>OX359267.1:37630997-38003791 GCA_947179155.2 Hedera helix | reverse complement strand
CCCGAAGAATGTGTGTAGTTAGAGATGGAGAAAAGTGAAATTGTGTTATGTCGAAAAGGTAATGAGTATAATGACACGAGCAGAGTTAGACAAGGTTATCAAGTTGTCGCCTAGGCGTTATTGTCGCCTAGTCGTTGAATAGGCAAAGCCTAGGCGTCTGAGTGGTAGCGAGGAGCAAGTCGAAAGGACGACTTGGGAGAAGTAGCTAAGTGTACGACTAGGTGAAGAAGTTGTCGCGTTGGTCGCCTAGGTGACACCTTAGCTAACTAACTTCCAACGCATACAATCTAGAGAAGAACAAAAAAAGGTAAAATAAAAGAAAGGGAGAAGAGAAGAAGAGATCACCGTTGTCGGAGGCTTCTATCTCCATCGTCGAAGTCGACCACTATTGTCGGCGTCACTTTGTATTGTTATTCGTTGTCGATTGTTGATGTCGATCCCTCTCGATTTTGTCATACCAATCTTCCCCTGCTTCTTTTATGTTGGCAAACAAAAAGACAACTGATATATAAAAATATCTTCACAAAATACAGTTTAGTATCCCATAGTTTTCTTAAACTTTAGATCTAGTCCCTCAAGTTATAGACTTTTCATTTAAGCCCTTGTTTTTCTTTCATAATCATCCCCAAGTTTTTTTAGTTTACATTTTAACCCCTAGACCCCCATATTTTCAGTGTTAGCCCTGTTCATTAGTTTAGTTTTCAATTAAGTACTTGTGTCCCCATAAATGTTTATTATTTGTAAATGAGATATAAATGTGAAATATTCGGACTTTTTTGTTTTTAATGGTATTTAAGAGTACTGTTTGTGAAGTATTAATACAAAGACGATGCATTCAAAACTAATCCCATAAACCTATTGAATGAGAGGACTCTCAAGGGAACTTTCTTCGGCAACTACAAGCCCCGTTCTGACATACCATATGTTGTGGAAAAATACATGACCAAGGTGAATTCATATCTCAAGAATTGGTTAAGTTTGCATCCCATTTCATTACCTTTAACCCTATCTCCAATGCGGATATAATTTGATTGGAAAACTAACTTTAGCAAAAACAGCTGGCAGGCATTTAGTCTGCCTTATTTTTGAGAATATATACTATTACAATTCAATTCTAAAAATATATTTTTATCTTTGGGGAACCTAGGGCAGACATCACGAAGGGAACTAGGGAATACCTAGGTTAACAGCTTATTAGGGTTATGTTTTTACATATGTTGTGTAGTTTTGAGTTGCAAAAAAATGTAATTTTTTAACATCTTCTAAGAGTTCGCTTTTTAAGTTGATATAACTAATACCAAACATATTAAATTAAGATATCATATATACCATGGATAGATGTCACAATTGAACATTTTCTTATGACTGACTTTCATTTGGGTGACTAGGGAGTGTTATTTGTTTTCAGAAAATGTTACAAGCTACACCAAAAACTTTATCAATATCTATATTTGTTCTTGGATCCTGTATTTCAATAACAATTATAGCTACTAGTGAATTATATAAATTCTCAAGCTACCTATTAAAATGTCTTTTAAGTCCTGCTATATATGCCAAAAGAAAATGTGTTATTTTTTGTCAAATAAATACAATTTTTGTGCTTAATAAATTCGATTAAATTGTTAATAAATTTGATTAAATTCAATGACATCAAATTTGTGCTCAAGGACGTACAATTATGCTGAATAAAAATGATAAAATATTTAATATAGTGGTGATATCACGTAATCTAATGATGTTATGACAGATACTGAATAATGAATAATTATTAATAATAATCCCCATACTTTTGGTGCACGTAATTAAACTTGGCAAAAGCGCTCCAAGCCCACGGACCCTCCTAACTTATCCAAAAAAAAAAGTGGGTTTTGAGCATAAATTTTTAAGTTCAATAAAATCTTAGCCTTATTAGTCCAGCCCAATATGCCAAAAGAAAATGTGTTATTTTTTGTCAAATAAATGTCATTTATGATATATTCTCACATTGCAAAAGGTATAATGTAAAATAGAATTTAACTATACTACGACTTGAACGCATAAATATTCTTAACTTTGAATATGTAAAATTTGATCATAACTGAAATAATTATACAAGAAGTACGGAATGTCAAACTATTTTGACTCTCAAGACAACTGACAGAGAAATTTTAATAAGTAAACTTGTATCATTCGACATATCAAGGAACATGCTACACATGCAAAAAATCACGGAAGAAGTAATAACATGAGTACATACACTCCTCAACCAAAGTAAACCACCTTCTTCGCCAGTAAGGGTTAATGTACAAAATAGTAGCAACTCCCAACAAGAACACAACATACGTCGCAACAAAACTTGCACAAAAGAAAACAAGATCAATTTCATACCATTTCTCTTCGCCTTCATCTGAAGATGCATTCAGCAAGGACGGATTAACAAGGGTTGGGCAATTCTTCTCAACCTGTGGCCCACAAAGAAATGGATTCCCCTCGTAGCTTTCTTTTGGGAAAGTCCCAAACTGTGCTTTCATTTCAGGAACTCTGCCGGATAAATTGTTGTGAGCCACAACAAAAACTGCCAGAAAAGTTAAATCAACCAGTTCTATTGGAATTTCTCCACTCAAACTATTGAAAGAAAGGTCCAAGCTCTCGATTTGAGCTAACCAGGAAAACATATTTGGAATGGGTCCAGTTAACTGATTGTGGGACAAATTTAATGCATGAATCTGACTTAGCATGCCCATTTGGGTAGGGATTTTGCCAGTCAGATTGTTACATGATAAATCCAATCCTGACATAAAATCAAGAATGTGACCTTTATAGGAGAGAGGCCTTCCTTTGGTTATAAAATCCACTTCGTCTAAAATTGTAGAGAAATCGAAGTAGTTATCTTCATAGTTAAACATATAGTCATATATACTAAGACCAAAGTTAAACGTATAGTCTTTTGTCATAAGACGATTGTTAAACATATGGTCATTTGTACCAAGACTTCTTTCATAGGTATATAATGTTTGCTGCCCAAGTGGATAATAAATAGAATTTCCTTGACTGAAGGCAAGATTGCTAGGACCGGTTATATTAGGTAAACATTTAGGTATAGACCCAGAAAGTGAGTTGTAGGAGAGATCCAACAAGCTTATGTTTCTCAAGTAACACAATTCATTTGGAATAGAACCACCAAATTAATTCCCACCTAGCAAAAGGATTCTTAAGCTTGAGAGTGCACCAATAAACTTGGGAATATTTCCAGATAATTTGTTATCATTGAGGTCCAATGTCAATAACCTTGATAGATTAGCATAAGATTCTGGTATAGATCCAGTAAATTTATTTCCCTGTAAATGAAGATGCTCGAGGAGAGACATATTTTCTGTAAAATGAGGTAAAGATCCTGTAAGAGAATTATAGGAGAAGTCAATGAATTCCATATTTTCTGTAAAAGGGAGATGGGAAATCTGGCCTTCAAAGGAATTATTTCGCAATACCAGAACATTATTAACGTTGCCAATCCAGTTAGGAATCGGTCCTGATAAAAAGTTATCACTGATATCCAACATGGATGGGTAATTAAATCCGGTAAAATCATTTGAGAGTTTGCCTGTGAAATGATTGTTGTCCAACTTTAAGATATCAGTTGCATTAATGAATTGTGTTAAAGGAAATTCTCCGTGAAACAAGTTATGTGATAATACTAATTGTCTCAAAGATGTGCAACCTGTTGCCACTTGATTTGGAAATTCTCCTGAGAAATTATTAACAGATAAGTCTAGATGCACCAACTCACTCATGTCACTGATCGAGGATGGGATACAACCATGAAAATCATTTCTAGATAAATTCAGATAATAAACATACGGAAGCATCTGTCCTATGTTTGCTTGAATTCCACCATTGAAGTGATTGTTTGAGATATCCATCCATATCACACTGAGATTCCTAAATGATGGGAGATGAAGCGGACCACTAAAAGAATTATTTCGCAAACTTAAAACTTGTAGTTCGGTATTATTCTCAAGTAGCCAAGAGGGGAACCTTCCATCCAACTGATTGTCGGAGAGGTCAAGGATCCTTAATGCTTGTTGGTGAAAGAGAAACTTGGGAACTTCTCCAGAAAGGTGGTTAAGATTACAATTTGATAACACAAGACTCTTCAACTGAAACATGGGAATCCAATCTATAGATTTTGTTTCTACCTCAAGTTTGGTATTATTTCTAATTTCAACCACCTGAAGCTTGGAATGATTGGCGAATGAGCTGAATGAGAATGAACCCTCGAAATGATTATGACTTAGATTAATGTACTCAAGAGATGTGAGGCTAGCTACTAGGGATGAAGAAATGCTACCGGTGAATCGGTTGTGGCGAAGATCTAACAGCCTAAGAGAGGTCAAATTTTTTAGACATGGAGGAAGGGTTCCTTCAAGATCGTTGTAACTGAAATCTAGTTCTTCAAGTTTCTTCAGTTCACAAAAATCTGCAACGAAAACCAGCAATTGTAATGTTCACCATAATTGGATATACCAATACTCGTCTAACATGTATACAGTTAGATATTCTTATGTAAAAGAAAAAGATGTTAAGGTCTTGAAGAAGAAAAAAATGTAATAATGATTGATTTCTTTCCTCAAGGTTTGACATAATAATTAAACATGTGCACGCAATAAAATTGAAAAGAAACAAAATATATTCTCGTCCACCATTTACGTTGTTATATATATATATATATATTAACAATTCATCAACCCAAATTTTTAAAAGAATTTACCTTGCATGGGTAAAGGTCCATTAAGTTCATTTCCAGAAACAGCGATAACTTTTAGAGAAGATAAAGACGATATGAATGGGATACTCCCACCAAGATCATTCCATCTCAAATCTAAGATCTCCAAATGATGACGAGATGCGAAACCTACAAATAAAAATTAATTAGAGAAGGTAGCAATGACTAAGAGGACTTGGAACAATGATGAGTTTAATAATATTAAAGATCACCTACCTTGAATGTGTAAAGATCCATTAAGTCTATTTCCAACCAAATATAGAGCTTTTAGAGTAGATAATTCCCATATGAATGAAGGAATACTCCCACCAAAATCATTCCAACTCAAATCTAAGATCTCCAAATGATGAAGAGATGCCAAACCTACCAATAAAAGTTAAATAGATAAGAGAGCAATGGCTGGGAGGACTTGCAACAATTGTGAGTTTAATATAGTGATAATATTAAAGATCACCTACCTTGAATATTGTGTAAAGATCCATTAAGTCCATTTCGAGTCAAATATAGAGCTTTTAGAGTAGATAATTCCCATATGGATGAAGGAATACTCCCGTCAAAATCATTAGAACTCAAATCTAAGATCTCTAGATGAGAGAAGAACGTCAAGCCTACCAAAAAGAAAACAGAATAGTAAAGATTGAGAGAACATATACAACTTTGGTCATCAGTTTAATAATAATAATAGTGCGTAGTCGTAATAACACAATGAAAAGAAATAGGTTTAGTTAAAATTTAAATGATGAAAATTTCTTGCCTTGCATTAGTAAGATTCCGTTATAATCTGTGCAAAAAACAATAATTGTACATCCTTAAAAAAAATAAAAAATAAAAAATAATTCAATGATACTCTTTTTTTAGGTTGAAAAGGTAATTGTATATTTTTTATAAAAAAAAAAATTAATACGGAGGCAGAACAACTGGCTTCCCTCTAGGCAGCACTAGAATATTTATCCAGGAGCCATCATGTTTACGAAATAAGGCAAAAAAATTATCATTGTTTTTTGCCCTTTAATATTAGATTTATATATAATTACATATAATAAGAAATATAACTTATAAATTTATTAAAATATTACAAAAATGTATTGTATAAATGATTTTTTTGGACCGCCATAAATCCGTAAATTTTTTTTTATATTATTTTTAAAGATTGCATCATAAAGTAGGAATGAGGTTTCAATTCACAGACTAGATTTTTCATCACATGTCAACTAAACTATTAAAATATAAAGTTCCAGTTTTACTTATATATTCGTTGAATCATTTGAAACAGGTTATATTCAATAAAACTCACTTGTCATCCATCAAAGATAAATAAGGAAAAACGAGAAAATGTACAGGCATAATTTTATAATAATGACAAAATATATTTCATTTGTTCTATAAAAAAAAGGCCTCAGTTTGAGTTTTTAAGTTAATTTGTGAGATTTTCAAATTTAAAACTAATGTAAATTAATTTTATTTTATTCAATATAATCGTAAATATTGTAAACAATTTAAAAATTCATAAGTTGATTTAAAAAATCAATTGGTGCTCAGATTAGGATCCCTCCCTTATAGTTTTTTCCTTCAATTATCTCAATAGACATTTAGCGATTTAAATATTGCTTTTAATGATTCTTCAATGTTATAATGTTTGTGACAAATTTTATTATGTCTAATTATATTTTATCGTTAAATGTAATATATATTTATGTCACTGAATATGTATTATAAGAAATTAGAGGATAAATGTAATGGAGTGATCCTAATCAGACTTTTTTGGTTAGAGTAGGGAGTACAAGGAGAGGCAGGGGTAGATCTGTTAAGGGGCAGCATAGGCGGCTGCCCCTGCTAGATTTTTTTTTTTTTTTTTTGTAGGTATAAGAGTAAAGGTGGATATGTAAATTAATATACTCAAGGGGGCAGATTAACAGAAAAGTTGAACTTAGAAAGGGCAAAAAAAAATTTATATACTAATTCTAAATACAAGCTTCTTAGTTTTAAGGTTTAGTAAAATCTTAGAAGTATACATAATATTTTAGAAGTACGCATTTTTTGCCCAAATAATCCAATCAGATACCAACGTGGAGCAAGAAGAGAACCAAACGGAGCAAACATCGCCTCCAATTCAATCATCTCTTTTTCCATTTTGGTCTATCTGCATTCATTCAAACTTTTTATAACTCTCTTTTAGTCTCTCATCCATCACATGTATTTTTGATTCCGATCTAGTTTTTAGATTTTTGAGTTTTAATTCTCTCTTTGTATTTTTTGTATAGTTTTTGGTTTTGAATCGTTTATCAGCGTGTGAACTATGAGGGATTATTTGATTCAAGTTTGAATTTTTTTGTTATTGGTTTGGTTGACTGTGGATACAGTTTGTTTAATTTGGTTTGATTGAGTTTTTATTTTTTGGTTGTTTAATCTTCAATTGAAAATGAGATCATTTTGGTCGAGTAATTTCTGTCTTTTATTGTGATAGCTTACAATGATTTTGTCTTATTTTATAATGAGAAATAGAAATTGAAAAATGACTATGAGCCTTTAACAACTCCTCATTTCTAGTTGTTATGTTCACTTTACTTCCATGAATCTAACTAATGGATCCTGTATAATTTTTGTTGTTATGAGTATAAATTTTAAATGATTTGTTTCTCTTATTTCAATTAAAACTTATTTGAAACTTATAAAAAGATACTAAAACTAATTTATGCTTTGAAATTAATTCATGATTTTGTTTGAATATAGAAATCAAATTTGGTTTGAGACTTTGAGTATTTGGTGAATCATTCAAATTGAACTATGACAAGTAACTGAAGTAAAATTTTAAATTGTATCTAAATATTTTTTATTTGAAATTTATTTTTTAATTTGGATTATGAATATTTATTGTAATTTGTAAACATTATTATGATTAGTTCAAGTTTTTTATTTTTTTGGTTGCCAAATTTTGTTCAAGTTTTCTTTATTTAACTTAAAAAAAAAAATAGTTAAAATCCGCCCCTGCTGACAAAAATTCTTGGATCTGCCACTGAGGAGAGGATATATCAAAATAGCCGGCGCCACCTTCTGAAGTTTTCGGTAGTTCCTTGGCATGTTCGTACTAGCAAACCCACACCTATTCCGATTCCAAGACAAACACTGAGGCCAATTCCAAGACCAATTACTAAATTGTGTTGGAATTGTAAAACAGAGCACAAATAAAATCCCTTTACCTGCTATTATGGCAGATATCATTTTACAAAATTAACCACTTAATAAGAAGAAGGCTTTGAAGAGCTTAAGTGTAACAAAACACTTCCATCAAGAAAAAAGAGGGTGAGCAAAAGGATTAAAAAGGAAAGAAGTCTATCAAATTGCTGTTGCATTTACCAAATTAGTAATTTACACAGGAGATGGAGTATAACTAGAGAAGAGGGAATGGGAAATGGTCATCGTGCCCCATACCCCCCTCCATTAATTGTCATGTCTATTTGATTCCTAATAAATTGACACCATTTTTTAACTTTTAACTAATTGATAGGATTTTAATGGTCTCAACGATGTATTTGTTGGGTTTTCTCTCCTATCTGTGACCTAAACAGTTCATATGGTTTGTGACACGTATAGATCAAGGAAAAAAAGAAGAAGAAGAAGTAACTAGTAGCTGAAACGGAATAAACAAAAAGAAATATCTTATTTTCATGAAAATTATATTAGTAATTTTCAACTCAACAATAAGCAGGTCATTTGTAATCTAATCGAGTTGATTTTTGGTTAGTGATTTTGTAACTTAATCTTCAATCTGAGCCGTGTGATTGAGTATTGGAGTCTCCTAACATAATTTTTTGTCGTACTTTGTCGCTGCATATTTATAATTGTTTGTGAGATTATTTATCAATTTTCTATTGTGATTTTTATTGTTGAAGATATATCCCATGAACATGATATTTTATATATATAGTTGCTCGTTTATGCGTCTAATTTTAGTTAGAGAGAACGTTTATTGGCCATTATTTTGTTAATTGAAGAAGATTTATTGGATTACGGTCGATCTTATGATTTTTATTCATCCCATCAAGGGAGTTCCTACGTTAATATTGGTTTGTGTATTGTTTGCGATTGTTCTCTAATTTTTCATACTATTAATCGCTTGAATTATTGTTTTATATTAGGTTTATGCAAGATGAAAGAATTATATTGTTTCACATTAATATTGTTTGGATAGTTATTTCTGCCAATAGCATCCACCAACCATCAAGTAATTGACAATAATTTCTAATCAACCACTATCAACAGTCGTACACCAAGCAAATAAAAACATTTCTACAAAAAGAAAAACTATTGAAATAAGTAAAAAAAAAAATTCAATTAAAAACGACTCGATAAAGACCGTAAATAACTGAA
Organism: Hedera helix; assembly: GCA_947179155.2. Classification (NCBI taxonomy): domain Eukaryota; kingdom Viridiplantae; phylum Streptophyta; class Magnoliopsida; order Apiales; family Araliaceae; genus Hedera; species Hedera helix. The sequence continues at coordinate 37,994,661 of OX359267.1, read as the reverse complement.
TAAGGCTAAATCAAACAAAAAGAATAGAAATTCTCCCAATTTCTTTAGTTTTTGGTAAAAAAAAACTAAAAATAAAAACAATCCAACTACTTCAATATTGTTAAACTACGTACCTTCATTCTCAGTCCAACCATCAATATTATTACAAGATAAGTTCAGACTTCGCAACTCTTTAAATGGGCGAAAAAGAGAGAGATTCAGCGACCACGAATTCGCATTATTGCAATCGAATCCGTGTCCGAGATATATCTTTATCACGTGTCCAGTAGTATAGTTACAGGTGACTCGCGACCACTCACAACACTCATTTTTTTCATCATCATCAACCCAATCAGAAAGAAGAAACTCAAACTCATTATTGCTCAGAGAAGACTGATTCACGAATCCTATGACCTCCTTCAATTCCAATAGGCCTTTCCTTTCCTCTTCGAAACAACCTTTGTGTCCACTAGCATAACTAACCAAAATAATGAACAAAAACAATACAAAATTTATCTTTAAAGACTGTTCCATTTTTTTCAATTTATTTGCTGAGTGTGGTAGCCTCCTCCTCCTAGCACTTCTTAAATATAAGCAAAGGAACCCACCCAAAGGGGCAGAAATTAATGGAAAATAATAATAATAATTTAAAAACATAAAATTATTATTAATTTTTTGAATTCAACTAATACCTCCTGTTTTTCGAGCCTTCATTTCAAATATTTGCCCAATTAAAAAATATCAATGGCTCATGGGACCAGGAAAATCATGATAGTCCTATGTACGTTTAAGGTCTATATATCTGAAAAGGAGACACATTTTTTAAACACAAAATTACTATGAATTGCTTTAAGTTTAGTCAATATCATGATGAATATTATAAATTTTAAGAAAAAAATATTACTCACCATAAAACTAATTGTCTCGTAATTTTTAAGGAATCATATCAATTTTAAGTTTAAAAATATCTTAGAAAATAAGTTTTAAATTTTGAAATGGCGAAAGTAGTTGAAACCAATTTCTTGTGGAATTAAAATTCGTTTCATGGGGACCTAGCAGAATTTATTCAACAGTGTGAATTTTGTCTAATTTCTTTGCTTAATGAATCCTCCATGTTGAAATTTTCCAATATCATGGTCATGCACGAGGACCCGGGGAATTTATTTGCCTTCATTTATCGATCACAAATTTAGTCCATGGAACTAAAAAGACCGGCAGAGGTGATATGATAATTATGTTTTAATTTTCTTAAAGCGAATTGATTTGTCCACTTTTAGACATGCAAAGACTTTTTTAGTCTACTCAAGAGGAAAACAAAATGCTAATTCATAACAAAAGATTATTCTATTTTAACTTTTGCTCTATATTATATCTTATTTTGACCCTAGCCCGATTCATTGCCAAAACTTAGGGTTATAAACGGATATATATGGAGCTTGATACAATAATATCTATAATCGTATTTAAAAAATTAATACGTTATCTGTATTCATATTTGACAAATTTTAAAAATATTATTACGTATTTGGTATTCGAAATAATATCTGAATACGGATAATATTTATTTCTGTTTAGTTTATTCAAACGAATAGATTATTCGAATATTCGAGTTTCCGAATTTGTTTATCAATAGCCTAATAAATAATTCATGCAAATTATCTACAAATATTAAAGGAAAAAATGAATGCTGTACTTATATTATATATTTAATTGTCAAAATTTTTTATTAATTTATTTTTTAGATAATTGGAATGTTTTGAATATAATAAGAGCAGCGCCAATAGAAGGAGATATTATATTTTGACTTGTTAATCTCAAGCTCGTTTAAAAGTTAAATAAATCAAATTAAGTTTTAAATGAGTAAAATTTGGTTATACAAACTCGACTCCTTTAATAAACGAGTCGATTTTGAGCAGGGTTCAAGCGAGTTGAGCCTAATTGAGCTTAAGCCTAATTTTTTTTTGTAAAAAAAAAAGAAGATTAAGCCTGACTTTTTTTTTTCCTTCTCTTTTAGTATAAAAATAAGAAAAAAAATTAATTAATTTAATGTTAAATGAGCTAGACCTAAACGAGTCAAGCCTAAATGAGCCACGTTCGAGCTGGATATCCCATTGTTCAAGTTTGGCTTCTTTAACTAAACGGGTAAAGAAGTTTGTCAAAACTCGAGTCGAGCTCAAGTTGAGCTTAGTCTAGCCAAGTCGGACTGAACTAGCTAATGGTTTATGATCCCATGCGAAGCATGAATTTTGTTATAACATTATTGTATTATTTATAATTTTTTATGTTATACTATAATAATATATTAATTATTATAATAATATATTAATATTGTGTAAGATGATTGTTATTAAAATATATATCTTATTTTGATCATGTCTTGCCTTATTTATTGCCAAAACTTAGGGTTATAAACAGATATATATGGAGCCAGGTACAATTGTAGCTATAGTCGTATTCGGAAAACTATTACTTTATTTGTATTTGTATTCAGTATTCGATAAATTTTAAAAATATTATCACGTATTTGATACTTGAAATAATATCCGACTATGGATAATATCTATTTATGTTTAATTTATTTAAATAAATAGACTATTTGAATATTCAAATTTGTTTATCAATCACCTAATAAATAATTCATTCATACAAATTATCTATAAAAATTAAAGAAAAAAATGAATGCTCTACTTATATTATATATTTTATTGTCAAAGTTTTTTGTTAATTAATTTTTTAGACAAGTAGAATATTTTGAATATAATAACATAGATGAAAATGGGTACAATTAAACTAGTAATTAAAACATTTTAATGTACATTTTATGTGTGTAACAGTAGTAGTATGTACAGAATGTGTACGAATATTTATAATTTATAATCGAGCATTAATTAAGTAAATAAGTTTTTCATTCAAGTGTTTACATTGAATATTTAATTATTTTTTCTCAAATATTTAATTAAAACATTAATAATATGCTGATGGAGAGTTCCATTTCGTATTTATTTGCTTAATGAATCCTCCATGTCAAAAATTTCCAATATCATGGTTATTAGGATGAGTATTTCGCTAAGCCTAATCCGGTAATTCATGTTGGGTCAGGCCCGATGGACCATCAGCTTAGCAGTCTTTTATGAGGACTCCTTGGTCCGATAGGCTTAGGTGGGGTTCCTAAGACCACTCGGATGTTAACTACTTACTACATCTAATCCTAATTAGAGTATGAGTCATGTATCCTAAGTGGCTTAGGATAGTTACCTTCCTATTCAACTACTACTTCTCCGATGGACATTCCTATTAGGACTGGTAAGTGTTAAAGTAAGTGTTATAAATATCCGGTCAACAATAGAGGTGAGGGTTACACTATTCTACTCTACTAAATACTTAAGCCTCCATTGTTGACCTGTCTTGGAACCTTCATTAACACTCACACCAGAGGAGTCCACTAGCGGCCCAAACCGTTAGGACTTTTATGCAGGTATTCTTCCTGGACGGCCAGCAGGACGTGTGGACGAAATTCAAGCGTTAATATTGGCGCTAGAAGGAGGGGCTTTAGTATCGAGTAAATTTCTCATCGAAAATAATTGACATGTAGACTTCATAATCGCAGAGTCATTCACGGCAACCACAACCCTCTCAACCTCGTCGGGAGACGATAGCAGATAAAGAACGTCGCCTCCAGTCGATCCTCGACAAAAAGAAAGCTTTGGACATCCAGCAAAAAGAGCTTGATAAACAATATCATGAACTGACCGAGGCCGAAAACGATCTTTTGAGCCAGAGAGACTCGGCCTCCCACTCAGAATATAGTAACCGACGAGACGACAGACATCCAAAACATCGTAGGGGTGAAGTACGAGAGCGAGACAGGGAGTTGGCTCGTTCCAAGTCAATCTGGACGGCAGACTTGCGGAAGCGAGCCAGATCACCTTCAAAGAAAGATCGAGGAGACAGACGAAGCCATGAAAGCCATATTGGAAAATCCTCACCAAAGGAGCTTCCAGACAAGTATTATGGATCCAAGAAGGCCCGGTTCTCCCCGTTCTCCAGAGAACTAGAAGAAGCCAAGATCGACCGAAGCCGCAAAGTACCCACCCTGGAGATGTATAATGGAACATGAGACCCCAATGACCACACCTATTCCTTCGAATAGGCCATGCACTTCCATGGCCATGATGCAGTGGCGATGTGCCACCTATTCTTATCCACCCTGAAGAAGTTTGTCAGAGAATGGGTCGTCTCCCTTCCGTCCAGATCTATTAAGTCGTGGGAAGAACTAAAAGAACAATTTCATACCCGCTTCAGGAGTAACAAGCGACATGCCTGAATGATGACCTCTCTTCTACAAGTCAAGCAAAGACCGAATAAGAGTCTTCAGCAGTATGTTAAAAGGTTCCAGGAAGCGGTTTCTGAGATCAACAGGATTGACCCAAAACAGGTAATCCAATTCTTAACTATGGGATTAAATGTTGATAAATCTAGCAAGTTGATCGAAGAGCTCATCTCGAGGGCCCTAGGAACTTTATCTGAGACCTACGAGAAAGTTGATAACTTCGTTGAGTTGGAAGAGGCTCTCACCAATCTTCGGGGTTCATCGAAAAATGCAGGTGATTTTCACCAAAGAGACCCATAGGCGATAGTGCCGAAAAGAAATCCAACGGCAACGACAAGAAAGAAAATGACAGAAGGGATTCCAACAGGGATCAGCCGCAAAAGAACGATCCCCCGAGGGACAGAAGGGGTAATAAAAAGGATTACACGCCCCTGAATACCAGTAAAAGCAATATCGTGAAGGCGATAAAAAATCAACCTTTCTATGAGAAACCCCCGAAGATCTGAATCTTAGCAAGACAGAAGAATGGGGACAGATACTATACCTTCCATAAAGCAAAGGGGTACGATACCGAATAATGTTACCAGCTGAAGGATTTCTTAGAAAAATAAGTTCGGAATGGCAATCTTGACGAATACGTTGCCGATTCCTATCAACAATCAGCCTTTGATCGTATCGAGCCACCTCCGCCAATTACAGAAGCAAGATGTGTGGTTAATGTCATCTCCGGAGGTTCGATCTCTGCCCTTTCTAACCGGAAGAAGAAGGCTTTCGGTAGAGAGGTTCATCAGATGTCCGACAAGCCACATGATATCAAGACCTACCCGATCACCTTCTCCGATGACGATTACCCATTGGGGATGGTCACTCCCCACCAGGATGCACTAGTTATTACAGCTCAGGTCGGAACTATGGACATGAAGTGGATGTTTGTTGATAATGGGAGTTCGGTCGATGTACTCTATAGCCGAGCATACAATCGGTTGGACTTGGGGGGAAGGAATCTGGAGATCTGCAATGAGTCTCCCTTATACGGGTTTGGGAATAACCCAGTCCTTATAGCAGGGATGATTGAATTGCCTGTGATCTTCGAGACTCCCCTGAAGTAAGCCTCTATTATGGTTCGTTTTTATGTGGTTCAAGTGGAAAACAACTACAATGCCATCTTGGGAAGAACAACCTTGTTAGTACTGAAAGCAATAACTTTAATCCCACATCTGTAGATGAAGTTTTCAACTAAAAATGGGATCGGAGAATCAATCGGGGATCAAGATCTTTCCCGAAGGTGCTACCTCCAAACCATTCAGACATCCCCTGTCAGTGATAATTTATCCCATTGCAACACTGAACTTTTCACCGAAGGATGTACCGAGCCAATTGTAACACCTACTGAAGACACGGTGGAAGTCCCTTTATTTTAATAGGACGATGAGAAAACCGTACAACTTAGAATTGGCCTTCAAATAGAGACCAAGAATCGGCTGGTTGCTCTTCTACAAGAATATTCAGACATCTTTGCATGGGTTTCGGCCGACATGCCAGGCATTGACAAAATCGTGGTCGTGCATCAGCTAAGTGTAAGCCCGAACTCGAAACCCGTAAAACAGAAGCGAAGAAATATAGCTCCTGAGAGACAAAAGGTAATTGATCAAGAAATCGATAATCTTCTGGCTGCTAACTTTATTTTTGAAATCAATTATCTTGAATAGCTCGCTAATGTGGTGCTGGTAAAAAAACACAACGCAACATGGAGGATGTGTGTGGACTACACAGATTTGAACAAGGCGTGTCCTAAAGATTACTACCCTCTCCCGAGTATCGACCAGTTAATCGATTCTACCTCGGGACATACAGTAATGAGCTTCCTGAATGTTTTTTCGGGATACAATCAGATTGCTATGATGGAAAGTGATATCCCGAAGACCGCCTTCATCACTCACCGAGCAATCTACGCTTATAAAGTCATGTCCTTCGGCTTAATCAATGCGGGAGCTACGTATCAACGAATGATGAATAAGGTATTCAGTAACCAGATCAGGAGAAACATGGAAGTCTATGTTGACGACATGATCGTCCGAAGCATGAAAGAAGAAGACCATTTATCCGACCTGAAAAAATGCTTTGAGAATGTCAGATCCCACAACATGAGACTCAACCCAACTAAATGCACTTTTGGCCTCGGGTCAAGCAAATTTTTGGGATATGTGGTTAGCCGAAGAGGGATAGAGGCGAATCCCAAAAAGATATATGTTATCCTGAAAATGCAGCCGCCGAAGAACTTTAAAGAAATACAACGGTTGACTGGAAGGTTGGCAGCTCTTTACCGGTTTGTGGCTCGCCTAGCGAAAAAATGTCTCCCTTTCTTCGGGACTTTGAAGGGAGCTCAAAATCGAGTGTTCTTTTCTCGATGATCCAGAAGAAGAAGAACCCGACCATAATGAATTGACAATCACTCCCGAAGTCTGTATGGACTTTGTTCGTGGACGGATCCGTTACCGGGACGAGGAGCGGTGCAGGCATAATCCTCACTTCTTCGGAAGGTTTCAGAATACAGTAGTTAATACGATTCGGGTTCATTGTCACTAACAATATGGCCGAATATGAAGCATTAGTGGCAACATTAAAACTGGCCCGAAGTCTGGAGGTGAAAAGCTTGATAATTTACAGCGACTCCCAACTGGTAGTAAAATAAGTCTTGGGGAAGTATGAAGCAAAAGAGGTTCACTTATAAGCATATCTTCGGTTAATACGATCACTGTTGGCGTTTTTCCCGACGTACCAGATTATAGGCGTGATCAGATCTGAAAATGTAATGGTCGTTGCCCTTTTCAAATTAGCAACCACCAGTCAAGGGGAGTTAGAAGGATTTGTTTATCTGGAAGATCTTTAGGAATCGAGCACCCTGGTTCAGACAGTAATGGACATTGAACAGGTGGATTCTTGGATGACCCCAATCTTAAAGTTCCTTCTAACTGGAGGGGGGGGTACCCGAAGATAAATCTTTGGCCCAAAGAAAAAAATACAAGTCCTCTAAATACTGCGTCATAAATGATCAGTTATATCGAAGGTCTTATTCTTCCCCATTGCTTCGTTGTCTCGACCCGAGGGAGTCCGATTATGCCCTTCAGGGAGTCCATGAAGGAATCTGCGGAGATCATGTGAGAGCAAAAATATTGTCTAATAAAATACTGCGACAAGGATACTTTTAGCCGACCATGCTTGAAGATGCCAAAGACTTTGTCAAAAAATGTCACAAGTGTCAACTCTTTGCATCTGTCCCACATCAACCTCCCGAAGATCTTGCCTCGATAGTTTCTCCGATACCTTTTGCCGGCTGGGGAATAGATATCCTGGGCCCGCTTCCACAGGGTAAGAGACAAGTAAAGTTTGTGATCGTAGCCATTGACTACTTCACTAAGTGGGTAGAAGCCAAACCCCTCGCCAGAATCACCGAACACAAATGTCTCTAATTCTTCAAAGAGTAAGTAGTATACCGTTTCGACATTCCAATGATTCTGGTCTATGATAATGGGCTTCAGTTCGTAGGCATGATATTCGAAGGATTCTTAACCGAACTTAACATTCAGCACCGTCAGACTTTTGTAGCCCATCCCCAGGCAAATGGCCAAGTAAAAGTTATAAACAGAACACTCCTTAATGGTATAAAGAGAAGATTGGAAGATGCAAAAGGTTGTTGGCCCGAGGAGATGTTACATGTTCTCTGGGCCTATCAAACAACTCCTCGGACTACTACTGGGGAGACACCCTTCAAGTTGGCCTATGGTTCTGAAGCCTTGATACCTATTGAGATCGGAATACCCACACCCAGAGTCATGAACTTCGACGAAATTCTCAACATCGAAGGGCTTCGACAAAATCTCGACTTATTGGAAGAGGAAAGAGATTCAGTGGTTCTCAGATTAGCGACTGCCCGACATTTTAATAAAAATGTAAAGAACAGGTCATTCAATATCGGTGACCTAGTTCTTCGGCAGGCTGAGACATCTACACCTCGGAACACTAGTAAATTGATGTCCATAAGGGAAGGGTCTTATTTGGTGATCGAAGTCTTGAGAGCTGGAACTTACAAGCTTCAGTGCATAGATGAAAAGAATGTTCCCAATACTTGGCATATTGTTCGGCTTCGTAGGTATTATCAGTAGTTCAGATCTAGTACTTAGTCCAATTTTGAGGCTATATTTTAGCTGATAGGATTTGTACTTAGGCCATTTTTTGAGGTTATGTTTTTAACCGATAAATGTTATCTTTTCGATATTAATGAGAATCTTTTACATCTTCCTTTTGTATTACTGTTTTGATACAAACACTTTCAATTTATCTCATAGCCTCATTGGGTATACATTCGATTAAGCTAGTGGGGGGAGAAGTAGTATAAGTAAACAGTTATACATGTAGATGAAAAGACTTAACTCATGAGAAAAGACAATAGAGCATAATCAGTCTATTATAACAAAAATGTGATCAAAGTAAATTTAAAATTCATATTACATTAAAAAATGATCCTGATAGTACAGTTAGTCATCAGGAATAATAATTCCTAATTGATCGGGATCATGACCCTTCCCCCTAGCAAGTTCCCGAGCAAATTCGAAGTCGTCATTAAATTCATTCACCACGGATGCATATATATCAGTCTGAAAATCGTCTGAGGCCTTGTACTCATCAATGACCTTTTGCCTAAGCTCGGAAGTTAAGACGCTCGGGGACGCAACAGCTATCGATCCCTTCAACCAATCAGCATCCTTAGCAGCCCAACCTTCGACGATCAGTTCAATGTTGTCTTTAAGATTCTTCATCTGATCGGTTTGAAGCTTGGTAATGCTTTCTGATTGATCAAGGAGCTCCTTTTGCCTCTGGATTTGGGCTTCAAGCTCAACCTGATTCTTCTCAAGAAGAATTTTCTTGAGCTCCTTAGCCTCGGCCAGTTCAACTGCTTGGGTCCTTCTTTTCTCAGAGTCGTGGAGCTGGGCCTTTAGATGGCTGATCTCTTTGTCTTTCTCGGCTTTGACCTTTCGCGTCTCTTCATAGTCTTTTTTCATGATGTGGAAGGCATCATGAATAGCTTTCAGCTGCTCCCGAGTTTTCTGGTGATTTTTCACCGATTCGGCATGCTCGTTGCGGCTTTCTTCGAGTTTTCTCTCTAGAGCCTTCTGCTCATCAGACACTCGCAAGAGAATGACATTTCCCTACAACACGATGTTCGAATTATTAGGAAAGGGAGGACTATTGTAAATCAAGACCAAAATGCAAATCAGGGAGAAGGTTTCACCTTTGCATGAAAGGATAATAACATCTCCATCAACGTTTTTAGATCGGCATCTTCGTACCCGGTTGCAGTAAAGGGAACCATTGAGGAACCCAGGCTATTCAAATTCGGCCCTTCATTGGTTCTTCTCTCTTCGATCGTCACCGAAGGAATGGCATGATCTTTTTGTTGTGCCTTTAGAGGCTCTTATTCCTTGGGGATATCCCTTGTAGTGGCTTGAGGAGGGACATGTATTTCTTCCGGTTGTCTGGTGATGGCCAGCTCGGTAGGTTGGTTGCTTGGAGAATTGAGAGGAAGTGGAGCTGGTTTAGCTCTTGCCTCTAGTGAGGACTTCAACATCAACCTTCTTCTTTTCATCCTTGGTTTTTCTGGCCTCGGCTCTTCGAAAGCAGTTGCGTCCTCCCTTGAAGGTTCTGTAGTATCAGTCATCGGGGAGGGCTCCGCCACCGCTTCGACAACGGGGGCTTCTTCTGCTGGGCCTTTGGATTTAGCGGCCCTCAGATTACAGGCCGCCTTCACTTTCTTAGCTCCACTCAGTTTCGCCCTCGGGGCTCCAGCTGCCTCGAGGATGGCCTCATTGTTGGGGGTTTTTCCTTGATCGGCCACTACCACACAATTAAAACAAATGAGTATCTCAATCAATTCAGAACAAATAAACAAGCATGATAGAAGACTTACAGCCAAAGGAATATAATCAGTCTTAGTCATTAAGGAGATTCCGGTTCCACTTCACAGATAGTCTCTTGGAGTATAAGGCCTTGAACGCTTCTAACCTTGCTCGAAAGATCCTTTTCGAATCTAGCTGGTCTTTGTTCTGGTCTGCTTAAGGTCCTACCATCTCAGTGTCCGGCCCCTTAATGAAGAACTAGTCCATGTGCCACCCTTTATTACTCGATGGGGTCTCCATCAAGATTTCTCTTTCGGGTTTTTTTTTATTATTTTGGAAGAATCCCTTTTCCTTGGTATTGGTGATTGAAAAGAATTAAAAAAAGATGTCAATGGCGGGGGGGGGGGGGGGGGGGGTCGACTCAGAGAGACAGAAGGCGATGAAGTTAAGTCCTGTCATATATAGTAACTCTAGTATGAAGGGGCGAATAGGGAATCGGAACCCGTAGATCAACATCTGCCAATGAATAGGAATCCATCCCCCTTCGAGTTGATAGTACATTCTTTCACCGGCTCCAGGCCTCTTAATTTCGTATGACTCGGGGATATAAAAGTTTGTTTGCGCTAGGTCGAAGTGGTGGTTTCGGATGGAAGAGGGGGTGTTCACTACTCTGTATTGGAGGGTGAAATATTTGGTCCTATTATATTCTTCTACATCCCTCATCCGCTCGATAACTATGGACTTCCACGGTTGACCCTCTAGGATCCCCGGTTCGACGACTGTGACTTCGTCTTCAACCCGGGAAGATGAAGCTTGTGCTCTCGTGTTTTGTGTGCTTTCAACCATTGTGAAGTATGTAGGAATTTTGGATCGAAAAGCAGCGGAATTAAAAAAAAATCTAAAACCCTAAAATATAATCCATGCGAAAACATATTAATCAGAGATTTAGATTTGTTTTACCGGTTAGTCGTACTTGAATGGAGACGATGGAGACGATTGAGAATTCTGGAACGCTTCGAATCTTCAACGCAATACAACAACTGCGTCTCTAGGTATCCACACAAACGCTCCGCGAATCGTTACACGATCTGCAGCAAAAAGGGAGCCGCGGTACTAGCCACCAAGATCAGGATTTCTGAACTATTTTTCTCTCTAGCCTCTTTCTAAAAGCGGCTAGGGTTTTTAGTTTTTCCTTACGTGCTAAAACTGCTGATATATCATATACATATAGCAGTTAATAGGAATTAACCAAAACCTAAAATAAATAGAAAAATAAAATTTGAATTTATATATATATATATATATATATATATATATATATATATATATATATATATATATATATATATATTATTAATTTAAATTCGTAATTTAAATACTATCAATGATATTGACATATTTAAATATTTACAATTTAAATTAATTCCCTTTTAAATATGTTCTAAGTGTGTGACCCTATATGTTATTATTATGTTGGCAATAATTTTAAAATCATATTATAAAATTATAAACAATGAGCGGCATCTAGTAATGCATCACTGCTACCCAAATAATAATAAGATCAGTGATTCGATGCAACCTTTTCGTGACCAATGTTTCAATGTAATTTAATCCTTTTAACCTTGACATCTTAGATTAAACTCGAGATACGGAATGTGTCATACTATTCATAATTTAATCTGAGTTTTCTTGATTAATGAGTAGACTATATGGAACAAATCACTATTTGAGTATGGTCATGCATTTCATAGTCCTACTCAATCAAAAGGCATATGGATATCACCCATAATATATAAGAGGGTTAAATTCCATCTAGATCACTCATATTCCTCACACGATTCATGATGTACCCAATAATCACTTTTATTGTCCACCCTATTAAAGGTGACCTTTGATGATATCAAAGTACATAAATTCTCGTGTAATAATATAGCGATTTCAGGTTAGAGGATCATTACATTATTGTCACTATGAGAATTTTTTTATGACACTTTGCATAATGCTCCATGTAGAATTCTCATGGTGGGTCAGTCCAATACATTGTTCTCTAATATGTACATATGCATTTACTCAATATCTCATATATTTATGACCAATGAGATTTGGCCATCAATCAATCCACATACTAGTCTCAATGCATCATTGTTGTCTCATTAACAATGATACTCGACTAGAGACATTTAAAAGCAATGATACTAATTGTAATTATATAAGCTCATGTTCAAGTCACATACTTGAAGCTATATAATTCGTATCATTATTCTAAGGACTTTTATTATGCTAACATTTATATAACGCAGTAAATAAAATCATAATAAAATAATTCATTTATTCAATCAAATATAATATCAAAAATGTTAATCACTTACATCAAATAATTGGCCTCTAGGACATGAACTCTAACAAAGTATTGAAGAGTAGAGGGCAAGGAACTTACTCAGTGCTGAGATGAAGATCGGTGGATCGATATCGGAGGAAGGCAGGTCGAGCACGATTGAATCTTGAGTGGGCGATAAGAGTTTCTCAGACGTCTTTTCTTTTTCAGAAATAACTGTTTCCGGTAAAATGATGATTGATTGATTTTACTTATTGTATGCAACATTCAACGATCTAGATAAGTTTGATCCAATAGATGGGGAGTGTTTGCAGTGTTTACAGCAGCGTAATAAATGCCCTGGCCCGCGTGCTCAGTGCCAGTTGTCCAGCACTGTTTTTTGAAATTCAGAAAAATGGAATCGAAGCGTTTTGCGCAAGCTAATAGGCCGGGCTGGCTGGGTTGAGTTACAAAGCCTTGGGCTTGTTGGGTACAAGGGCCCAAAGTTGTCCGAATGATCTCTCTTCGGTTTGATACATTCGGGTTCCCGAATGATCTCTCTTCGGTTCGATACATCCGGGTTCTCGAATGACCTCTCTTCGGCTTGTTACCTCCGGGTTCCCAAATGATCTCTCTTCGGTTCGATACCTCCGAGTTCCCGAATGATCTCTCTTCGGTTCGATACCTCCAGGTTCCCAAATGATTTTCTGTTCGAACTAAGACCTCTGGGTCCCCGAAAGGTTTTTGTCCCTTCAGATAAACATCCATGTGTTCCCGAAGGAGCTTTCCCTTCAGTTTGATGCTTTCCAGCTCCCGAAGGAGTTTTCCTCCTCTACTACGTTGCCCCTGAATTCCTGTATAAAGTTCAAAGAGGGTATGCCTTCGGTCTGATATCTCTTGTGTACATACATCTGAAGTTCCGAAGAGTTTATTTCCCTTTGGATCTGTCCGCTTACATATTTTTTCAGAATGTTTTATTCTACTCCCCCAGCACATCTATATACTGGAGGAGTGGGGGGCAATGTTAGGATGAGTATTTCGCTAAGCTTGATCCGGTAATTCATGTTGGGCCAGGCCCGATGGACCATCAGCTTAACAGTCTTTTATGAGGACTCCTTGGTCCGATAGGCTTGGGTGGGGTTCCTAAGACCACTCGGATGTTTAAGAGATTTTTAAACTTAAATTAACATAAATTTTTTTATTTTAATCAATACAATAGTGAATATTGTAAACTATCTAACAAATATTATTCATTATATATTTTATTTTTTCATAATTTTTAATGAGTGATTTCAATTTTAAAATTAAAACTTCATTTGTATTCGTATTCGACAAATTTTAAAAATATTATCACATATTTGATATTCGAAATAATATCTGAATACGGATAATATATATTTCTGCTTAGTTTATTCAAATGAATAAATTATTCGAGTATCCGAATTCGTTTATCAATCACCTCATAAATAATTCATTCAAATTATCTGCAAAAATTTAAGAAAAAAATAAATTCTCTACTTATATTATATATTTAATTGTCAAAAAAATTATTAATTTATTTTTTAGACAACTAGAATATTTTGAATACAATAACATAGATGAAAGTGACTACAATTAAACAGGTAATTATAACGTTTCAATGTACATTTTATGTGTGTGGCAATAGCGGTATATGCATGTGTACGAATGTTTATAATATATATTCGAGCATTAATTAAATAAATAAGTTTTTTCATTCAAAAGTTTACATTAACTATTTAATTATTTTTTCTCAAATATTTGATTAAAACATTAATAATATATTTATGATAAGTTTCATTTATTATTTATCTTCAAACCATAGATTAAATAGTTATAAAATATCTATTTTATTTTATTATAGGCAACTATTTATAGAGAACTTAAGTTATAATGTATAATTTTAATTTATTAATATTATATTAAAGGTATTATTTCTTACTTTTTAATTTTTTGTGGTTGCATTTTAATATTTTTAGGTGAATTAGTAGTAGTTATCTTCCAAAATCATTACAAATACTAACACATTTAATGCAACAAAATAATTTGAAAATTCCGAAGAAAAACAAAAGCTTCCTTTTCTTCTCATTGAATTTAGGGATTCAGCTTGTTGATGGATCAATGACAATCAATAGCCTTATTCCACGTGTCATTTAGGATGGGATCCCCTCAGGCCTCAGCCGCCCAAGTCAAAGAAGAAACTTACATTTTGATAATTAATGCCTTTTTATCCAAAACCAACCCACAGAAGAGATACCACGTGTCAACTTGACATTCACCAATACCAGGAGGGGACTAAGCCCAATTGTAGCCAACTCCCTTTTTCTTTTATTGCCCTTGGGCCTTGAGAGTACAAAGACCCACAATTAATAGATTAGCAAATAATCATTTTTTCAATTCAATTTAAAATATTTTTAAATTTAAAATTAATATAAATTTATTTAAGTTTATTTAATAAAATGATAAATATTATTACAAATTATTTAAAATATACTATTCATTGTAAAAAAAAATTTCCTGCAATTTTTAACGAATCATTTCAATTTTTGAGTTTGAAAATATCACAAATTAAATTTTAAAAATTAATCATAATCTCATAACTTAAAACTGAAAAAGTACTTAAAACCCAATTTCTAGTGGAAAATTCGTTTCATGTGGGCCTGGTAGAATTTATTCTACAATTCAATTTTTTTTTCCAATTTCTTTGCTTAGGAATCCTGCTGGAACTTCTTAAACCCAATTTCTTGTGGAAAATTTGTTTGGTGGTAACTGTTTGATTAACCAAGTCAAATTATGAAGTCCACCATGTAGAAAATTTCCACCATCATGGTGATGCATGGGGAATTAATTTGCCAACATTTATGGTTCACAAATTTAGTCTATGGACCTGAAGGATAATTATGTTTTAATTTTCTTATTTGTCACTATTTTCTAGACGTGCAAAGATTTTTTTAGTCTAGTCAATGATAAAAAAAAAAAATAATGACTATTCTGCTCAATTAAAAGAGTGTCACTAGAAAGAGGTATTGTGTTTTGAGTTGTCAACCTCGAACTTGTTTAAAAATTTAAAATGTCAAGTCAAATTAAATTTTAAATAAACTTAAAAGTTGGTTATACAAACTCGGTCTTTTTAATAAACGAATCGATTTTGAGCATGTTTCAAGTGAGTCAAGTTTAACTGAGCTTAAACCTTTTTTTATATATATAAAAAAAATAGAGCTTAAGCCTGACTTTTTTTTCTTTTTTTAAAACTCTTTTACTATACAAATAAGAAAAAAATAATAATTAAATGTTAAACAAGTCAAAGCTAAATGAGTCGAGCCTAAATAAGCGATGCTCAAGCTGGACATCTCATTTTTCAAGTTTGGCTTATTTAACTAAACAAACAAAGAAGTTTGTTCGAACTCGAATTTAGCTCAAGTCGAGCTTAGTCTAGCCAAGCCGGACTGAACTCTTTGTTCGAACTCGAATTTAGCTCAAGTCGAGCTTAGTCTAGCCAAACCGGACTGAACTCGCTGACGGTTCATGATCTCGTGCAAAACATTAGTTTTATTATAAAGTTATTGTATTATTTATATTTTTTATGTTATACTATAGTAATATATTAATATTGTGTAAGATGATTTTTATTAAAATATTATTTTCTTCTAAAATATATTATTTAACTAATAAGGTATAACTATTACTAATGAAAATTTAAAAAAATCTAAAATAATAGTTCATTCATTTATATAATATAAATGAAGTATTTATCTTTAAATTAGTGATTCATTTTTTATATTCATTTATTTATGTAATAGCAAAATCTTATTTAAAGTCAAATAGTTATACTTATATAATTTAATAATAATAAATTATTATATAATTAATTATTATTGTTACTAAGAATATTAATTTTGAAAAACACTAACTACATGAAAAAATGTATAAGTTTATATAAGAGATATCGGTAAGTTGATAATTATGATAATACTAATGCAGATGAAATTTTTTTGAAATCAAATAAAAGATAAAAAATAGTTTTTTCCCCCTAAATTTTTGGGTTGAAAGGTCATTCCTAAATTTTAGGGTTGAGAAATCATTTTGTGCTATTAGTTATATATATAGATTTCCAACTTTTGCTACATGGTACTCCCTCCTTTCAAAAAATAGGATCAATATTAATTTTTTAAACTTCAATTTGAGACATTTGTAAATTTAAAATTGACATGACTCATTCAAGTATTGAAAAGAATAAATCTTATTATTAGTAGTATTTTTTAGGTAATTCATGATATTCATAATTGTTTTGACTTAAACTACATGAATTTATGTCAATTTTGAGTTTGAAATTTAATTTTGAAAAGTTAATCTTGATCTTATAATTTAGAACAGAAAAAACATTATTTTTAGTAAATGGCAAAGTTATTTTATTGCTAAAGAAAAAACATAATCCAAAAGACTTGGGCTAGTTTCATTACAAAGTTTGTCATACAAACTGAAAAACAAAGCGTCTACTCATTTTGCAGAATATTACAGCATTTTACTTTATAATTTGCACCAGACAAAAAAAATCATAAAATTGAAGGTCTTTGGAAAAAAATCTACACCTGAGGTCTTGTTAATGTCATTTGCTGATATATCTTATCTTCTTCCTCTTATTACTCATCAATTCTCGTTGAGGACGAAGGGACAGATGCCAACCCCAAGTTTTAGTTAATGCTAACCTTCATAGCTATTTTAAAAACTTGCCCAATTGTAGTGAACTCCCTTTCCTCTTATTGTCTTTGTGAGGACACAGAGCCACACTTAATTGTGTAGCTTATGTGCATGATCTGATATGAGTTGGTAGGCTGCTTGGTAGCTAGGGAAGAGGGATATATGCCGGATCCTTTTTCTACATTTCATTCGGATAGTTTATAAAAACAAGTTATATTTTATTTAAAAAAAGTTACATTTCAGATGACATTTGTTATACAATTATATCTCTCCGCTATATAAAATGCAATTTGTTTCTGTCCACTTTGAACTGCCCGAAGTCAAAATCCATGAGTTGTCATAGTATATATTTTACTGCCTTTGGCACAACGAACTCAAGAATGTTGATCAACCTGAAACTAACCACCACCATGTAAAGTAATTGTCGTAATATTATTGTCATTCATCAATAGAAGAACTTGTAGTATTTGGTAATCTCCAGCATCTTACAAATGAGCTGAACAGATGTAGAGTTCGCGATGGCTGTACATGGGGTACCATATGTGCAGCACCTCTTGCAGTTGCAAATGTCAATAAATTTCCATAATTAATTGAGGTCTTCTCTTTCTTCGTGGAAATTTTGGAGGGGGAGACTCACTTTATTGAGGTTTCTTAATTTTTGTGGGCTCAAAATGAGATAATTTTTTCAAAATAAGTTACGTGAAAGATGTGGTAGAGAGAGGCATCAACCTTTTTATTTTTTATTACATAATTTTGTACTGCAAATGATTGTTTGCGTTATATAATTTCATGTTAATGTCTAATTTAGTACTCCATTTATTTTAAATATTAGATTATGATAATTGACTTTGTGAGCTTAAGCTACAATATTTTTCAAACTCAAATTTAACATGAATTAATCTTTTAAATTAGTCAATACAAAAATGAATATTCTAAAAATTACTAATTATTATAAGATTTATTATATGAATTTTGTTTATTGAAATTATTGATCAAGCTGTAACTTGTTTTTATATGAATAATTGAAGTCTTCTTAGTCTTCGAAGAAATGTGGGCAAGGGATCAAGACTCACTTCATCACTTTATTGAGTCTTTTGATGGGCTCAAAATGAGATAATTTTCTCGAAGTAACTAGCGTGAAAGATGTGGTAGAGAGGGCAACATATGTGCAGCACCTCTTACAGTTGCAAATGTCAATAAATTTCCATAATTAATTGAAGTCTTCTTTTTCTTCGTGGAAATTTTGGCGGGGGAGACTCACTTTATTGAGTCTTCTTAATTTTTGTGGGCTCAAAATGAGATAATTTTCTCAAAATGAGTGTCGTGAAAGATGTGGTAGGGAGAGGCATCAACCTTTTTATTTTTTATTACATAATTTTGTACTGCAAATGATTGTTTGCATTATATAATTTCATGTTAATGTCTAATTTAGTACCCCATTTATTTTAAATATTAGATTATGATAATTGACTTTGTGAGCTTAAGCTACAATATTTTTCAAACTCAAATTTAACATAGATTAATCTTTTAAATTAGTCAATACAAAAATGAATATTCTAAAAATTACTAATTATTATAAGATTTATTTTATATGAATTTTGTTTGCTGAAATTATTGATCAAGCTGTAACTTGTTTTCATATGAATAATTGAAGTCTTCTTAGTCTCTAAAGAAATGTGGGCAAGGGATTCAGACTCACTTTATTGAGTCTTTTGGTGGGCTCAAAATGAGATAATTTTCTCGAAGTGACTGGCGTGAAAGATGTGGTAGAGAGAGGTATTAACTTTTTTATTTTTTGGACTGCAAATCATTGTTTGCATTGCATAATTTCACGTTAATGCCTAAATTTTATTTTTGTTTTAATATTTACTATTTTGTTGTTAACGTTAAATATTCTTTTAAATAGAACCCAAACCAAATTAAAAGCTTATACATAACTATTTAGAAACCCTAAGAAACATATTTATAGTCTTAAACTACTCATCAATATCAATTAGGAGAAGAACTTAAATAACAAAAATTTAAAATTTATTCAAGTTTGATCAAAACTGTAAGACTACTTTAAATTGATTTTTCGGGTATTAAACATCCCCATTTCACTTCCTAGTTTGACTTTGTCACGGTATTAAGAGTAAAGGTCTATAGAAGCCTGCCTCATGACGATATATTGCCTGTCCAATTAATTAATTGAAGTCTTCTTAGTCTTTTGTGAAAATTTTGGCAAGGAAGACTCACCTTATTGAGTCTTCTTTGTGGAAATATGAGGTTGGAAAATTTATTTGTTAATTATGGAATAATAAGAATAATTTTATACTGTAAATCATTGTTTGTATTGCACAATTTCACTTTAATGCCTAATTTTTATTTCTATTTTAATGTTTAATATTTTGTTCTTCTCGCTGACGGTTCATGCTCCCGTGCAAAACATGAGTTTTGTTATAAAATTATTGTATTATTTATAATTTTTAATGTTATACTATAGTAATATATTAATTATAATAATAATATATTAATATTGTGTAAGATGACTTTTATTAAAATATTATTTTCTTCTAAAATATATTATTTAACTAATAAGGTATAACTATTATTGATGAAATTTTTAAACCTAGAAAAGATGCCAACTAGAAAAGAGGGAAAACCCAAGTTTTAGTTAATGCTAACCGGCATAGTTATTTTAAAAACTAGCCCAATTGTAGCGAACTCCCTTTCCTATTATTGCCTTTGTGAGGACAAAGAGCTACACTTGGGCACTGTTTCGCGCCAACTAATAAGTTGATCAACCCAATTTATAAGTAGATAAGTTAAAAAAACTGTTCGGAAACTACTTTTTTTTACTTATAAGTTAAAAAAAAAGTAAGTTTTTATTGCTAAAAAAAAAGACTTATAAGTCATTCTTTTTAAGTCAGTAAACCCAAATAAAATGACAAAAATGTCCTCTTTTATTTTTCTAATGTTCTTCTTACTAAAGGACATTTTAGTAATCTTTATATTTTACTTAACACATCCACGACTATTACTTATAATTCCCGACTTATAAGTAAAAATGATGTCGAACACTTTTACTTATAAATCTACTAAAATTTTAACTATAAGTCAAAAAAAAAAGTTATTCCCAAACGGCCCCTTAATTGTGCAGCTTATATGCATGATCTAATATGTTGGTAGGCAGCTTGGTAGCTAGGGAATAGGAGCTGTCGGATCTTAACTCTAGACAATTCATTTGGATAATTTACAAAAAACAAGTTGTATTTTATTTAAAAAGAGTTACATTTCAGATGACATGATTTGTTCTACAATTGTACCTCTCTACTATATAAAATGCAACTCGTTTCTGTCCACCTTGAACCGCCTGAAATCAAAATTCATGAGTTGTCATGGTATGTATCAATTTTTTAATTTCCTAACAAATCTACCATGCATGCCGGTTGAAAAATATTGCAATGCAATTTAACTGCTAACTTTCATTTCCATCCACATTTCTGCAGTTGGTCACCATTTAAATATATAGCACTTCATTTCATCACATATATAAGATGAAAATGATTAAAATCTTCCACTAAAATGAAGAGGTCTTCTAACAAAGTTTTTCCTTTCTACAAGCAAACCAAAAGGCTATCTATTCTTTGTTTTGTATTTTTCTGGCTGTGTTTCTTCTCAATACAGTTTAAAACCCCCAGTCTATATTTTACTGCCTTTGGCACAAGGAACTCAAGAATGTTGATCAACCTGAAACTAACCACCACCATGTAAAGTAATCGCCGTAATATTATTGTCATTCATCAATAGAAGAGCTTGTAGTATTTGGTAATCTCCAGCATCTTACAAATAAGCTGAACAGTTGTAGGGCTCGCGATGGCTTTACATACGGTACCATATGTGCAGCACCTCTTACAGTCGCAAATGTCAATAAATTTCCATATTCGGTTGTCCAACCTCCCACCTATATATATATATATATATATATATAACCAACCTAAAAATAAAATGACAAAAAAAAAGTCAATAAATATAACTATCTGTTTAACATGAATTTTACACGAAATTTGAGATATTACGAGTCGAATAAATTACCTGCCCCTGTGAAACCAAACTCCATATGGCACCGGGACCTTGAATTGTAAGTCACGAGCCAGTTCTCGGACTAGTGTCCGAGAGCCAAGCAATGGTACAACTGTATCTTGATCCCCATTACTATTGGAAAATCGTATCATTTTATAACTTTATCAATAATGGTATATTAATTAATATTCTACTCTTTAATTTATTTATTTTAACATTATTGTTAATGAATATACCTGAAAACCCAAACAAGAATTTGATTTTGGATGATCCTTTTAAGCAATGGGAGGATGTTGATGTCCCCATCAGTTTCACTGTAGTTCAGAAGACTGCAATTGAGCAACACAACAGAGTCAGTTACTGCATAAATGGAAATCGAAATCTCACATCCCACAACTTTGAAGAAATTAAATTTAGATAATTTACAATATTTATAATTGTATTAACAAAAACAAATGACTTAAAATCATTTTTAATTATAGGATTTTGCAAATTGACTTCAAAAACTCAAAAGGGAACTTTTTGTGGGACATGGGTGATATGATTCAAAACCAGAATCATCTTTGTAGTCAAGAATCACGCTCACCCAAAAATGTTTGGCAACTCAATTCCAAGTCCTGGAATTGAAATTAAGTTATCGATTTTAACTAATTTTAATTCCATGGAACTGTAGATGTGCTTTCAGTTCCAATTCGAATCTTGGTATTGAGTTGCTAAACATAAGAAAATCTTAGATAACATTCTACTTGATATGTCGAGCGAGCATATTCAACTGATCAAATTCTTAAAGATGAAAAAAGAGGCCATTTACGGGTAAGAAAGAGCAGCTTAATCATATACTTAATCAAGTGAAAATTACTTACTGCAAGTATTCTTTATTTAAATAGAGAATATTGTTGATCTTTTAACGTAAATAATGTAATTCTAAAAGACTTGCCTACTGCACATGGACCATTCGTAATTTAAGTTACACCTATTTGCATGAAGAGCTTTCTGAAACTCAGGAAGGTTGAAATAGAAGCCCCTTTTTCATATATCATGCAAACATCTAACCCAACACTAATTTTAGTAGCCTGTAAATTGCAATGAAATGATCCATTTTCAAGAAAAAAAAATTCCAATAAAATCAAAATAAAGACAAAACTGAACAGAAAGCCAGAGGAAAGGTACCAATTTGCGCAATCGCAGCTCTTGTTCTACTATGGATGGGTAGCACACATCAAGAATCACATCATAATTATTAATATAATTTCCAACAGTAGCGTTTGCTTCGTTTATAGCATTGTTGCATTCACATCTGATACATTGTGTGGACCACCAAAGGTATAATCGTCGAAGTCATATTCATTGGTGATAGCAAGGCCAATCTCATCGAGATCATTCCATGTGACCAGAAGAACTTGTATGTTGCTGGAGCATTGCGGTCTAATCTAAGAAGTGATTTTCCAAACTAAACCCCCCCCCCCAAAAAAAAAAAGACATGAACAACTACTAATAGTTTAAAAACATAAAACTAAACTAAAAAAGGGGGGACATGAACAACTACTAATAGTTTAAAAACATAAAACTAAAAAGGGGGGGGGGGGGGGGGGGGGGGGGGGGGGGGGGAAGGCATTCAGTTTGAGTGTTTTCTGCCAGAAACTCCTTTGGTATTAAACTAGTAACCTTTTGAATGTTCATTATGGTCCAGAGGAACAACAGCTAACTGTGGAATGTAATGCCCTGAATGAAAACATGTATGCATATATCAAATTTCTAAACTTGTTAATCACAGATTCACAATGTACTAACTGTAACTTGAGTGTATGACATAGCTAGTATAAAATCATTTTACCTGTTAATGCCGAAATTTGTCTGTCTATCAACTCACCAAATTGCAAGTTAACCTGCACAAGGAACAATCAATGAATACACCAAAAACTTAACGGCTTGGACTATCGGGGGATAGCTATGGTGTGTGAGAATTAGTACACGTCAAAAGCGTCAACAGTGGTGGGATTAAATTGCTCAAGTATAAAAAATAATTGTGTGTACCTTGACCTCAATATATGGCTGTATTTATAGTCCCTCACACCACTTTGTCATAACTCGCCCAAGACCAAATAGGAATAGGGGTCCTTATTAGAGTTTCCATACAACTAAAATTCCCATAATTGGATAAAATCCTTGCTTCATAAAAATTGGAAACCAAATAGGACAAAGAGTCATAAGTCAACTTAGACCTTAACCCTTTCTAGAACACCAAAGTCGCCAAAATATATTGTAATGGAGCTCACCAAAACCAACTAAACCGAGCCCAATCATTTCTGCCCCAACATTGTCCCCCACTCTCTTATTATAAAATGTTATAATGAGAGAGCAACAACAAAATTTTAACATTGATAATGTCGCATAATCATCACCTTCGAACACTCCAACAGCCATCCCTGCACGTGGTTCAACAAAAATGTTATTTTCCTTTTTGGCATCGCACCTTGGGAATCATGCTCATCATGAGGGTTTCAGTTCCCAAATTAAACTCAACTTCCTTTTTATTCAAATCATTTGCTCTCTCAGAAACTTTACTAGTTCAATCGTTCTCTACCAGTGCAAACTTTCTTCTTCAGAGCAAACCTTTCTTCAAAGCAAGCTTATCTTCCCAAATCTTCAACAATGGCACAAAACCCTAACCCTATCAGGAAGGATGTAGGAAGGATGTACTGGCGTCCCGAAGGAAACTAGGTTGTCGGAACCATCTACGCCCTTACAGAATTCTCTTTCCCTATATGAATTCATCTCATCCTTTCTCGCCTTTGTGGACATCGAGTTCGCACAACTCGTCCCTAACTCTTACATTTCTTGACCTTCTGCCATGAACACGTCTAACCATCCCTTGACTTTTCTTCGTTATGTTCACATTGGGCCGATCCAAAGGAACCCGACTTCAGGTAAATGAACAAGCAACCGAGGTGCCAAGTATGGATGAAGACACCCTCGAGTAACAAGGGGTAGCACCCATACTAGGTCTACATTAAAGGACCTGACACTCACTTTCTTTCAAGCTGGGGCGAACCCTCCAAGACTAACTCCGGCTTTGATCAAACCCCCTATGTTTGGGAGGAGTATGAGGCCTTTTATGCAAAAATGCCAAAGACCCCCTAGTCAATCGAACTTTTTTCGACCAGAACTGGCTCTTCAACGATAAATGGAAGTATCTATTATTTCCATGCAAATCACGAAAATAATTAACTTCTTGATATCTGACAAACTTTCCATTTTTTTCAGTGACAATTTTCAAACGTCGACCAATTATGCACTTCCATACTTCATCTGAACCACTCCTTATAAATAGTGAAGTTGAGGACCAAAACTCAACAACATCCAACCTTCCCAAACTGAACAAACCTCTTTCTCCCACTCCCACTACCTCCATTCCTCCTATCACTCAACCCCCTCTAAACAAAAACACCTTTGAATTGTTTGACACCGAAAAGAACTAATTATTACGAAAAAGAAGAGTCGTAAAAACCCATGCCACAACTACAACTGAACCCAAACAAACGTCACCAAAACCCAACAAGACACCCCCAAACTTCTGAAAACCCTACACCCAACTCCCCTAAAACAAAACCACCCATCCAAGACAAAATTCCACTGAAACACAACCTCCACCGAACCCCTCCTCTTCAGCTCCATCCTCATTTGCTCCCCAACCATCTGCCTTCACATTCCACCTTGGTTGGGACCTCCCTACCTCCACATCACTATGGCCCAAAGACATTCAAATGGACTTCCCATTCAAACTTTTCAATGCCTTCAACCTCCCAATCGACGACGATAAACTCTCACAACTGAATGCCCAAGAGCTCCTGATAACCAATGCCGTTAATGAGGGTCGGGTAAGTAATATTGATATCTTGTGAAATATTAATCCTTCTACTCTTCTAATCAACTTTATTTTTTGTGTCAGGCCTTAGCAACATTCAGTTGACTCCTCCATATAGACGACCAATCTCGCCAACACATACACGAACTTGAAACCAAAGCCACGTCTACGAAAATCAAGCTAGAAGAAGTCAGATAATTTATTTCCTTCAAATTCGCATAAAAGAACTCGAACAGTACATAAAAGCCCTCCGCTGGCAAAACTCAGATCTAGCCGAACAAAGAAAACTGTTTCTGGAAGAACGAATGAACCTTTGAGCTCAGTATGAAGACCAAAAAAAATGCCTCACCAAAATGGCCGATCACATAAAAGATAAATGCGAACAAATCAATAATCTTACTAAAGCTGTCTGTCAAATAGAACAAGAGTTGAAGACTCTTAAAGAACAAACCCAAAGCATCTTTGAAGACACTCACCAAAAATTATAGCCGAATACAAATCCTCCAATGAACTAACCGAAGCCGTTCTAAACGACTATGACAAAGGATATCAATACGCAAAGTCAAAGATTAAGGCAACCGCCCTCGACCTTGCTTCGCTAGGCTTCTTTTTTTTTTTTTTTTTTTGAACATTGTAGCATTCAACCTTGTACACATATAAATCTTAATATAAATGAATCTTTCTTTTATTGATGCTTGTGATGAATGTCAATACATAGTAATTTAACTAACTTCATACTTGGTAAAATAAAAATGTACATCTTCTTGATAATATCTCTGAAACCTGTCTGCATGCCAAGTATTCTTTAACTCTACTCCACTCCCGAAGCCGATACGTCCCTATTTTAACACTTCAATGACTTCATAAGGACCTTCCCAATTAGGTATTAGTTTCCCAACCTTCTGTGGAGTAGATGCCTTAGCCTCCCGAAGTACCAAGTCACCAACATAAACCTTCTTTGTCTAACCCTTTGATTATAGTACTAAGCAATTTTCTGTCAATAAATGGCTAACTTTAACATCGCTGCATCCCGAACTTCATCCAGTAGATATAAGTTCAATCAGAGGCCTTCATCATTATATAGTTCTTTAAATTGGAATATCCGAAGGGAAGGAGACCTAATTTCCACCGGGATAAGTGTATGTCCCATAAGCAAGTGAATCTCATGTGGTGGTTCGAGGAATGGTTCGATAGGACCATAAAACAGTGTGAAACTCTTCAGGCCATCGTCCCTTAACTTCATCCAGCCTCCTCTTAATTCCATTTAGCAGAGTTCGCTTAGTGAGTTCTACTGACCATTTGACTGGGGTCGAGCTACAGAAACCTTCCGATGTTAAATGTTCAAATCTCTTAAGAACAGCTCAAATTTCACAAATTAAGGGCCATTATCGGACACCATAATCATCGGGATCCCAAACCGAAACAACACTAACTCTTAAAAAAACTACAAACAATCCTACTTAGTGATATTCTGAAGGGGTTTGGCTGCGACCCACTCAATGGCTACCACCACATACACCAACTGCCCAAAGTTCCCAAAATATCAATTTCCCATACAACGAATGGAATCAAGGATAAGACCGATGATAACTCTTTAGGTGACTAATGTGGAATCAGGCTATTCAACTGACACTTTACACATTTTTTTATAAAGTCCTTTGCATCCTAAAACATGGTAGGCCAGTAATAGCCTTGCCTAATCAACTTGTATGCCAATGCCTTAGCATCCATATGGTCTTCACAGATCCCCTCATGCACCTCTCAAAGAGCATATGATGCTTCTAAGGGAACAAGACACTTCAAAAGTAGAGATGAATAAGCCCACTGATACAAGTCCCCATCAATCAAACAAAATTAAGCACTTCGGCACTTAATTCGCTTAGCGAACAATCTGTTCAATGGAAGCTTACCTTCACTAAGATATTCCAGCTATTCGACCTTTCGATCTCCATTACTACCTTCTTAAGAATGCTAGGCTCGTTCAAAACTTTGAGATAGATAGACCTACTAAAAGACTATCTTGATAGTGGCTAATTTGAGCAAGGCATCAGCCACAATATTACTGTAAACGTGCCAACCCAGTACTGGGAGGCACTAATTTGCTATTTTTCATTGACGGTTTTGACAAATGTGAGCTTGAAGGAGGGTTAGCAAAGTTTATTAGTGGCCCGTAACAAGGAGGTTGAGCAGGTGCTACCACAGGATTTGGTGCAGCATGAGGCAAAAAATGTTTCTGACGTGGTTTATGAAACACTAGCGCTGGAAATATAATTTGTTGGCGATATAATTTGTTGCAGGAACTAGAGGAGGCAAATTAGTTGGCAAATATATTTGTGCTTCCAGTGGTTTGTCGGGTAAATCTGCATAGGTGATGCATAAGACGTAACATGTAACAAGCAACTGTTTCAGCAATGACCACTGGACCTTTTTCAGTGCCCCAGCAATTCATATTGAAAAGGAAAGTTAAAAGCACATATAACAAACAAGTGTTCCACTAATAGTGAAAGTACATGCGCAGGGTTAATTGATGTTTTAATCACTGTACTAGGGATCGATTTTGATTGTGGTTACCGATTTTTATTTTTATTTTGTTACAAATTTAAGTTACAAAATGGTCACTCGTTAAAATTCTGTCCAAAAAAGTGACGGAAATTGTTGAGCGTTCATATCACGTGAGGCTTAATTACTGATGTAGCTATTTGTTATTGGTGATGTGGCACTTTTTGTCATGTGTATCATCATGTGCAGAGCACATGACACTTATTTTATATACTGATATCATGTTGCAAAGTTCAAAAATTGGGGGAAAATTTAGGGCTCGATTGTTCAGAAAAAGTTCAAAATTGGCCCAATAAATCATTGGACTCCACCAAATTCTCCCTGCATAAGAATTCCTCACTGCATATATATGATTTGGGAGGTCATTAGTGGCTAATTTACAGTTGGAAAAGAGGAGATTCTAAACCGGCGGCGATGGTTTTGAGCTTGGAGGCGGACAGGCAAGCGAGGTTGGTGGAGTTGCCAGCGGCGGCGAAGTGGAGGAGGGCGTCAAAAATGGGTTTTGGGAGTTGGGATTTGATGAAAAATAGTTTTTACATAAACTAGTGTACGTTACTCTGTGAGAGAAAAAGTAAAGAGAGAGAATTTGCTAATTTACGCCACCAACTAGTGACTAATCCATTAGCTTTCTATTGATCTCCCCTGTAAATGGGAAGGAATTTTTTAGTCCTAAAATATTCTTCCATTAGCTTTCTACAAGCTAATAGGAGAATAAATTTCATAGTCAGTAACTTTATATCCAGCTGATCTTTCGGGTTTATAGAATCCTCTTTTTTTAACTAGTTTTGGTCATAAAAAATTGGTAACTCTTGACTATTTCCCTTTCTACTTTATATCTTAAGCTTTTCTTGGTTGAGAAATTTTTGATCTTAATCATCTAATTTAGAGAGATATTTTTTTGGAGAGGATGAGCTTTGTGTTGCCGCTACTCTTAATTTTTTAGAGAGAAAATTTTTGGAGAGGATGAGCTTTGTGTTGTTGCTACTCTTAATTTTTTAGAGAGAAAATTTCCCCCTCATCCACGTAAGCTAGGTCCCATATGCCACATAAGTACATTTGTTAACGGTTAGTCTAGTCAACAATTTTCGTCACTTTTTTAGGCGAAATTTTAACGAATGACCATTTTGTAACTTTTTATGACTATAATAATGCGTTTGTAACAAAAAAAAAAGAGTGTAACTACAATGAAAATCGACTCCTAGTACAGTGACCAAAACATCAATGAACCCTACGCGCATGAACCTAAAGATAATGAGATTGCTTGCTTGACAAATAGAGGTTTTCTTCCTCCATCAATCACTAGATTCACTACAAACATGGTACAGTTTTAGCATATGTCCTTTTCAAGAATCCACAAATAGTACCAGAACTTCAAAAGAAAATCCCCAAGTAACTAGACATTCTATTGAATAAGATGGAATGTTTAGATACAAGTAATAGAGAAAATGAAACATTTAACAAATACTCACACAAAAGGCCCCCAATACACAAGAAGCATATGTCTGTTCAAATCGCAAACATAAACTATGCAAGACCTATACACCTGAAATGCAAGGTCTCAATTGCCAGTCTAAAGTATACATTAGAAACATTGTTCCCGTATATCATCATTATTATTGAGAACCGTATACAACTAAACGAACCAGTAGCAACCATTTCATTTTTCACCTACAGATAGGTGTGGGAGAACCCCAGTAATGCTATTCAATTATCAAATCATTTCATAATACCAATCTCATCGTTTCGGACCTGGCCATGCTGAATACCCTATCTAGTCCCCAATCATATCCAAACTAACAGCCAAAGCAAATCTTTTCGGCTTTTATTGAATCCCTGTTTCCTTTTAGATTCTGCATATGGCTTATTGCAGTTTATTCTAAAGCAATATCATAAAATTCTCTGACAAAGACTCGTTAATTTAAAGATAACGCACAATGAGTAATATTTAGGCTACAGCACTCTGCAACCTATCCATATACCCATATACACACCTGCCATAAAAAAATGACTAAGAAACTTAAATGATCTGTTTAAATTTCTAACAAAGAAAAAATACTACTGTGCTGGTAGCTTGTTTAGTTGGTCGTCGGAAAAATCTAAGATTTAATTGTAATCGTGAATTTTAAATATCAAATTAGCCATCATTTGAAAACTGCAAAAGCTAAAGTTCACTAATTTAAGCTCAATTTCTAAAATTGATTATTGATGTATTACCACAACTTTTCTTTATGCAATTCCCAAAAGGCATAAAATTTAGACTATAAAGTTCTAATATTCTTCCTCACTTATTTATTCCTGATGAACTAATAAAAAGAAACGAAAACTAGTAAACGGATTCTACTTGTTTCCATTGAAAGCACCAACCAAAAACTCAGCTAAAGACTAAAATTAGAAAAGAATATTCGTTTCGGATATTCTTCAAGTGCACAAATTACCAAAAAGAATTACTCGAACACAAACCCTAGCTTAACCAGCTCCAAATAATACAATCATCAAGAAATCGTTCCACATTTCAAACATTAGTCCACTAAAGTATAAAAGCAACAAGTTAATTACAAGAACAAAACAGCTAAAATCATAAGAAAGCACAACAACGCACCACTGCCGTCAAAATCAGAGAAGAACAAATGAAGCACCGACATCACTGCCGCCGACGAATCTGAGCCGTTTAGATCTGCTAAATTTAATCAAACCAACCGCAAGATCAGCAGCAACCATTTGTATTACTCAATGTGTGAGGATACAACGGCGGTGAAGCCAGCAAAAAATGGTTTCCAGATTGTGAGAATTAGGAGACATATTCGGTAATTTTTCAGGCTGGAGAACTCAATTACTGGAGAGGGAGAAACGGTGAGTTGTCTTTTGGTGAAGATGTCATTCGTTTCACTCTGTTATCAGTAGTCGACTTTTTCAATTTTCTAATTTTATTCAATTTTGTTTTCTAATCCGAGAAGGGGATTCATTGGTAGTTTTATATGCGTCAGTTTAACGCGCGTCATGACGGGAAAGTAGTGAGAACGAGAAAAAAAAGAGGATAACTGTACATAATATTTAAATATAAAATCAAACATAATATTATTATTTTTATTAAATTTTTTTTGTTAATTTGACTCACACATTTAAATACCCACACACACACCTACTTTGATTTTGCTAAAAATTAAATTCTCAACCTCATGATTATCAATAGTTAAAATAAATATAATGTTTAAATAAGGGCGAAGCTACATGTATTATAGTGGAATTAATTGATTCCACTGGAATAAAAAAATTATTTTATAATATAGAATAAATTTTAAATATTTTAAGTATTATATATAAATTGACCTCATTCAAATTTTATAAAAAATTTATTATATAGGGTCAAATTGAAAATTTATAACTTTTGTCAATCAAATTTTAAACACATATGACTCATATCCCCTCAATATATGTATCTCATTTTATAATATTTTTAAACTAAATAATAATCTAATTTATATTATTTTTCAAAACAATTAATGAATTAATTATTTATAAATAGTTGTGATTAAAAAAGTCTATTATGGGTCAGTATAGTGTGTATATATATGTGTGTTCGTGTGTGTGTGTGTGAGAGACCTGAAAGTACAAAAATATTAAAAAATATATATTTGAGGGCGTTGCTCCCGAACTCCGGCCAAATTATTTATAGCATAATAATAATTGTGACTCTATTAAAATATATTTTTGACTTCGTTTTTATATTTAAATATTATATTTAGATGTTGTATATTTATATTTAGTCAATAGTGTGAATTGTCGAAGTGTGCAAGAAGATGGACGATTAGATTACTATGTCCAAGTACCCACTGTTCACTAGTGGACTTGTATGTGAAGACCATTTTTATTTTACTAGTGTTTTTTTTGTCCAAATTTTCTCCTAATCAAAAAAGAAAATAGTGGTAAATGATAAATACACGGAAAACATTGTCTCTGTCCCCACAATATATAAGTAGAGAAATATAAATGTTTACGAACTTGACTTTTTTTATATATTATGTTAATTGTGTCACTTATGGTATGCTGGGTCAACATGTACAATATAATTTTAAAAGTTTATTTGATCAAACTTGGAACTAAAAATATTTCCAAATTAAAGATATTTTTTTTCTTTTTTAAGTATTTGGTTACTTTTCGGTTTTACTTTTGTTTGAGTACACTTTTGTCATCATATGTTTTTAATGAAAGTCGCACAAAATATTTAAATATTTTACATCAATTGAGATACTTTTTTAATTTAAAATTTTGAAACTCTTAACATTATCAAAAATTAACAAAATAAGAGTATTGTAATTTTAAGTATTTATTTATATGGATCGTTATCCGATATTGGTTTGTAACAAAAAATTACATTCTCTTCCTTCTAAATTATATGATTATTATTAATTTTTAAAAAATAGTTTAATAAATCTTTAAACTCAAAATTAAAATAACTCGTTAAAAATTATGAAGTTATAAAACTTACAATGAGTAATACTTTTTAAATAGTTTATATAATCATCATTGTATTGATTAAATTTAAAAGAAGAGAATCAAATTTATACAGATTGTCGATAAACTAGTATTTTTACAATATCCATTAGTAATCAAACAACTTTATATTTGTACAAAATTTATTCTCTTAAGAGAATCAATTTTATACGGATTATCTGTAAACTAGTATTTTTACAGCATTCAATAGAAATAAAACAACTTTGTATTTTTAGAGAAAATCAAGAAGTTTTGATTCTTTTAACAAATTATGTAATATTATTTACCATAATAAAATTTATTTAATAATCTTAACACAATCAAAACTCCTTGATTTTATCTGAAATTGTAAAGTTGACAAATTCCTATCGGATGGCGTAAAAACACCAATTTAAAAGCAGTCCTTATGGAATTTATTCTCTTAAGAGAGAATAAATTTTATACAAATTGTTTGTAAACTAGTGTTTCTATAGCATCTAATAAGAATCAAACAATTTTGTATTTTCAGATAAAATCAATAAGTTTTTATTCTTTTAACAAATTATGTAATATTATTTGCTGTAGTAAAATTCATTTAATAATTTTAATATAATTAAAACTCCTTGATTTTATCTGAAATTGGAGAGTTCACAGATTCTTATCGGATAATGTAAAAACACTAGTTTACAAACAGTCCTTATAGAATTTATTCTCTTAAAAGAATTAATTTTATATGGAGTTAAATGCACTTTATATACCTTAAGTTCATACCATTTTGTACATTGCATTCTATACTTCAAAACGTGACACTTTGTATCATGCGTTTTTAGAATCGACACATAACACCCTCAAACCTAAAATTCGTCAACTGGAGGGAAGGGATTAATGTTTTTTTACCCTTATGTTTGACTTTGAATACTTTTAATAAGCTAATTTACCAACTAAGATATTTTAAATTTTATAAAAAATAAATTTACCAACTAAATAAATATTTATATTGTTAAACAATTTTTATTGACAAAATTTACAAATTAAATAATATATATTATGTTAAAATTACTAACTAAATATATATATGTATTATGTTTAACCACTTTTAATAAGCTAATTTACCAACTAAATAAATATGTAATTATTGTAAGACCGCAACTTTTATTGAATAAAATTTAATTTTTTTCTGAAACAGTAAGGTGTTAATTTGATAAAAAAAAAAAAAAAAAAAGTTAATGATATTTTGTGCAAATTATAGTTTGTCGGGGAATATTTGATTCGTACGACGGCGCCGAAATAATCAGTTATGAGTGGACACCACAACAAAATATTATTGGATATAGAAAACGACAGTAGTAACTTTTTTAAATAAAATGGTCAATGATACTAGCACTTTTAATTGTTAAAATACCCGGTGATAAAAGAATAATAGCATATGGTAGCACACGGTATTCTACAATTGCACACTGTATTGCACATTATTTTATATTATTGAACTGATAAAGTGACTATTGCACAATATTTTATCAATAATTGTCATTACAATAAATATTATATTATTGAATCAATAATTGTCATTGCATAATATTCTACATTATTGAGTCAGTAATCGTCACAATGCACAATATCTTGTATCGTTAGACCAATAATTGTCACAGTAGTAGTCACGGGTATTAAATAGTTAGACCGACTCATTATTTGAATAACACTGAATATTTAAACAATTAAAATATTAAGTCAATAATATAATAATATAAAAATAGATAATATAACCTTTAGATATGTAGTGTGAAGCTTAAAAATGTGAAACATGTGATGGATGGTGTAGTTTAATGTATGAATCATGTGATTTACTAATGGATGATGTAGATTAAGTTAGATTAAAGTATGAATCACGTGATTAGGGTGTGAATTATGCGATTAGTTAATGGATGATGTAGAATAAAGCGTGAAAAATAATTAATGGTGTAGATTAAAAAATGTGAAATATGTTTTAAAAATAATTGGTTAAGTTTTGGCTATAAATAGGGAGCTTAGCATAAGGAATTTTCATATCCTTCTTACTTATCATTCCTTCCACTTTCTAAATATTCTTAGTATAAGATTTATCGAAATGAGTTAAGGCTATCTTAAGTGTTGGTGAAGATCGGTAAAAGTACGAGTATTATCCAACTAAGTTTTTTTTTCCTATAAAAGTTTTATAAGCACTCACATGAGTCACATGTTGTTTACAACTCTTCATTTAAAAAACTCATCTTTCAAAAGATTTATTTTGAAAACTTTATTTGAAAGATATTATTTTGAAATATTGTTACTTCTTCAAAAACTATTTTGAAGTATATTTCACTCTACTACACAAATTTATACTATCAAATTACTTTTAATTATTTCATACGAGTTAATATACACTATGAAATCTATATGTGACTCCATAGAAAACAGTATTCAGCCACGTGTTAAGGTAAGTGATATCATTTACTTTCATCCTCTTAAGATTACTATGGTAAGTATTGTTCGGTAAAATTTCTAAAATGATTAATAGTTTGTGCTTCATCCAATATCTTTTTACACGAACATTTTTATTAAATTTCCATTGTTATATTTAAATAGTGAGCTATTGGACCTTGAATTTTTGACATATGAACATTTACTTGAACTGTGAACTATTAAATATTTTTTGTACCGTAAATCTTACCATTGAACTTCTTCTGTGTGAATTTTGGACATTATTCTTGGACTTGAACATATTTTTCTCTATATCATGTTGACAATTTAAATATTATTTGACTCTGGACAAAGCAAAAATTATAAACTTTCAATATCTATTATTTATCCTATTATTGTCTTTCTTCTTTTAATCATTTATATCATTGTTATTTGTACTAATCATCAAGAATCAAGTTATTGTGAATATCTGTGACCTGGGGCACAGATGATAGGATAAAAGTAATATAATGGTGATGCATCTTTTAGGGCACGTGGTTAATATTCTCTTTGGTCTGAGTCAAAGAAGAACTGTTGTTTGGCATAATCATGACCAGTGGTGTTTCAGATGATAAATATTGATGGTGATTTTTCTGAAAAAGAGAAGCTAACAAACATCATGATCTACATAATTCTCCTAGAGGTTGTTATTCTGATGCAGTTGTTGATCTAAACTTTGTTCAAGAACTTAACTGTAGTTGTGGATTTAAAACTTGTTGTTTATATTATTTTATCAAAAACTGAACTGTTGAAGGCTAATAACAATTTATTCATCATTATCTTAGTCATGATATTCTTTGCTGGGCTATTTGAGCTCACCATTTTCTTTTTGTTCAATTATTGAGGAAATAAGAGTGTAGCCTAGACTGGGGGGGGGGGGGGGGGAGAAGAGGGGAATGGAGTGATACTCCAAGATAATTGCTATAGTAGTCTTTACTATATTGTAAAATAGTGTGGCAATAATAGTGAAGAGTTAGTTGTGTATTATTGAGCACTGTATTGTTGTACGTGTACTATATTGTAATAGTTGTTATTTATATTTTGATGACTCAAGTTTGGGTGGTGTAAGCCCAAATTTAGGGGCGTAACAGTTGGTTTCAGAGCTTAGGAATATGATCTGGGATTAAAACTAATAGGGAAGAGACGAATATAATCAGTCACTAGTGTGTCCTATCTAAATTAATTTTTATTATCTAATCAGTCGGTTTGGATGTGGGGACAAGAAGTGACGATTCAGTTTGTTTAACTAACCTTTATTTTGTGACCGCAGTTAAAAATGACATTTGAAAATCAGAGAAAGAATTATGTAATTGCCGAGGCAAACGTAGCTAAGAATCAAAAAGCTACAAATAATCCTCCTATAAACTCAGAGTTGAATCATTTATTTAAAGCAAAATTTAGTTGTGATCTATCTAGGAAAGAAGAATGTGAATGCTCTTCTACAATCTTTCCAGATCCATTCTTAGAAGTAATTAAAGAATGTTATGAACTTGGAAAAATTATTGCATTTAATATGCTCACTAATTGGGAGGATCATATCACCTGGTTATACTCAATAACAATGGATCAGAATATATGGACTTTTCATATCAGTCTTTGAAATTTATGGTGTTCTAGTTATGATTTTCAAGATTATTTAAAAATAATGCTTCTATACTTTTGCACATTACAATTTAGAGGAATTCAGGTTAAGTTAGCCATCATTATGAAAACTGCAGTTTATCAAAAATACGATTTTAATGGAAATCATTGGTACGCTACTGCTGATAAAATTGATGAATCCGATAAACAGTTCGTTAGAAAATTATTTAATGGTATTCCCATGGTTAAAATACGTGAAGATTCGGAAGAAATATTCGGGACCCAGTTTGCTGTTAACAGTCTTGCTAATCAAGAACTCGAATGAGGTGATAACTGGTAAGCTACTCCTTAATTCTTGGGAAGTTTATGCGCTATTAGATATTGACTCTACCCACTCTTTTATCTCACCTACATGTGCTCAACGTTTAAACTTGATCCCTAAAAACTTATACTTTGTCTTATCAGTTGAAACCCTATCGGCAAAAATAGTCATTACATCTACTATATATAAATCTTGCTTAGTTCAAATCAACAACCTCACATTACCCGTTGACCTTGTTTCTTTGGAAATGTATGAATTTGATGTGATTTTAAGAATTAATTGGTTGACTAACCATCATGCTAAAATTAATTATTTTCAAAAGATCATTACTTTTCATATTCCTAATCAACCTGTCATGTAAATTCAAACAACTAAACCATTAAAATCTATAACTATTATTTCTAGTCATAAAGTCATTCATTTATTGAAAAACGGATGTCAATCCTTTTTAGCTCATATCACTGATTTGAACAAAAATATGTTAAACCTGAATGATATTCCTATTGTTAATGATTTTTTGACATTTTTCCCAAGGTACTTATTGGCTTACCCCCAAACCATGAAATTGAATTTTGTAGTAATCTTGAACTCAGTACTAAGCCTATTACCAAAGCCACATACCGAATAACTCCCATTGAATTTCAAGAGTTAAAAGTCCAACTACAGGAATTGTAGGATACTGGTTTTATTCTTTCGAGTGCATTACCTTGGGGTGCTTTTGTTCTATTTGTAAAGAAGAAAGACGGGAGCATGAGACTGTACATTGACTACCGAGAATTGAACCATGTTACCATCAAAAATAGATACCCGTTATCTCAAATTGATGACATATTTGATCAATTGTAAGGTGCTCAATATTTCTCGAAGATAGATCTTCATTATGGATAACATCAGTTAAAGTTTAAAGCTAAAGACATTCCAAAGACTGCTTTCAGAACTCGTTATGAGCATTATGAGTTCTTAGTCATACCTTTTGTACTAACCAATGCTCCTACAGCTTTTATGGATATGATGAACCGGATATTCAATGAATATTTCGATCATTTTGTGGTTGTCTTTATTGATGACATTTTCATATACTCCAAAAGTCGTAAGGATCATGAACAACACCTGAGATTGATACTCCAAAAGCTACGTGAGAACAAGTTGTATACCAAGTTGAAGAAGTGTAAGTTTTGGCTTAAGGAAGTAACTTTCCTTGGGCATGTGATTTCTAGTCAGGGGATATCAGTTGACCCTGCGAATATTGAAGTAATACTAAATTGGGAACAACCCATGACAATAACTGAAGTGCGAAACTTTCTAAGTCTGGCAGGTTATTATCGGAGATGCATAGAAGGATTTTCTCGAATTGCCACTCCATTAACTCAACTGACTCAAAAAAAAATACAAAATTTGTATGGATAGAGGAATGCGAGAAGAGCTTTTAAGAACTCAAGAGTAGACTTATTTCAGCTCCTGATCTGACCATACTATCATAATCGGGAGAATTTATCATCTACAATGATACTTTAGAAAAAGGTTTAGGTTGCGTTCTTATACAACATAGAAAGGTTATAACTTATGCATCTCGACAACTCAAAGATTATGAGAAAAATTACCCTGCTCATGATCTAGAGTTGGCAACGATTGTTTTTGCGTTAAAGATCTGGAGACACTATTTGTACGGGGAGAAAGTGAATATCTATATGGATCACAAAAGCTTCAAGTCTTTCTTCACTCAAAATGAACTTAACATGCGACAATGACGTTGGTTTGAGCTATTGAAGAATTACGATCACACTATCCAGTACCATCCTGGCAAGACGAATGTTGTAGCTAACACATTAAGTGGAAGATCTTATACGAGTATAAATGCCCTGTTGATAACATAAAGGCACATTTTGTACGACTTGTAAAAGATGGAGATAGAGCTAAAGATATCAGGTACCCACATGAGGATAACACATATATGAGTAGGATCAACTTTAATCGATAAAATTAAAGCTGCTCAAGCTAATGATCCAGAATTGATGAACATGATGAAGAAAGTACAAGAATATGTTATTTCTGAAGCAAGAATCGACGAGAAATGAATACTTCAAGTCAACTCTCGACTTTGTATTCCTAACGATCTTGAATTGAAGCATAAAATCATGATAGAGGCACACAATACACCGTTTGTGATCTATCTTGGAAGTACCAAAATGTATCGTAATATTCAACATGCATTCTTGTGAAGCAACATGAAGAGAGAGATCGTAGAGTTTATCTCAAGATGACTAACTTGTCAATGTGTCAAGGCAAAACATCAAGTGCCTAAGGGTCCATTACAACCACTCGAAGTTCCAAAATGAAAGTGGGAACACATCACTATGGATTTCACGACGGATCTTCCTAAAGTTTCTCAAGGCTTAGATGCAATTTGGGTCATCGTGGATAGATTGACTAAATTCGCTCATTTCTTACCTATACGAGAAAACTTTTCACTTGAGCGTCTTGTCAGTATGTACATAAGTGAAATTGTGATATTGCATGACATGCCATTATCCATAATTTCTGATCTAGATCCTAGATTAACTTCACGATTTTGGATTAGCCTACAAAAAGCTATGGACATCGAGCTATGATTCAGTTCTGCATACCATCCTCAAACAAACGGACTATCGAAAATGACGATCTAGACTCTTGAAGATCTATTGAGGCTTTGTGTGCTAGACTTTAAAGGAAGTTAGGACAAATACTTACCACTGGTTGAATTATCTTACAATAACAATTATCAAACAAGTATAGACATGACTCAATTCAAGGCTTTTTATGAACAAAAGTGTCACTCTCAAGTATGCTGGAATGAGGTAAGAGAAGCAAAATTGTGACGCCACGAGAATCCCCGCACTAGCCACGAACGACCCCCAGTCGTTAACGAACAACCTTCTCATTATTATACATAATCATTAAAAAAAATCATGTTATTGAAAACTCAATAAATTTAAATTTTTATGACATTTACTTAAACTGTCTCAGAATCGCAATCTTTACATAAATCTTACAACTCGGATCATTTATATTTCATGACCTAGTGTATTACAATCATTGTGAGCAAACAAAAGCTCGCAATCTAACAATAAATATTTAGTCTATTTACAGACTTCTCTAATTTAATCGAGTTCATAAGTATTAACACTCGCTTTAATATACGCCTTTCACTACTATTATAAGGCCTTAACTCAAGAATAATACCAATTTATAATTATTCCAACATGTTAAATCAAAATATTTAAACAACTCTAACAACAAGGTTTTATAGCAATTATAACTTTAATCATTTCCTTTGCGTTTACCAAGATCTTCAAATTCCTCGCACTTTGCTGAAAATGTTTAATTATAGCAAAAGTTAGCATGACGGCTCAGCAAGTCTAACAGTTATCACATAACACGTAAGTCACATTTAATTCATGTTTTATACTCCATGCTTTGCATTTATACAGGCATCATGCTTATCATGTTTTGGATTTATACAATTAACTCATGCTTACCATGCATGTCAATATTTCCAAGTTATATAACTCATATAACACATTTCAACTCATAGCATTAATTATATATCAGTTATTAACATCATATGACAGTACACAGACACATTTAGAAATTAGTTAGCACATACAATAAATGCGCTCATAATAGTTTATGAATATAGCAACAGGTTTGCAAGAATAGCACATAGTACTGAAAAACTTGTCTGAATTGCTTCATCTCTTACGCCTACACAATTCAATTTATCTCCTTTGAAATACCTTTGGTTGATGATCCTCTTTACTAGAAACTTAAGGAGACTTGGATGATCCACCTTCTTAGCTAGGAATCTTCACAATGAAGAGGCCTCTAACTTTAAACCTTGCTTTAATTCATCCAACCATGTAAGCTCACTAGATCTAGCTTTCCTTATTTTATTTTCTCTCTTTTCTCTCTAGTTTTCTTTTGCTCTCAACTTCTTTCTCTAACTCTTAGAACACAAGATGACTAATGAACCAACATTTTCTAGGCTTGGAAATGTCCTCTATTTATACAATAATGGTAAGAATACTTAGCCTCTCTAATTAGCTATTACATAGTTAATTAAGAGCACTAAACCTAGAAGGAACAAGATTCACAAATTAAGGGAAATGACATTGCATGGGAGAAAATTAGGGATTTGTGTTTTCTAGGCATGCATGGAGCCTTGAGCCAACCTAGCTATTTTCTCTCAATTCCTTCACTTAACCCAAGTATGGTTATATTAACCATAGCTAGTTTGTTAACACATACATCAATTTATTTAGCATACACACACACACACACACACACACACACACACACACATCACACAATTAAAGGAGCACAATGCTCGAGAACACAACTCTCCATGACTTTCACGTGGCTCGAGAACACGATTTTCCACCAACTAACTCATGAGTGATTAATCCTTTAACTTTCTTTATCCTTCCAAATTAATAATTTGAGTCATCAAAATAATTATCTAATATTATTATAATCTTTCAATAATTTAGATCATACCATAAAGAATTTAAATTACTTGTATAATCTCACATTATACATAACCTTTTGTTAACTAAATAACTTGGGTTGTTTATCCAATAATAATTAATATTATTCTTTAACACATTAATTAAGTTACTCACTTAAATAAATATATAATTTAGTCCATCAAGGCTATCATTCACATTAGTTAAATAATTTAACCTTACACAAATATAATTAAATTAATTAATTATATTCCATGCCTGTCATGAT
Organism: Hedera helix; assembly: GCA_947179155.2. Classification (NCBI taxonomy): domain Eukaryota; kingdom Viridiplantae; phylum Streptophyta; class Magnoliopsida; order Apiales; family Araliaceae; genus Hedera; species Hedera helix. The sequence goes on along the minus strand of OX359267.1, from coordinate 37,953,324 downwards.
AATTCTTTATTTATTTTATAATTATCAATCTTCTCATTCACCATTTAAGGTCAACTTTCAAGACGTGTTAATTTGTAACATAGTCTTATCTTATTTTTCATTTTCATCATTTAGTTTATTTAAATTAATTAAATTAACTACTTGATAACTCTCATCAAATATACTCGTATCATTATACATAAAATTCTATATCAATAACTTCTCTATTTGAAATTTATTTACTTATTAAATTTCTCATATACCTCATTATAAAATTTCTTACATAATCTTATTTGTCGAATAGTTCATCGAGTTTTAAAGGTATCATATTACCTTACTCTTAATTTACCTGTTAGTATGCATATTAATAAAATTCTAGGTTTTAAAATTTAAAAACCCATATTTACTCACATTCAAATCTTAACACAAAGATTAGGGTAAAATATTTACTAAATTTTTATACTTTTTACTTCTCCGAATCTAGGTTTTAACGTCAACCTTTATTTCATCATTTAAAATCTTATTTAAAGGTCCTGTCACATATCCGGGATATTACAAAAATTGTTGGGACCCGAGTTGATGCGCATGATAACAGAAAAGATCTAAATAATTCGACAACGAATACAAGCCACACAAGAACGACAAAAGAGTTATGCTAATATTTATCAAATGGACGAGAGATTCAATGTCGAATACCATGTATTTGTATGTGTTTCCTCACGGAAAGGAGTTACAAGATTCGAAAATAGAGGAAAGCTCAACCCTCGATTTATTGGCCCATTTGAAATTCTCGATCGAGTAGGAACTGTGGCTTATAGAATAGTTATACCGCCAAATATGTCTCACATCCATAACATTTTTCATATAACTATGTCACATAAATATGTGAAGGACACAAACCACATCATTGAGTTAGTACCGGGCGTTATAGCAGATGATTTAACATACGATGTGGTACTTGTCAAGATCTTAGATAAGAATGATCAGATCATACGTTCAAAGGTTATACCTCAAGTCAAGGTTTTATGGAGGAACTAAGATACTTAGAAAATGACGTGGGAGTTAGAATCTGAGATAAAATCTAAGTATCCTTACCTCTTCAAAATGTCAGGTACGTTAATTTCAAGGACAAAATTTCATAAGGAGATGATGTTATAAGACCTAAACTTTTATTGATTTTTTTTCATATATTATTTTGAAACAATAAGGTGTTACATTGATAAAAGTTAAGAGTTAAGGATGTTATGTGTAAATTATAAAATAAAATAGAATATTCGTTTTGTCAGAGAATATTCAATTTATCGGGGAGTATTCGATCCATACGACGACGTCGAAATAACCAATCATTTATGGACCCCACAACAAAATATTGTCGGATATAGAAAACAACATCACTAACCTTTTTAAATAAAAATGGCCAACGGTACAATCACTTTTAACTATTTAAATATCGAGTGATAAAAGAATAGTAGCATACGGTATTTCGTGGTATTTTACAGTAACACACAATATTTTACAATAGCACACGGTATTCTACAGTAGCACACGGTAGTGTACAATATTTTATATTATTGATCTGATAAAGTGACCATTACACAGTATTTTATCAATAATTTTCATTACACGGTATTTTACATTATTGAATCAATAATTGTCATTGCACAACATCCTACATTATTGAGACGGTAATCGTCACAATGCACAACATCTTATATCATTGGACCAATAATTGTCATAGTAGTAGTCACGGGTATTAAATAGTTAAAACAGACTCATTATTTGAATAACATTAAATATTTAAATAATTATGATATTAAGTCAATAATATAATAATATAAAAGAAGGATAATATAATCTTTAAATGTGTAGTATGAAGCTTAAAAATGTGGAACGTGTGATGGATGGTATAGTTTAAGGTTTGAATCGTGTGATTTGCTAATGGATTGTAGACACCCAAATTTTGCATTTCTCTACTAACCCTGACAGGAGGGCAAAATCGTCCAGTGACCCAATATACGACAAGGAGAGGTGGGCGCCAAAATGCAGTTCCCCCCCACGGCTTACGATCAAGGCTGTCAAACGCAAAACGAGAATTGAGTCATCTGAGGCGAGGCCTACGGGCAATCCAGACAGAACCCGATGCGAATCGCCAAAAAGGGCCAAGGACACTGCAATTACAGCATTAGGGTGGGGTCTCGACGACGGGAAACCATTCCCAGAATTGATTCAGGTATCAAAGAACAGCTTTCCAAAATAATACAGCAGAAATTGGCAAATTAATACCGCGTGGCACGAAATTCGAGAAAAATGCGCCGGACAGCCGCGGATGCAGTCGCGGCTGCCGACAAAAAGACGTTCGCGTGGCTCGAGGGCGGCACACGGCAGCCGAGGAGACGGCCACAGCAGGCAGCCGCAGATGCATCTGCGGCTGGCCGCAGATGTATCTGCGGCTGCCTGCTGAAGCACTATAGATCGCCATCTTCAACCCGAGAACCAGAGAGGAGAAAAAAGAAAAAAAAAGAAAAAAAAAGAAAAGAGGAGAGAGAGAGCTCGCGGGGGAGAGAGAGAGGGGTCGTTTTGCTTGTTAGATTCAAGCAATATATCCCATTTGTTGTATCCATTGGTTAGCAATCTTGTGGTGTAATCTATTTCGTGATATAGAAGCTTGAATCCGCGTTTTGCAAGGTGAAAAGATTGTCTTTTTGGTATTCTATCGCTTGTATTGTTAATATAGCTTATGTTTTGGGTTATGTGATGTAATATGTTGTTATGTTGATAAAGGATCCGTGGATTAGGGGTTGTTAGCGAGGTTTCCATCGGAAAGTAACTCCTCCTAACGCCCCGATGACATCCGTACGGTGATATCTCGTTCGTTGTGGTAATGGATAGTTTTTAGTGATTTAGTTGTGATATTTGGGTTATGTAATGTGATAGCAATGTTAAATCTCGTTAGATTTGGTTTAGGGTTGGTTGTGCCATGATTTGGGTAAATGTGAGCCTAGGGAGGAGATCCTCGCGGTCATATCCCGATGATGGACATTTTGGTGTATGTAATCATGGTATAGGGTCCATGGATGTGTATTTTGTAATATCCGGCCTTAAAGCGATACAAAGTCGTGTTCGGGTTAAGGCCCCGTAATAATAATAAAATATGTGATTGTGGGTGTTTGGGGTTGTCTGGATGGCTTACATGCCCGTGGATAGCCCCGACACGTTGTGAGTGCTTGTCTAATTTACGACACAAAAAATAGTTTTTAAATAAGGCAAATAATGAAGATTTTGTAAAAAAATGATCAATTTCAGGATATTAGAGTCACGAGGTTTAAAGGTTAAGTGTTTTGGCAAACTTTAATCCATGATTGATGAATAGGCTTTAATTGGTTTTTAAAACGTCATAAAAAACGATTTTGTAAATAAATAAGTGTTTTCATTAAACTTTGTGCATAGGGTTAAAGAGTTCTAGAAGTTGCCCTCGTTTTATTTATATTAACTGTTGGAAGGCAATGTATAGTCTCGATTCCTATTTGACAAAAGTTTAAAATTGTTTGTTTTCTAAAATGACATCTAATAAAAAACCCTCAAAAGTTTTCGAAATTAAAAATCAATCTTTCTTATAAAAAAGCAAAACCTCGTCATTTGGGTCAAAAGACGTTAAAACACTTTCCAGATAAAGCACATTTGCCATACAAAAATCCAAACAAAATTCACCACAAGCATTCACCTAGGCACACATGCACATACACGCAACTCACACATTTTAGGATTTAAAAGAATAGGAAAACATCAAGATAGCGGTAACCGTGTTTCACGGAAGTCGGGGGGTGCCTAACACCTTCCCCTCGCTTAAGCAAGCCCCGGACTCTATGAATCTCGGTTTGCGGACCAATTAACTCGGAGTCACATATGAGCCAGCGATTACGAAAACAAACTCGGATGAGTTGGTACATCCATTTCAAATATACCAACTGGCGACTCTGGTCAATTGGCTCATAAAAATCGATCTTTCAAAACCCGTCGACATTAAGCCGACCCTTTTCAAAATCACATCTTAATCTAAAGGCTAAAATTGGAAAGGACATTTTTATTATTAAAAAACGAGACGGCAAAAATCCCGGCGTCGACAGCTGGCGACTCTGCTGGGGACCATTAGAGGGCTTAAGCCGCGTTTAAAATCTTAATGTTTTCCTATTCTTCAAAAAATCTAAAAAATGTGTGGTTGCGTTACTTTTGATTTATCTACCTTTTGGGCGTGTATGAATGAATGTGCGAATTTTGTGATTGCTTTACGAAGGCTTTACTTTAATGTCATCATTTGCATACGGTGAGGTACGATGAATGTATGATAAATGTATGTTGAGCAGTTCCTCCTCCTGAGGCAAACCCGTCGGATGTGGATTACTGGACTCAAAGGGGTGCTCCCCGGCGAGGCTCAGGAAAAGCATCCACTCAGATCCAATCCAATTGAAAGATCGGATTCATTCCCTTCGAGTATGTTGCGAAGATCTGGGAACCTTCATGCCGAAAAGCCCGCGAGAGTAACTTAGGGTAGGTCAGCCTCAGATAAACCCAACGCGAGGGAAGTCTCTTCATACCCTTTTACATTTTACGCACGTAATATCATACTGTAGTCAATCCTTTTGTACCAACCACTTTTTTCAAATAAAAGTACTAACCTCTGTTTTCAGGGGCAAGCTTGGAGAGCATCGTGAATTGCACTGTGTCATTACCTTGGTTAAAATAAAAAGGACACTGACCCTGTTTTGCAGAAAAAGATTACAAAACCCAAAAATACAAAAATAATTGCTTTAGCATGCATCTGCCAATACCATGACCCGGAACTAAACTTGGTTTGTTTATTCGCAGGATTGCTCCCCAAACCCGTCTCTGATCTAAGAAAGCCATAGAACTAGCAGTCGAGATGGCTGAAAACCCTAATCCGGACCTGGCTCCCGTATCTCGGGAAGAGTTCAACACTGTGAGAAATCAAATGACGGAGCTGACTATGTTGCTCAAAGAGCATTTCAAACTAAAATCAGGGCCACAACTCGAGGACCAGCCGGGGCCATCATCTCAAGAGAACATACTGACCCCAGAAACTCCAAAGGTTGAACCGGCAAAACAAATCATTATCATTCCAGAGGATGAGGTTGCCAGCACTGTCAGCAAGAAAATAAAGCAGATGGAGGAGGCCATCAAAACTATGAAGGGAATCGGGTCATATGGCAGTGTTAACTACTCCGATCTGTGCATCTTTCCGGGAACCAGATATCCAGAAAAGTTCAAACTCCCCGAATTTGAAAAGTATAACGGGTCAGGGGATCCTTACACCCATTTGAAAGTATACATCGGAGAGCTGGGGGGATATGCTGAGGACGAGTCACTGAGAATGCAACTGTTCCAGAAAAGCCTGACAGGGGAGGCTAGAACGTGGTATGCGAGATTGGACAATGCTAAGATTCACAATTGGGAGGAGCTGGCCCATACTTTCCTAACCCAATACAACTTTCAGTCCCAGATGGCCCCGGATCGATACCAGATGACCAAAATCAGAAAACAGACCAGTGAATCCTTCAGAGACTATGCTCAGCGGTGGAGGAGGATGGCAGCCCAAGTGAACCCACCCATGAGTGAGGCAGAGATGGTAATGACCTTCATCGATATACAAGAGGCTCCTTACTATGAAAGGGTGATAGCAGGGATAGGGAAGCCTTTTGCGGAAATGATCAAGCATGGGGAGATGGCTGAGATGGGATTGAAGTCAGGAAAGATCCGAGATTTCACAGCTCTTGAAGCTGTTGCTGAGCAAATTCAGAGTGGAAACTATGGCAGTTCTTCCCGGAGACCCCAGAAGAAAAAGGAAGAGGATGTGTCCCTGATACTGCAAGGACTATCTGGGAAAATAATGACCAGCCCTCCGGTCCGCATGCAAAGAAATGAGGCCCCGCGTCCGTCAAATTTCAACAATCAAAGATATGAGGGGCGCAGGAAGTTTGAAAAGCCACCAGAAAGGGAGTTCACCCCATTGGGGGATTCATTGAAACATATACTGGCCCTGTTGGTGGGCCAGAAAAAGATTACCGAGCTATTGCCTCCATCAGACCCGAAAAGCAAGAGATATGACCCTAGCAAGAGATGCGCCTACCACTCGGCTTCCCCAGGGCACGACACCCAAGAATGCTGGTCACTAAAGCATAAAATCCAGAACATGATCGACAGCGGAGAGATAGTGGTAGAGCAACCGGAACCCCCAAACGTAAAGGCCAACCCTCTTCCCGAACACAATGGGGGAGGCGTGAACGTAGTGGAAAGCAGTGGGGCAGAAGGTCCCTTGAAATCAATATACATAAGGAGGATAGAAGGAGAAATTGCCATGACCCATGTCCAGGAGGGAGCGCAAAACGAGCCTGTCAAGTTAGTTGGCGTGATGCGAGATACCAAAACAGAGCCTATCCGGTTATCAGCCCCAAAACCCCTTGTCATAGCCGCTAGGTCACAATTGCCGATAACCAATCTGAAAGCTGTCCCGTGGAATTATGGGGGGAAAATCGACGAGGAGGCCAGTTGCGCATCAGTCAGCTCTAAGGGAAATCCATTGTATCTACCGAGGCGGGTCCTTGAGAACACGAGAAAAGAGAACGGGAAAATATCGGAGGAAAAAGCATTGAAATTTTGGGAGAAAATGAATTACGGCAAGGCGAGTGGGGTTAAAACACTGGAGGTACAGCCGCCCCTGACATCAATCTTGGATCTTGCGTTGGCATCAAATGATCATCATCAGATATTGAGCAAAGTCCTGGAAGAGGCTCATGTTCCCAAGTCAATTAGTACGGAAAGATTTGGCCACTTGGTGGGCCACCTATTGGACAGCAATGTAATATCATTTACCGACGACGACATCCCCGAAGAAGGGAGGGGGCACCGGAGGCTGTTACACATTGCGGTTATCTCTTCCGGGTATGTGATGAACGGAGTCTTGATTGATGGTGGGTCAGCCCTTAATATTTGCCCATACAGTACTCTGGAGAAGATGAAAATCAGCCCTAAGCGCCTGCGGGCCAGCCAAGTGGTGGTGAGGGCGTTTGACGGATCAAGGAAGGACACGGTGGGAGAGATTGAGCTGCCGGTGGAGATCGGGCCTTATGCTTTTGACATTTCTTTCCAAGTACTGGATATCACGGCCAGTTACAACATGCTCTTAGGGAGGCCCTGGATTCATATGGCAGGGGCAGTTCCCTCCACCCTGCATCAGCAAATAAAATTCATCGTGGAGGGCCATTTGGTAACAATCGCCGCAGAATCTGACTGCCCCGTTCCCTCTGTAAAAGGCATGCCGGTGATCCATGTGGACGAGTCGGCCCAACCAATAAGCTATCAGGCGTTTGAAATCAGCACCCCTCAGTATAAGCAGTTGGGAGCCCCAGAGTTAAAACTTAAGATGTCCCCCGAGCTCACCTTCGTTGCCCGGGAAATGATGGCAATGAACTTCCAGCCGGGGCAAGGGCTGGGCAAGCACAGCCAAGGAATCACAGAGCCCATCCAGGTACCAGTGCAGGCAGGCAAGGCAGGGCTAGGATATCAAGGAGGTATAAGGCCGAAGAACTCATATAAGAAAGTTCCCATGCGGATAACCGGAGTTCCGATACCGAGAGCCAATAGTGAACACTCCCCGAGGGTAATCAGGCCCACACCTGAAGCAGTGGGTAAGATGGAGTTTCCCCCAGTAAAAGGAGTGGCCCAGCAGTCGAATTTCTTACTGGAAATTATGGAACAGTTCGAGAAAAAGTGCCATCTCCCGGGGCGGTCAGGCCCCAATGAAAAGGGAAAGGAGAAGATGACTGAAGGCAAGCAGATCATGCCATTTATAAATTGGGCCGGGTTAGAAGTGCCCGAGGAAAGTGAAAATGAGAGCCAAAGCCAAGTTGCCGCAATCATAGAGGAGGTGCCAGATACAGAGATTCCCTCCATCACTAGCTATAAAACCGAAGTGATCCCCAGGAATTGGACCATGCAGCCAGTAGTATCCAGAAAAGGGTAAATGCAGGAGTGTCCGGGAATCTTGTCCAGTAGGGGGATCAGGGGGTTTTTAAGACGGTGTTTTTGTTTTATGTATCTGCACGTCTATTTCATACTTTTGTCATGATTATTGAAAAGGAAGTCATGTACCTAATGTTTATATATATGACAAATATTTTTGTTTCATGTCAGGTGTACCGATTTGAGTCATTCTAGCCTAACAAACGATTTTCCAAATTTGAAAGACGATTATGATTTTGATATAGAACTGGATTTCGATTTGATGGGAATTGAGCAGGACGAAGCAGATGATGACGACGCTCCCGACGAGATCAAAGAGTGGGTCGAGGATAAACCCAAACCCAACCTAGACCAAACCATCACCATCAACATAGGAACCCCTGAAAACCCCAAAGAGCTAAAAATTGGGGCAGACTTGACTCCAGACCAGAAAACAGAGGTAGCTGAACTTTTGAGCCGATATGAGGATGTGTTTGCTTGGTCACACGAGGACATGGTCGGTTTGTCCACGGATATTGTGGTACATCGATTGCCTATCAAGGAGGGTTTCAGGCCAGTTAAGCAGAAGCTGAGAAAATTGAAACCGGAATGGAGCTTAAAAGTGAAGGAAGAGATAGTCAAGCAGTTCAAGGCTGGGATCATCATGGTGTCGACTTACCCAGAATGGCTTTCCAATATAGTCCCCGTGGCAAAGCCTGGAGGAAAGGTGAGAGTGTGCGTGGATTATAGAGATCTGAACAAGGCCAGTCTTAAGGATAACTTCCCAGTGCCTTTCATACACATCTTGGTGGATAACACAGCTCAGTATGAAATGTATTCATTTGTCGATTGTTTCGCTGGGTATCACCAGATAATGGTGGCGGAAGAGGATCGAGAAAAGACTGCCTTCATCACCCCCTGGGGCACATTTTGTTATAGACGACTTGCCTTCGGCCTCACAAATGCGGGAGCCACTTATCAGAGGGCCATGATGGCCCTATTCCATGACATGATGCACAAGGAGATAGAGGTTTACGTGGATGACATCATTGTGAAATCGAGGGCGGAATCTGACCATGTGACTCACCTTAAGAAGCTATTCGAGCGGCTCAGGAAGTATAATTTGAAGCTCAATCCAGCCAAATGTGCCTTCGGGGTTCAGTCAGGTAAACTCCTTGGATTCTTGGTGAGCAATCGAGGCATCGAACTGGATCCGGCTAAGATCAGGGCTATTGTGGATATGCCAGCTCCCCGTACAGAGAAAGAGATAAGGGGATTTTTGGGGAGGATAAACTTCATCAGTCGGTTCATATGCCATCTGACCACCACCTGCGAACCAATCTTCAAACTGTTAAGGAAAGACGCCTCCCGGAAGTGGAACAGTCAATGCCAAAAGGCCTTTCAGACTATTAAGAAGCAACTAACAGAAGCGCCAGTGCTGGTACCGCCAAAGGACGGGGTTCCCCTTTTCCTGTATATATCCGTGAATGATATGGCGATGGGTTGTATGCTGGGGCAGAAGAGTGAATCCGGTAAGGAGCATGCCATTTACTATCTCAGCAAGAGATTCAGCAGCTGTGAACAGAATTACACGCCGATCGAGAAAACATGTTGCGCCTTGGCCTGGGCCGCTATGAGATTACAGCATTACCTCCATGGACACACTACCTATTTGATCTCGCGAATCGACCCCTTGAAGTATATATTTGAGAGACCAATGCTGAATTGTCGATTGTCAAGGTGGCAGTTAATCCTCCAGCAATTCGACATCCTGTATGTTACCCAGAAGGCCATGAAAGGGCAGGGAATTGCAGATCAATTATCAAAGATGCCGACAGGGGGGATGGAGCCTTTAGAGACTTTCCTACCGGGTGAAGACATACTGTGGGTCCAACAGGCGATGTGTGATGACGAAGGGCAGTTTTGGAAAATGTATTTCGACGGTGCCATGAATGCTGAAGGGGCTGGAGCTGGAGCGGTCCTGGTATCCGTTACGGGCGAGCAATACCCTGTTCTCACCAAATTAAAGTTCAGTAACTCAAACAATACGGCCGAATACGAAGGATGCATATTGGGACTGAGATTCGCCCTCAATATGGGAGTGAAAAGATTAGCCGTGTTCGGAGATTCAGAATTGGTAATCAGACAGGCGACTGGGGAATATGGCACTAAGGAACTTCGGTTACTCCCGTACCACCGGTATGTAGTCCGATTGATGCAAGAATTTGAAGACGTAGCTTTCCGACACATTCCCCGGGGGCGGAATGACTTTGCCGATGCATTGGCCACCCTGGCTTCGTTAATCCATGTGCTCAAAAGCAAAGCCACCCCACAGATTGAAATAACAGTACAAAGTGCCCCCGCTTACGAAAAATACATATCGGAGTTGTCAGAAGATGTGGCTCAACCAAATCAGCCCTGGTATCATGACATTCAGAAATACTTGAGGGATAGATCACTCCCCGACCAGGCAAACCGAACGGAAAGGCAGAGAATCCAGAAGATGGCGATGAAATTCTATTTAAGCGGAGACTCCCTGTATAAGAGGGACGTAGGCTTGGGATTATTGCGATGTGTGGACGAAACTCAAGCACAGAAAATCATGGGCGAAGTGCACGGCGGAGTATGTGGGCCGCATATGAGTGGACCAATGTTGGCCAAGAAAATTCTGAGAACCGGGCATTACTGGCTATCACTTAAGGCTGACTGTGACGATCATGTCAAGCGATGTTTCCAATGCCAAGCACACGGTAATGTGATGCATGCACCTCCTAATGAACTGCATTGTATGACTTCCCCTTGGCCGTTCTCCATGTGGGGTATGGATGTTATCGGACCCGTGGAGCCCAAAGCGAGCAACGGCCACCGGTTCATTTTCGTCATGATTGACTATTTCACTAAATGGGTAGAGGCAGCTTCGTTCCCCAAAGTAACGCAGGAGGTTATAGTCAGTTTCATCAGGAACAATGTCATTTGCCGGTACGGACAGCCTGAAATCTTGGTGTCCGACAATGCCAAGAATCTGAACAATGCCCTTATGAAAGAGTTGTGCGCCCAATTCAAATCAAGCATCTCAATTCTGTCATTTACAGGCCCAAAATGAATGGGGCCGTGGAGGCGGCGAATAAGAATATAAAGAGAATTATGGCGAGAATGTCTGCCAATCATCGGGGATGGCCAGACTTGCTACCCCTCACACTGTTTGCATATCGGACATCAGTTCGTACGTCTACAGGGGCGATCCCTTACGCCTTGGTATATGGGATGGAGGCCGTTTTGCCAGTAGAGATGGAGATGGCATCCCTCCGAATTTTGCTCGATGCTCGGATTGACGAGGAGGATTGGATACAAAGTCGATACGACCAGTTAGCCTTAATAGATGAAAGAAGGGTGGCGGCTATATTACACGGTCAGTTGTATCAGCAACGCATCTCTCGATCGTACGACAAAAAGATACGGTCCCGAAAGTTCAAGGAAAATGATTTAGTGTTAAAGAGGATCATGCCCTGTCAAGACGAGGCCAAAGGGAAATTCGCTCCAAGTTGGGAAGGACCCTTTGTGATCAAGAAAGTCCTATCTGGAGGGGCCCTTGTCCTACAAGAAATGGATGGCGAGGTATTTCCGCAGCCCCTGAATGCTGACTCTGTGAAACGGTTCTACGCTTAAAAAAAAAAAAAAAAAAAAATATTCTTCTATCTCCCTTGTAATTCGAACTACGTAGGACCTGATCTCCCGACCTTGTGGGAGTACGTAGGCAGCCATCCTGGCACGGTCCGTTCTATACAAAATAATAAATCTCGTCCCTATACCAAACCCATTTCCAGAAAACCCGAAACCTTACTTTGGACAAATACATTCAGCCGTCATGGCCCGGTCCGTTCTATACCAAAATAATAAACATTGTCCCTATACCGAAACCACTTCCAGAAAATCCCGAAATCCTATACACTCCAAAACTTACCCAAACCTAGCCACATAATTAGCCCAAAGTCCAAGACTCACTTCGATGAAATCAAAGGGGGGCACGCGGCAATATCTGTGGAGTTCCAATCAAGACTTGAGGAAAGAAATAAGGCAATATATCGAAATCATAATCAGCTGGATAAAATGAGGATCCAATGAAGGGCGACGATGCATCAAAAAGGGAAATGACTAAAACCACAAATATTTCTCTATATATACAAAACATTTTGATTACAAGTCTGTCTTTTAAATAAAAGTGATGAAACTGACATAGTCCGTGCAGGAAATAAAATCATCTACAGGTCAGAGACCAGCTGGAGCAGGATAGACAGAATAGTCGAGGCATCATAAACCTCCGGCTCATCCACAATCTGCTGTCCCATCATGTCAATCCGAGTCAAAAGAGCAGCAGCACTGGTAACAGTCGTGGAATGGCCCTCCATGATGACTCGGGCCTGCTCTACGATGTCATCTCTGGCGGAAAGGGCGGCATCCCGGGCTAGTACAGCAGCATCCCGCTCCGCATAGGCGGTATCCCTCTCAGTCTCAGTAGCACTCAAAACGAACCGGAGCCGGGTACCCTCAATCATCAATCTCTGGATCCGATCAGTCAAGTCAAAGGAATGGGCATGTACCGAAGTGGAAACCTCCTCAATACCAGATCTGGGCGATAATCCTGAAACCTCCGGAAAAATGATCGCACCTGAACTAGTCTCACCTGGAAAAAGTCCTCGGGAACCATCCAATACCCCGATCGGGTCAAAGTCGGCAATCTCTGAATCCCCGTGCAACCATAACAGATAATCGGGTGTCTGACCGGGGTGACTGTCCCCAAACTCGGCCGAGACCCTGTGTGACCAAAGGTCGTATACCCTCAGCAGCTCCCTCTCCGTCTGAGGCGATATGAGAAATCGGTAGTCAGCAGCTCCCGTAAAGAGATGGAGATCTTGCATCTGGTCAAACTGCCCCATGACAGCTAAGAGATGATAAGTCGTCACCCTCCTCAAGCCAAGGAGAGGGAGGAAATCAAAAGGTGGCACATGAGTCAGGAAACTCTGGAAGGAGCAATAACCCGAATAGATCAGAAGATGGAAAGGCTCCTCCATGGCCGATAAGAGCTCCCTCCATGAGGCTGTATCCGTGCATCGCCGGGGACGGAAAGAGAACTGCATGGCCAGGCTGTGGCTGAAACAGAACCCGTGTCGACGAAACTGCCCGATGGGTCTGAGGTGGCTCATGAACCATACGTATAACAAAGTAGAGCTTCCCCTAAATATGCGACCAGAGAAGGAATGACAATATGAGGCCGACAGGTAAGTCTCTGCTAATATCATGGGAAGAATGGTATGATCCTCCTGGAGAGCCTGCACCGCTACGATAACCCGCATATCCATGAGGTCGTCCCCTGCGGGCATGTACAGAGCTGATATGACACAGGCCATCAAAACATCCACTCTCAAAGCGCCCCAGCGCTCATCAGATACTGAAAAATCACTGGAAAACCGATAGAAGCTATCCACCGAGCCAAATCTATCAACCAGGAAGGATAGAGGAACAAGGTGGCTCGAGGAGGTCACGGATAGCAGGGCTGTCCTCCGCAAGCCTGTGAAAGTCAGGAACTGGCGGCGCATATGGCCAGAGGTAACCCGTGCACAGGGACCATCCACGGATAAGCCGGTGAAGCGAGCATACTCCTCAAGTGTGGGGGTCAGATACTCCATCCCAAACCTGAAAACGTGTCTGTCCGGGACCCAGCAACTAAGAATGCCGTCTACAAAGCCCGGCGGTACCTGGAATGTTAAAAGAGAAAAGGAGTGTCCCAGAAGACCATCTGCAATAATTCGGTCGGAGGGTAGCAAACTATCCAGCCACGAAAGAAACAGGCCGATGATCCCCGAGGGAGCGTGAGGGCCCACACGAACCACATCTATAAAAGACATCTGTAAAGAGCAGTATCACAAGACTATACAGGGGTCAAATTTTATTTATCCATATATATAATAAATCATGCCTCCTACGGACTATGATGGAATGAACGGAGCATCAAAAGTAAATGATGGTGCATAAATTGAAATAAGTCTGTACATAATACATGAAATGAGAAATGATAGTAAAACGAGCAGGTTTAAATACAGAGATCCTAGCCTATCAAAGTCTAATAAGTGAAATCTATGCCATCAATGAAGGTGTCATCGTCAAACTGATCTGCAGGCAAGTCCTGGGGAAGGGCAACCTCACCCTCAAAATTAAGGTCTGGGCAGGAATAAGGCGGAACTGGGGCATCCGATGTACCGGGGCCCGCGCCAAAATCAGATCCCTGCGGGTCTGCAACATAAGCCTCCTCTGGATCTCGGCCCAAGCTTCGAACGAAGAGAGATAACTGATCCACCCTCCGAGTGAGTGAAGCAATCTGGTCCGAATGGGTGGGGACACGGACGCACTCCATCCAATCTGCCATCATCACTGACCCGTGAACCAGGTCTCCGAGGAAGAAAGTAGCCCGGGTCTGAGGACCGATAGTGCGGGGTCTCCACCAGGCACTGAAGCTCTCGCTCGTATGCGGACCAACAGAAAGCATATAGCCGTCCTCCCCGGCCATCAGGGCCTCTGGAAGGTGGGCATCCGCAAACCAAGCTCTCTCTGAGGGAGGGGCCAAAGGGATACGAGCCTCCCCAGTCACACATCTGATGGCGCGCTCCCCCAGATATAGCTCCCATCCACCGTAGGTCAGAAAAGGAATACGGCGAGTGGATAAGGCATGCTCCAGGTCCGCGGCATAACCACCAGCAAGGCCAGCCGCCAAATGATCCGCCGTGTAAGGAACCCAGGTCACATCCGCAGACGAGATCAGCTCTAACTGCAGCCGACAATGAGCGAAACTATCGGATACTGGGGTCTCCTCGAGAGTACTATGATGCCATCTACGACCTCTGGGATAAGTCTCCGGGCCGAGGGTAGTAACGGGCCGCAAGCAGGGTAATCTCTCGTAGGCCCAGAACTGTCAAACAAAACAGAAAAGCCGTAAGTAGCAAGAAGGAACAAAGAAATGGGACGAAACGAGAACTGTATGATAAAAGGGACCTACTAGCAGGAAGGGGTAGAAGCCGAGCCAAGCATCGGTCTGTCCCTCTGAGCGGAGACGAAGACCCTGGAGGAAGTAAGCAAAGGTGAAAGAGCCCCAGTCGTAATCCCCGATCCGGTCAACATCCCTGGTGGCTCCGACGATGCTGAAATGGATAGTCGAGGAGTTGTTCCCCAGAAAACAGCCCCTCATAATGGTCAGAAACAGACGGCGGAGCAGAAAATCACGAGTAGACCGGTCCTCAGGGAATGGCTCGGAGAGGACCCCTCCAATGGCATCTACAGCCAAGGCTCCCGATCGGATGCTGCGGGCCTTAAAGACCTTATCATGGGGAGAGTAGCCCAACAGGGATCGAACAGCTGCGGTGGTGATGTCAGTCTCCAGAGGGACCCGGGATCCAGAAAACTCCACCCCGGTGATATAACGCCAGTCGAGAGGGGTCAACATCAGCTCACAGTCGAGAAGATGAAGCGACTGTGTATGGTGGAACCAGCGCTCAGCTAAAGCCCTCATATAGCCCCACGGACACCGGCGAGGGGCAATGGTGAAGAAATGTCTGAAGCCTCAGGAATCTACCATCCCCCTATAGTCGGAATGCAGCGCATGATAGAGAGTGTAGATGCTAAACCAGTTGCCCCGAGGCTGGGTAAACTCAGGAACCTGTGACAACCATCGAAAGTCAAGCATGGTAACCATACGGATTTGAATGAAGTTAAATGACGGATATACCTCGTTAGCCGCCAGGTAGGCTGAGGGATGACTACTAAGAATCGGACCGAGCAGATCAGGTATCCTGGCACGGGCCCCTGGTAAAGTCCGACGCGTGGGGGGAGGAGCCGCTGTGCCCGAAGGGCCCGCCTCTGCCTCAGCTGGGGCATCCTCATCAATATCCGGCTGCACGGGGCGAATGATAGACTCCGCCAATCTACGGGAATGACGGGTCAGAACGGGAGCTGGAGCTGGGGTGGCCGCTCTGCGATGTCGGACACCCGCCACCCGGGGCACTGCGGAGCCACTGGGAGCATCAGGATCCATGGCTGAAACGGCATCACGAAAAGGAGGTACATCCTTAACTCGTTATCTTTCAAAACAAATCTTATTGCATATTGCTAAAAGTCATAGGGCAGCATGACATGTTTATGAAGTGGAAATGCATGAATAAATCCCTAGGGGTGCGCTAGATTTCCCGAAATTTCGGCAGAGTCTCGTTTGTAAAATGGACATCCCATGCACGATCCGGCATGTTTAAAATCAAGTCAGACAACCAACAAATCCCAAATGCAAGTGAAAATGATGCACCATGCGCATAAAATGAATAAAATCATGGTTTTTCAAAGTAAATAAAGCATGACCGCAAGGCCCATTCGTTTATATATGCTATGGCTAACCCCAATATCTCATATAGGCATGCATTACTAAGATCAAATATTTACACAAGTAAATACATAGTCAAATGAAAGCGAAAAATCAAAGAAAAATGAGTTAAAACGTTACCCAAAGTACGTAGACTGATTTAATCGGAGCAGATTTTGCCGAAAGAGGTCCAAAAGACGAAAAAGCCGGGTAGGGGGCGAGGAAAACCGAAAACGAGTGAAAGGGACAGCCAAAAAGTGAAAAGAAACGTGGGGGTCGCGATCTAATGTAGGGGCCGATCCCAGCCGCAGATGCATCTGCGGCTGGCCGCAGATGGATCTGCGGCTGGCCGCAGATGGATCTGCGGCTGGTCTCGGTGACCCGTTTTGCCTCCCTTTTGCTCCCCGAGTCAGCCTGCAACGTGTCCCATGTTGAGATATAAGATTTTAGAAATACCTGACCAATTGAAAAACGACCCGTCAGATACGAGACCTGACCAATTGAAAAACGACCCGTCAGATACGAGACCTGACCAATTGAAAAACGACCCGTCAGATACGAGACCTGACCAATGGAAAAACGACCCGTCAGATACGAGACCTGACCAATTGAAAAACGACCCGTCAGATACGAGACCTGACCAATTGAAAAACGACCAGTCAGATACGAGACCTGACCAGTTGAAAAACAACCCGTCAGATACGAGACCCGACCAATTGAAAAACGACCCGTCAGATACGAGACCTGACCAATTGAAAAATGACCCGTCAGATACGATACCTGACCAATTGAAAAACGACCCGTCAGATACGATACCTGACCAATTGAAAAACGACCCGTCAGATACGATACCTGACCGATTGAAAAATGACCCGTCAGAGACGATACCTGACCCATCCAAGAGCGACCGTCGGGTACGAAACCCCAGCGACATCCATTCGTGGAATTCGAATCGACCCCTACACGATCATGTCAAGTGCGGCATTTGCATTGTCTCAACATATGCATTGCATCGATAAAACACATACTGTCTTTCCTGTGCATCGGGTGCCTACTTCTTTATCATGTCCATTTCATATTTCATTCCATAGACATGATAAAGAGGGGCAGCTGTAGACACCCAAATTTTGCATTTCTCTACTAACCCTGACAGGAGGGCAAAATCGTCCAGTGACCCAATATACGACAAGGAGAGGTGGGCGCCAAAATGCAGTTCCCCCCAACGGCTTACGATCAAGGCTGTCAAACGCAAAACGAGAATTGAGGCATCTGAGGCGAGGCCTACGGGCAATCCAGACAGAACCCGATGCGAATCGCCAAAAAGGGCCAAGGACACTGCAATTACAGCATTAGGGTGGGGTCTCGACGACGGGAAACCATTCCCAGAATTGATTCAGGTATCAAAGAACAGCTTTCCAAAATAATACAGTAGAAATTGGCAAATTAATACCGCGTGGCACGAAATTCGAGAAAAATGCGCCGGACAGCCGCGGATGCAGTCGCGGCTGCCGACAAAAAGACGTTCGCGTGGCTCGAGGGCGGCACACGGCAGCCGAGGAGACGGCCACAGCAGGCAGCCGCAGATGCATCTGCGGCTGGCCGCAGATGTATCTGCGGCTGGCCGCAGATGTATCTGCGGCTGCCTGCTGAAGCACTATAGATCGCCATCTTCAACCCGAGAACCAGAGAGGAGAAAAAAGAAAAAAAAAGAAAAAAAAAGAAAAGAGGAGAGAGAGAGCTCGCGGGGGAGAGAGAGAGGGGTCGTTTTGCTTGTTAGATTCAAGCAATATATCCCATTTGTTGTATCCATTGGTTAGCAATCTTGTGGTGTAATCTATTTCGTGATATAGAAGCTTGAATCCGCGTTTTGCAAGGTGAAAAGATTGTCTTTTTGGTATTCTATCGCTTGTATTGTTAATATAGCTTATGTTTTGGGTTATGTGATGTAATATGTTGTTATGTTGATAAAGGATCCGTGGATTAGGGGTTGTTAGCGAGGTTTCCATCGGAAAGTAACTCCTCCTAACGCCCCGATGACATCCGTACGGTGATATCTCGTTCGTTGTGGTAATGGATAGTTTTTAGTGATTTAGTTGTGATATTTGGGTTATGTAATGTGATAGCAATGTTAAATCTCGTTAGATTTGGTTTAGGGTTGGTTGTGCCATGATTTGGGTAAATGTGAGCCTAGGGAGGAGATCCTCGCGGTCATATCCCGATGATGGACATTTTGGTGTATGTAATCATGGTATAGGGTCCATGGATGTGTATTTTGTAATATCCGGCCTTAAAGCGATACAAAGTCGTGTTCGGGTTAAGGCCCCGTAATAATAATAAAATATGTGATTGTGGGTGTTTGGGGTTGTCTGGATGGCTTACATGCCCGTGGATAGCCCCGACACGTTGTGAGTGCTTGTCTAATTTACGACACAAAAAATGGTTTTTAAATAAGGCAAATAATGAAGATTTTGTAAGAAAATGATCAATTTCAGGATATTAGAGTCACGAGGTTTAAAGGTTAAGTGTTTTGGCAAACTTTAATCCATGATTGATGAATAGGCTTTAATTGGTTTTTAAAACGTCATAAAAAACGATTTTGTAAATAAATAAGTGTTTTCATTAAACTTTGTGCATAGGGTTAAAGAGTTCTAGAAGTTGCCCTCGTTTTATTTATATTAACTGTTGGAAGGCAATGTATAGTCTCGATTCCTATTTGACAAAAGTTTAAAATTGTTTGTTTTCTAAAATGACATCTAATAAAAAACCTTCAAAAGTTTTCGAAATTAAAAATCAATCTTTCTTATAAAAAAGCAAAACCTCGTCATTTGGGTCAAAAGACGTTAAAACACTTTCCAGATAAAGCACATTTGCCATACAAAAATCCAAACAAAATTCACCACAAGCATTCACCTAGGCACACATGCACATACACGCAACTCACACATTTTAGGATTTAAAAGAATAGGAAAACATCAAGATAGCGGTAACCGTGTTTCACGGAAGTCGGGGGGTGCCTAACACCTTCCCCTCGCTTAAGCAAGCCCCGAACTCTATGAATCTCGGTTTGCGGACCAATTAACTCGGAGTCACATATGAGCCAGCGATTACGAAAACAAACTCGGATGAGTTGGTACATTCATTTCAAATATACCAACTGGCGACTCTGGTCAATTGGCTCATAAAAATCGATCTTTCAAAACCCGTCGACATTAAGCCGACCCTTTTCAAAATCACATCTTAATCTAAAGGCTAAAATTGGAAAGGACATTTTTATTATTAAAAAACGAGACGGCAAAAATCCCGGCGTCGACATGGATGATGTAGATTAAGGTGTGAATCATGTGATTAAGGTGTGAATCATGTGATTAGTTAATGGATGATGTAGATTAAAGTGTGAAAATTAATGAATAGTGTAAATTAAAACATATGAAATGTGTTTTTGGAATAGTTAGTTAAATTTTGGCTAAAAATAGGGGACTTAGGATAAGGAATTTTCATATCCTTCTTACTTATTATTCATTCCACTTTCTAAATACTTTTAGTGTAAGATTTATCTGAGTGAGCTAAGATTATCTTAAGTGTTGGTGAAGATCAGTAAAAGTACGAGTATTATCCAAGTAAGTTTTTTTTTTCTATAAAAGTTATATAAGCACTCACACAAGTCACATGTTGTTTACAACTCTTCCTTTAGAAGACTCTTCTTTCAGAAGATTTATTTTGAAAACTTTCTTTAGAAGATATTATTTTGAAATATTGTTTACTTCATCAAAATTATTTTGAAGTATAATTTACTCTACTACATAAATTTACACCATCAAATCACTTTTAATTATTTAATACGAGTTAGTATACACCCTGAAATCTATATGTCGTAGTTACTAATTAAATGATATATATATATATATATATATATATATATATATATATATATATATATATATATAGGTTGATCAACTCCATAGAAAATAATATTCAGTCACGTGTTAAGGTAAGGGATATTATTTTCTTTCATCCTCTTAAACTTACTATGATAAGTATTGTTCGGTAAAATTTTTAAAATGATTAATAGTTTGCGCTTCATTTAATATCTTTTGACATGAATATTTTTATTAAATGTCCATCGTTTTATTTGAACACTGAACTATTGAACCTTGAATTTTTGATCTATGAACATTTACTTGAACTGTGAATATTGTGGACTGTTAAATATTTCTTGTACCGTAAACCTTAATGTTGAACTTCTTCCCTGTGAATCTTGAACATTATTCTTGGACTTGAACATATTTTTCTCTACATCATGTTGATAATTTGGACATTATTTGACTTTGAACAAAGTAAAAATTATAAATTTTTGATATCTATTGTTTATCCTATTATTCTCTTTTATCTATTCATCATTTATATCACTGTTATTTGTACTAATTATCAAGAATCAAGTTATTGTGAATATCTATGGCCTGGTGCACAGATGATAGGATAAAGGCGATATAATGGTGATGTGTCTTTTAGGGCACGTGGTGAATGTTCTCTTTGGCCTGAGGCAAAAAAGAACTGTTGTTTGGTATGTTCATAACCAATGGTATTTCAGATGATGATTTTTTTGAAAAAGTGAAGCTAATAGAAATCATGATCTACATGATTCTCCTAATGGTTGTTATTCCGCTACAGTTGTTGATCTAAACTTTGTTCAAGAACTTAACTGCAGTTGTTGATTTAAAACTTGTTGTTTGCATTATTCTATCAAGAACTCAACTGTTGAAGGCTAATGATAATTTATACATCATTATCTTTGTCATGATATGTTTACTGGGGTATTTGAGCTCGCCTTTCTCTTTTTGTTCAATAGTTCAGAAAATGAGAGTGTAGCCGAGACTAGCGAGAAAAAAATGGGAGTGGAGTGATGGTCTGAGATAGTTGCGATTGTAGTTTCACTACAAGAAAAAGGCTTATCAGCGACCGCTTATTAGTGACCGACATCCGTCGCTAATACGTATCAGCGACCGCATTCGGACGCTAATATCTGTCGCCTATAGTTTGGTCGCTAACGCGGGTTTCAACGTCGGACAATAGTGACCGGAGTTACAACGACCGATAATAGCGACCCCATCGGTCGCTAATCCTAGTCATCAAAAGTGCCAGCCTTTCGCCACGTGTAGCGACCGAAATTTAACAGCGACCGCTACTAGCGACCGAAAGAAGTTTATCGACAACCGGAAGCTTGAGATTAACAGTGACCGAATAGCGACCGAATTAGCGACCACTTTTTTAGTGACCGACTATTAGCGACCGAAGTCGGTCGCTGATTATATTTTAATTCTGTTAATATATTTTAATGACACAGCATGAAATTGTGAATGATTTTATGAAGATTTCAAATTATATGTATTATTTCAATTCTGTTAATATATATGCATTGTATGACACAATATGTCTATATAAATATTTAGGACAAATATTTCTAAATTGTCGATCTTAACTATTATATTATCATTTTTTTATTTTAGTTGATTTCTTTACTCTTTCTTGGAACAATAAAATATAGAGGAGAGAGAGAGGGAAAAAAAGAAATATAATTGTGCTTCCTACGACAAATTTAATAATGCTATTTTTTTCAATAAAAAAAAAAAGAAGTATAATTGGCATAACATTATGAAAGGCATTTTATTGAAATTCAATTAAGAAGTTTATCTTTCTGATTGGTTTTCTTAACAATTCCATCTTGGATCGGCCCAATGCAAACATAATTGAAATATTTTATATTGATTATAAAAAAAATTATACTTGTATTGATAGTTATTTAAAATTTAATATATTTTCGTTTGACTTTAAAAATTAAATTATATATTTAATTTTGAGTCGGAGGAGTAATTTTCGAGCCTCACATTTGTTTTTGGTTATCTACCCATTATGTCTCCACATAAATTTATATATAACAACATACATTTGAACTTGGGTTGGTTCGTGGAAGATTACATTTTTTGACAAATCTTCAACGTCTTACTAAAGTTTCAAATATAATTATAATCAAGTTGATAGTTGATTTGTTATTTATAGTTTATTTTAAAAAAATTAGTATAATTTTTGAATTTTTAATTTGTACACAGCATTTCACTTTTGTATTCATATAAATTATTATTATTATTATTATTATTATTAAAAATATATATTTATATATTAGTTATCGACTTTACGTCATAATTATTAGTTTTTATTATTATTTCATATAAATTGCCTTATATTGTATAGTAGTTTCTTGGTCATTAATTAACCACAAACAATATATTTCAAGCATAGTAAAATATTCATTAATCAATCAACACAAGTATATTATGCACAATATATGTAATTTATAGTATTATATATATATATATATATATATATATATATATATATATATATATATTGATGAAAAATTACCAGCCACTGGCAAGGAGGGAGGAAGCGCGGGAAGGCGGTGGCAGTGGGCGGGCTGGCAGGCGGCATCAGTGGGCGGGCATGGGCTGGAGTGCGGCAGCAGTGGGTAGGAGGGCGACAACGTTGGCTGGAGGAATGTAATGACCGAGAATATTACGTCGCATTATAAATATATTTAGAAAATATTTATCAATGAAGTGAATTAAATTTTTATTTAACTATGTCGTGTTAATGTTGCATTTAATTAAGCATCGTGTGATTTAATTGATAAACCAATCAAGTAAATTGCCTAGCCCATTGATTTAATTATTGGAGGCCCAAGTAGATTTAATGGGTAGCCCAACCAATTTAGTACTAACCCAAGTGTTGGTAGTAGTAATCAATGTTACAATTAGTAGCCCAAATTGGAATTTAATATAAAGCCCAACCTAAATTAATGTTGGAAATAATCGTAGGCCCAATCATTAATTAATTGAGGCCCAAGGTGATTGTTAGTAAAAGTCTAATGAATGAATTAAATTCTAGCCCTAGACTTAGCCCAACATGTATGTATTGGCAATTATATATATATGTATTGATATATATATTTAAGCACTTGAATTGGGCATTAAAAGAAAAGGAAAAAAATGAAGCAATTATTGAATTTTTTGCTCAGATTTTTGACAGCTTTAGTGGCTGATTTGGGGCTCATTTATCAAGTCATTTAGGAGCTCAATGTCTTGGGAAGAACCAAGGCTAGTAGGCCTATTAGTTGATGGATGGGTGATGGGTGTATACTTACACTAAATGTAAGTATTTCTATCATCTAATAACAACTAATACACTCACTCTCTCCTATCATCCATCATCTTATTTTTCATCTACCAAGTTGCTAGAGAGCAAAAGAGTTAGAGAGAAAAGAAAAGTTGAGAGCAAAATAGAGAGAAAGTAAGAAAAAGGAAGAAAAACCCTAGAAAAATCAAGATCAAGCAAGAAGCAAGATCATCAACGATACCAAGATAGATCATCCAAGTCTCATCCCATTCCTAGCAAGAAGAAAAAGAGCTACCAAGAGGTTTAAAAGTTTTCAAACCTAGCTTTCCATTTTAATATATGTTTTATGTATGTTTTAAGTGATTTTATTGGTCAAAAATGTGTTTTGATGGTAGAAAACTATTTTTAAAGATCTTGATGCTTAAAACCATGCTAGACTAATATATCTTGAGTTTAATGGGTTTAACATGAGTTTTGGTATTCATTTATGTGGAAAAGTTTAACAAAACATGAAAGCGATTTTCGCTGGAAAAACCCTAAACTGAGCAGCGGGTTGCCGGATTTACTGTTCATGTTCCGTAAGTCGTATTCATGATCCGTCAACTTTGGGTGATAGTACTATAAGATAGGAAGATTTTCCAAGTGGTACGACTGAAAAATATTAAACGAGCTATTTATGGTGATTTTCTTAGCAAAACAGTTCCTGCCGGAAAAATCTGAAAAAGCCTACTGCCAGGATCTTGTGAGGGCTGTTTTGGCAACTTTTCTTGCTCTAAAAATTCCGTCCATTTTACAGATGATATTATATGGTATATAGAAGCCACTGTCCAAAAATTAACTCCATCCGACGTCGTATGAGGGAGTTATGACCCAACGATTTTCCAAGTTTTAAAAGCATAATACGGAAATATCTTGAAAAGTATAACTCAGAAAATTATGAAATGTTTACTAGAAGTGTTCTCTGATAGAAGTAAGATACTGTAGAAATTTCAGAATTTTCTGATGAAAATTAAAGTTTTAATAAATGATGCCATTTTGGACAGAAACGGACCATTTAAAAATAGTAAATAAGGTTGAAAAATTAAAAGAAAATTATTTTGTGTATAAAATAAAATATAATACAGATACCCAAGAGATATAAAAATAATAAGTCAATTAGGTATTTTTGATAAATACACTTGATTTAAGAGAAATAAAGATAATAGCATAATTAAGGATGTATGAGTTAATTTTATTAAATAATACATAAAGGTAATTATTTGTTATTTAACTTGTATTAAATAATAAATAAATTAAATAAAAAGGAATTAAATTAGTTATTTATTATTTAAATGAAATAATTAAACAATTTACCTTTAAATTGTTTAAGTTGTTAATATTACTAAGTAACTTAAAATATTATTAAATAATAATATTAGTTAAAATAATTGTAAATGGTTAATTTATTATTAAATTATTCATAATAATAATAAAAGATTAAATTATTATTAAGGATTAATAATAATATTAAATGATTAAATTATTATTAAATAATTAATAACAATAGTAAATGATTAAATTATTATTTAAATGAGTAATAATAATAGTATGTAATTAAATTGTTATTAAATGATTAATAATAATAGTACCTCATTAAATTATTAATAAATGATTAATAATAATAGTAACTCATTAAATTATTATTAAACGATTAATAATAATGTTAATTAATTAAATTATTATTAAATAATTAATAATAATAGTAACTCGCTAAATTATTATTAAATGATTAATAATAATAGTAGGTATTCAATTAAGATGTTATTGAGTTATTAATAACATTTGTAAATGAACTTGATATTAATAATATTATATTAATAAGATTATTAGGTAACTAAAATGTATCCAAGTGTGATAATATTGTCGTGAAAGCTACGTGTTGTTAAATAGAGGATTATGTGCTTTAGTAGCAGTATGTATAATAGTAATATATGAATCTCTATGTGTTATACTAATTGAAAGATAAACCTATTTAATACTAGGTATATCAAAGGCTGTAATTTAAGTTGTGTGAGCTGTAGTCAACAACTGAGGCAAGTTTCCTAACTCAAACTCGAACTATTATTTTTGAGCATGTCAAATGGGTTAATTTATCGTTAATTACTCCATGTAAATGCCAGTATTGATATTCGCACATTGATGCTTTTGAAAAATATGTTCTATCATTGAACAAGTAAATTATTTAAAGTTCTTTATTTCATGAACTGTTCAACAAATGGGTCTACGCCATTTGTTTCGGCTGGACATATAAAGTAAATATTTTTAAAAGCTATTCCAAACCAGTTGAGTGGTGTGGAAGTCTTGTACTGAGAGAACAAACCCTAAATAGGGAATTATAAGTGTCATAGTTCGACATGGTCAGAGTTTAATGTTATGCATATACATGTTGTACAAGAGGCCGATCCCCTCGAGTACAGTCTGATTTATAAAAGGATAATCGGAAGGTTGTTTCCTTGGAAACGTTCAGGGTCGGTTGGACCACTCAGCAGTAAATAATCATCTTTCATTCCTTCGTTTGAATTTTGATTATCTTATCAGTCATTTCATTAACTTCTATAAATTGTTGAGCTTTCACTTTATTCGCAGTTATTCATGATATGTCTGTATTATTTTAAATTTGCTGAGCATATTAGTTGCTCACTCTTGCTATATATATCATGAACTAATTGCAGTTAGGCCTGAGCACTCCAAGAAGAACAAAGGCAAGGGCAAGCTTTAAAAATAGTTTAAATATTTCTATTCCTGTTTTGTAAACCATGGAACCCTGTTTATATTAATAGGATCGTCATGATGAAATTTTATTAAGGTTGAGACCTTGGGATCGTAGTAAGCCTTTTGTAATGAACAACTTATGTTTATTTATTCCACATTTAGTAATATATGTTGTTTAAGAGGTGATGTATGTATTTGATCGTGAGCACCAAATCCGAGGTATTGGTACCTGAATTTGGGGGTGTCACAGGTTGGTATCAGAGCTGTAGGTTATAAACGTTAGTATTGCGAAACGTAGGTTATAACCTTAGTATTAAACTCGTATTGAGTGTTTTAGGAGATAAATCGGGGAGATTTATCGTATGTGGTATTTGATGAATTGGGGAATTCATCGAGTCAAGTAGTACCCAATGAAATATAATTTCATTTCTTCAATGATTATATTTTATGGTTGTACTAATGGTTGTTTTTCATGATGTGTTGTAGGATGGCTATAGGGGAGTCGAGTGGAACACGAGATGAGGAGATATTCATCGATATACCGGTAGATACAGAACAGTTGGTGAGCTATGCACCAGTTGCACCGATATCACCATTAGTAGAGTCTGACCCTGAGGAGGATCCCGAGGAGGATCACGTGGCTGATATGGAGGAACCAGTTAGGGGTGGGGTGATGAGGCCACGTGGTGAGGATGACTCAGAGGAACAACAGACTGTCGATGAGGAGTCAGATGAGGAGGTGCAGTATTATGGCAATACATCACCTGAAGAGTCAGCAGATGGCATGGGCACGACTGCAGGTGACATCATAGGAGAACTGACCACTAGGAATGACGAACTCGAGGGTAGAATCCATCATCTTGAGGAGCAAAATCAGATCCATCAGGAGATGGAAGATCAGTATAAGGGTGTAGCCTATCAGTTGTCCGGGGAGGTAGCTGAACTGAAGGAGGAGCGTGATCAGACGAAGCTTAGTCTGGCAGAACTTCAGGTGGAACATGAGGCCTTGAAGGCCAACTTTAACCTAGAGGTTGCGGAGAGAATCCGTGTTGAGGAAGAATTGGATGGAGCTGCCATGATGGTGGATGGACTTGAGAGGGAGGTTCAAACTCGTGCAGTCAGGTTTGATCGTTTGAACTTTGTGCTTGACACTGCCTTTCAGAGGATGAGGCATAGGATCCGAAGGTATCCTAGGGAGGAGGATCTCCACAGGCGCACTATCAGTCGTCGTGTAGCAGACATGATAGCCAGGCAGGAGCATGAGGATGCCATCTTCAGGGGATTATAGTTTCCATTAGCACTATGATTGTAAATATATGCAGTTTAGTTCCCACTTTTTGTTGATAGTAGGGACAGTGGTATGTTGTAAATCCCATTATTTTTGTTTAGACTTGGGATAGTATTAGACCTCGACTTTTGTTTGTCATAGGGGTAGGTTGGGTTAATCCCCTCTTTCTGTTCTTGAAGGGATAACCATGGTTAGTATTAGCATTTATAGCAGTATGCCATAGGTTGTTACTTGATGTATTTAAAACAGTGGTATATGAATATAAATGCAGTTATTGATACATGTTTGGGATTTTGATTAAGCTGTGTTTTACCTGTTAAATGCATGCATAAATAAAATGTGGCATGGAATGTAAAGACACAGAATTATAATATAAGGTTTTGTTTTTATCAGACAATGCCACCTAGAAGGAGAAGCAGAGTTCCACATGTAGAGGAATCCGTTAATAATGACGGGGGTCCAACAGACCCCATGCAGGCGTTTGCAGCCATGATTGCAGGGTATATGCAGAATAGGCCGCCACCTGTGGTACCACCAGTAGTAGAACATCCAGGGGCTCACTTGGCTAATTTCAAGGATTTCAAATTAATAGGACCGCCGGAGTTTCGCGGGACTACTGACCCCATTGAAGCCCAGACTTGGGTAGAAGAGATGGAAAAAGTGTTCGAGGTTGCAAGGGTGGCCGACGAACAACAAACGTCATTCGCCACCTTCATGCTGAAGGGTGAAGCGAATTACTGGTGGAAAGCAAACAAGAACAGAGCCGGAGCAGGAGTAATTACGTGGGTACGTTTCAAAGAGCTGTTCTTCGAGAACTATTTCCCAGAAAGCATGCAAGCAAGAATGGAAGTGAAATTCCTAGAACTGAAACAAGGGAACATGACAGTGGCTGACTATGCTACAAGATTCAACGAACTAGCCATATTTGCACCGAAACAGGTAGACACGGAAGTCAGAAGAGCTCGAAGGTTTGAACAAGGACTTAAGTCTTGGGTTTATGGAAAGGTAGCTGTGCTACAAATTAACACATTCTCAGCGTTGCTGGAGAAAGCCCTAATTGCAGAGGGAGGAAATGAAGCGGTAACCAAGTATCAACAAGATCACAAGAAGAAAGGCCACGAAGGACCTAAAGAAGGGATTAGCAGTGGAGGGAACAATCCTCACAAACGGAAATGGAGCGACAATCAAAGCTCGGGAAAGCCATCAAGCGAGGCTAAGCAAGGCAACAAGTGCAATAAGTGTGGGAAGAATCACTCGGGGGAGTGTATGCGTGGTAAAGGAGTATGCTTCAACTGTGGACAGTCGGGGCACTTTGCTCCGCAATGCCTAAAGGTGAAAAGAGGGGACTGTTTCTATTGTGGTGCAGCTGACCATCAAAAGAAGGACTGTCCGAAAAGAAAGAGTGATTCCGGTAGTACTAATCAGGGAAATCAAAGCAAGCCAACTAGTGGAGGGCCGTCACAGCAGAACAGACCGGTGGCGCGCACTTTCAACATGACCGTCCAGGATGCCATGGAGTCAAAGGAAGTGGTGGCAGGTATTATTCCGATCAATAATATTAATGCATATGTATTATTTGATTCGGGTGCTACTTATTCTTTCGTGTTCGATGAATTTGCTAGCCGATTAAAATTTCCTCGTGAAAGATTAGAGAACCCAATGAATGTAGAGGTAGCAAATAAGGAAGTGATCCCTGTAGAGTTCATATATAAGAATTGTTATGCCGAGATACGGGGACATAAATTGAGTGTGAATTTAATTCCGATACGTCTAGGAGAGTTTGACGTGATCTTGGGAATGGATTGGCTGTTTAAACACGGAGTTGTGATTGACTGCCAAAAGAAAAGTATACACCTGAAAACTCCGAATAAGTCTAAGGTTGTATTCTTTGGGAGTAAATCGCCAGGATAATCTTGTTGTCTGACGATGATGCAAGCAAGGAGGTTGCTTAGGAAGGGTTGCATAGGCTATCTGGCCCATGTAGTTGATACTCAGAGAGTAGGGGGAGAAATGGGACAGATACCTGTGGTAAGGGAATTCTCAGACGTTTTTCCGGATGAGTTACCAGGTTTACCACCGGACAGAGAGGTGGAGTTTGTAATCGATTTAGCACCAGGGACCGCACCAATATCGAAAGCACCATATAGGATGGCTCCGGTAGAGTTGAAGGAATTAATGATACAGTTGAAAGAGTTGTTAGAGAAGAAGTACATTCAGCCGAGTGTATCTCCGTGGGGAGCGCCAGTGTTGTTTGTGAAAAAGAAAGATTGATCGTTGAGGCTTTGTGTCGACTATAGGGAGTTAAACAAGTTCACAATTAAGAATAAGTACCCGTTGCCCAGGATCGATGATCTATTTGATCAGCTTAAGGGGGCTAAGTACTTTTCGAAAATTGACTTGAGGACCGGGTATCATCAGCTGAAGGTGAGACCGGGAGACGTACCAAAGACAGCCTTCAGGACTCGATATGGTCACTTTGAGTTTCTGGTGATGTCTTTTGGACTGACGAATGCACCAGCAGCATTTATGGACATGATGAACAGAGTATTCAAGCAATACTTGGATAAGTTTGTTGTTGTGTTTATCGATGATATACTGGTGTATTCAAAGACGGAGGAAGAACACACAGAACATTTGAGAATAGTACTGGAGACATTGAGGAGGGAAGAATTATATGCTAAGTTCTCCAAGTGCGAGTTTTGGTTGCAAAGGGTACAATTTTTGGGACACGTCATCGACAAGGAGGGTGTTTCAGTGGATCCTGCAAAGGTGGAGGCAGTTATCAATTGGGAGCAACCGAAGACTCCAACAGATATCAGAAGTTTCTTGGGATTAGCGGGATACTATCGGAGATTCATCAAGGACTTTTCAAAGCTAGCATCGCCATTGACCAATCTTACAAGGAAGACAGTAAAGTTTGTATGGACGGAGAAGTGTGAAAAAAGCTTCAGAGAATTAAAAAAGAGGCTTAGTGAAGCACCTGTGTTATCATTACCTGATGATACAGGGGGATTCGTGGTTTACAGTGATGCGTCACTCAAGGGTCTTGGTTGTGTACTGATGCAGCATGGCAAGGTCATCGCGTACGTATCACGCCAGTTAAAGGATTATGAGAAGGGATATCCGACTCATGATTTAGAACTGGCAGCAGTAGTGTTTGCTCTGAAGATCTGGAGGCACTATCTGTATGGAGAGAAGTGCGAGATATACACAGACCACAAAAGTCTGAAGTATATCTTCACTCAAAGGGAGCTGAATATGAGGCAGAGGCGATGGTTGGAATTGATCAAGGACTACGATTGTGAGATTTTGTACCATCCCGGCAAAGCCAATGTTGTAGCTGATGCTCTGAGCAGAAAGGGTAGCAAGAAGTTGTTGATGTTAACAACGCAGGAGGAATTAATCAAGGATATGGAAAGATTGGAGTTAGAATTCAAGTATCCTAAGGAAGCAGACGAGAAACTGTTTGCAATAGAGGCGAGCCCAGCTTTATTGGACAAGATAAAAGAGGCTCAAGAAGGTGATGAGGAATGCATTGACATTAAGAAACGGTTATCCGAAGGTGAGGAATTAAAGTACTCAGTGGATGGCACAGGGTTAATTCGATTCGAAGGAAGAGTCTGGGTACCGTTTATTCCAGAATTAAGAGAAAAAAATTCTACAGGAGGCCCACAACACTAGATACTCAATACATCCGGGTAGTACCAAGATGTATCAAGATCTACGACAGCATTTGTGGTGGCCTAACATGAAGAGGGAAGTGGCAGAGTGTGTCAGCCAATGTTTAACTTGCCAGAGGGTTAAAGCGGAACATCAAAAACCGGGTGGTCTGTTGCAACCGTTGGAGATTCCAGAGTGGAAATGGGAGCATATCACGATGGATTTTGTGGTGGGACTCCCTGCAACTCAGAAGGGGTACGATGCGATCTGGGTGATCGTGGATCGTTTGACCAAGTCTGCACATTTTCTACCAATCAGAATCAGGTATAATCTAGGGCAGCTGGCAAAACTATATGTTAAGGAAATTGTGTCGCAACATGGAGTACCGGTATCTATAGTATCTGATAGAGATCCGCGTTTCACGTCAAATTTCTGGAGGAGCCTACAGGAAAGGATGGGGACGAAACTAAGGTTGAGTACCGCGTATCATCCTCAGACCGATGGGCAGAGCGAGCGAACAATTCAGACGCTGGAGGATATGCTGAGAGCATGTGTGATGGACTTTAAAGGCTGTTGGGATGATCAGCTACCATTAGTGGAGTTTTCATACAACAATAGTTACCATGCAAGTATTGGCATGCCGCCTTATGAAGCACTATATGGGAGAAAGTGTAGAACGCCCCTGTGCTGGGATGAAGTTGGTGAACGGAGACTGTTGGGACCCGAATTGGTACAGCAGACCGTGGATGTGGTCAAAGTTATAAGAGGTCGTTTAGTTGCGGCTCAGGATCGTCAGAAGAAGTATGCCGATTTGCATCGTCGAAAGAGAGACTTCGAAGTTGGCAGCTTTGTATTTTTGAAAGTATCTCCTTGGAAAGGGAAGATAAGGTTTGGCAAGAAAGGAAAACTGAGTCCAAGGTTCGTAGGACCATTTGAAGTTCTAAAGCGAGTGGGGGAAGTGGCGTATAAGGTAGCTTTACCTCCTGAACTGGAACACATTCACAACGTGTTTCATGTTTCAGTGTTGCGGCCGTATAAACCTGACTACAAGCATGTGATATCTTACGAACCAATCCAAGTCGAGAAAGATTTATCGTATGAGGAAATTCCTGTCCAGATATTAGATAGGAAGGAGCAGACACTAAGGAATAAGGTTATATATTCGGTCAAGGTTCTTTGGAGAAACCACGCGGTTGAGGAAGCTACGTGGGAACTGGAAGAAAAGATGAGGAGAAATTATCCTAATCTTTTTGAGTAACCTTATGATTGTAATTCCGGGACGGAATTCTTATAAGGGGGGGAGAATGTAATGACCGAGAATATTACGTCGCATTATAAATATATTTAGAAAATATTTATCAATGGAGTGAATTAAATTTTTATTTAACTATGTCGTGTTAATGTTGCATTTAATTAAGCATCGTGTGATTTAATTGATAAACCAATCAAGTAAATTGCCTAGCCCATTGATTTAATTATTGGAGGCCCAAGTAGATTTAATGGGTAGCCCAACCAATTTAGTACTAACCCAAGTGTTGGTAGTAGTAATCAATGTTACAATTAGTAGCCCAAATTGGAATTTAATATAAAGCCCAACCTAAATTAATGTTGGAAATAATCGTAGGCCCAATCATTAATTAATTGAGGCCCAAGGTGATTGTTAGTAAAAGTCTAATGAATGAATTAAATTCTAGCCCTAGACTTAGCCCAACATGTATGTATTGGCAATTATATATATATGTATTGATATATATATTTAAGCACTTGAATTGGGCATTAAAAGAAAAGGAAAAAAATGAAGCAATTATTGAATTTTGTGCTCAGATTTTTGACAGCTTTAGTGGCTGATTTGGGGCTCATTTATCAAGTCATTTAGGAGCTCAATGTCTTGGGAAGAACCAAGGCTAATAGGCCTATTAGTTGATGGATGAGTGATGGGTGTATACTTACACTAAATGTAAGTATTTCTATCATCTAATAACAACTAATACACTCACTCTCTCCTATCATCCATCATTTTATTTTTCATCTACCAAGTTGCTAGAGAGCAAAAGAGTTAGAGAGAAAAGAAAAGTTGAGAGCAAAATAGAGAGAAAGTAAGAAAAAGGAAGAGAAACCCTAGAAAAATCAAGATCAAGCAAGAAGCAAGATCATCAACGATACCAAGATAGATCATCCAAGTCTCATCCCATTCCTAGCAAGAAGAAAAAGAGCTACCAAGAGGTTTAAAAGTTTTCAAACCTAGCTTTCCATTTTAATATATGTTTTATGTATGTTTTAAGTGATTTTATTGGTCAAAAATGTGTTTTGATGGTAGAAAACTATTTTTAAAGATCTTGATGCTTAAAACCATGATAGACTAATATATCTAGAGTTTAATGGGTTTAACATGAGTTTTGGTATTCATTTATGTGGAAAATTTTAACAAAACATGAAAGCGATTTTCGCCGGAAAAACCCTAAACTGAGCAGCGGGTTGCCGGATTTACTGTTCATGTTCCGTAAGTCGTATTCATGATCCGTCAACTTTGGGTGATAGTACTATAAGATAGGAAGATTTTCCAAGCGGTACGACTGAAAAATATTAAACGAGCTATTTATGGTGATTTTCCTAGCAAAACAGTTCCTGCCGGAAAAATCTGAAAAAGCCTACTGCCAGGATCTTGTGAGGGCTGTTTTGGCAACTTTTCTTGCTCTAAAAATTCCATCCATTTTACAGATGATATTATATGGTATATAGAAGCCACTGTCCAAAAATGAGCTCCATCTGACGTCGTATGAGGGAGTTATGACCCAACGATTTTCCAAGTTTTAAAAGCATAATACGGAAATATCTTGAAAAGTATAACTCAGAAAATTATGAAATTTTTACTAGAAGTGTTCTCTGATAGCAGTAAGATACTGTATAAATTTCAGAATTTTCTGATGAAAATTAAAGGTTTAATAAATGATGCCATTTTGGACAGAAACGGACCATTTAAAAATAGTAAATAAGGTTGAAAAATTAAAATAAAATTATTTTGTGTATAAAATAAAATATACTACATATATCCAAGAGATATAAAAATAATAAGTCAAGTAGGTATTTTTGATAAATAAACTTGATTTATGAGAAATAAAGATAATAGCATAATTAAGGATGTATGAGTTAATTTTATTAAATAATACATAAAGGTAATTATTTGTTATTTAACTTGTATTAAATAATAAATAAATTAAATAAAAAGGAATTAAATTAGTTATTTATTATTTAAATGAAATAATTAAACAATTTACCTTTAAATTGTTTAAGTTGTTAATATTACTAAGTAACTTAAAATATTATTAAATAATAATATTAGTTAAAATAATTGTAAATGATTAATTTATTATTAAATTATTCATAATAATAATAAAAGATTAAATTATTATTAAGGATTAATAATAATATTAAATGATTAAATTATTATTAAATAATTAATAACAATTGTAAATGATTAAATTATTATTTAAATGAGTAATAATAATAGTATGTAATTAAATTGTTATTAAATGATTAATAATAATAGTACCTCATTAAATTATTAATAAATGATTAATAATAATAGTAACTCATTAAATTATTATTAAACGATTAATAATAATGTTAATTAATTAAATTATTATTAAATAATTAATAATAATAGTAACTCGCTAAATTATTATTAAATGATTAATAATAATTGTAATGACCGCGAATTTCATTAGTCATTGTAAATATACTTAATAAATATTTAGCAATGAATTTAAAATTTTCTCATTAATAAATTGTGCATTAGATAATTAAATAAATGTACTTATGTGCTTGTATATTTATTTAAAGGATTAAAGCAAAGTGTATAATTAATTAAAGCAAATCTAATTGGATTATATTTTAAATGCAAATAAGTTGATAAACTAGGTTAAAGATATTAGCCTAGTAGCCCATGTAATTAATTTAATTACTAGCCCATGTAATTAATTAAACGAGCCCAATGCTTATTTTAATTAAAGGTAGCATAGTTATTTAAATGCTAGCCCAATGTGTTAATTAAATTGGGCCCAAACCAATTCAATGGAGGAGCCCAATATATTAATTTCCTAAGTCCAACATGAAGCCCAATAGGAAGTCAAAATTGGTCAACAATTGAACCCATGTATATATATATATATATATATATATATATATATATATATATATATATATATGTATATGTATAATTGAACATTTAAGCAATAAAAACAAAAGGAAAAATGGCCAATAATAGGCCATTTGGCCGGCCATTGTGGGGCCCACCAAGGGGTGACTTGTTTGCTCTTTGTTGCTTAAAAGTTACTCCATGTCATAAAGTTGCTCAACTACCCTAGTCATTCCAAAAGTCCATCAACTAGTCAATCAAGGGAATAGTAAGCATACTTAGCATTTAATTCACCAACATAGGTTGATTAGTGATTTAATGCTAGATTAGTGGTTGGCTATAAATAGAATGCTCCACACTTGGTATTGGTTGTTAGTTCATTTGCTAGAAAAATCCTAGAGAAAAGAGAGAAAGCTTTTGTGAGCTAAAGAAGAAAATACACTTGTGAGTTGAGAGAAAAAGCTAAGGAAGGTCTTGGTGGATGTCCTCAAGCTATACAACATACTTTGGTAGGAGGAGAAGGAGAGCAAGCAAATCACTAAGGTTTAAAAGTGCTCTAAACACCTTCTCATTTCATTTTTGTAGTCTAGAAAGCTTTTGATCGGTTAAAATCTATTTTTAACCGATCAAAACTCGTTTTGACGATCTAGAGGTATTTAACTATGTAATATATGTATATTCATAGATCTATGTGTTTATAACATGATTTGGTAGGTTAGAAATGCATAGAAGTTAAAGAAATATGTGTAACACAATTTTACCGGTAAACCCTAACCATGCATGCTATGTTTGATGTTGTATTTTGAAATGTACAAATTCAAAAATGGATTTTTATGGCTAGAAAGCTAGATCTATGAGTTTTAAAGATAAAACCTTTTGGAAGTTTTCAAAAATAATGAATAACAAAGAGGTTATAGCTTTTACCGAAAAGGATGTCGTTTTTCAACCCTATGTGGTTCGATCCGTAAATTTCGTGTGAAACATTTTCAAAAAGACGATCGAACCATGAAATATTGTAAAACATTAAGTTAGGAACACATCAACACTGATTTGGTGTTATTTGGATGTGTAGATTTCATTTAATCAAGGTTTGAATCAAAGTATCAAAACTGTCCAGAAAAATCACAATAATGGCACCTACTGGAGTACGGCGCCGGGGCGCCGTCTGCAGTGTTAATCACTGCGCCCCGGCGCAGTGCACTGTTCGGAAAAAAAAATAAAAAAGCCGAACCGGGTCGTGTCGGGCCGGGTCAGCCGGGTCGGGTCGGGTCTGGTTCGGGTCAGAAAATGAAAAATGTTCCAAAAATCATTTTAGTATTTTTGGACTGAATAAATATATTTTTAAATATATATACGATTGATTTATTGATTTAAAGGTATATATATATTATTATTGAAATAATAATATAATAAAGGTAATAAAATATTATTAAATAAATAAAAATATTAGAAAATTATTAAAATATTATTATGTGTATAATAATATGATAAAGTTAATAAAATATTATTAAATGATTAATAATATTAGATCCTTAATAAAATATTATTAAATGATTAATAATATTAGTTACTTAATAAAATATTATTAAATGATTAATAATATTAGATACTTAATAAAATATTATTAAAGGATTAATGATATTAGTTAATAAATAAAATATTATTAAATAGTTAATAATATTAGATACTCAATAAAATATTATTAAATGATTAATAATATTAGATATTTATTTTGAACTATATTAAACAATTAATATAAGTTCTTTGTGTTTGAAATATTATCAAATAATGATAATATTTTCTAAGTGTTTAATTACCCATAATTAATCAATTATGTGGTTCGTAAGGTTTATAAAAGTCATTATACTTACAAGTATATAATACTAATTTAAGATCAAATTGATTTAATTGTTAGGTTCGTTCAAGGATTGTTAGATTAATTTGATAAGCAGTAGACGACGCACGAGGCAAATTCTCTATCCTTAACTTGTAATTCTTATTGCAAGTTTCATAACTTTAACTTGTATTTATCGTTGCAATTATTATTCAATCGTATTTACATTTCAATTATTGTTGAGCAAGTATTCTACACTCGTAGTTACTTGACAGACCCTTAAGTGAATTAATTATCAAAAATTACTTCACATCGCTATTGATTATTGTATTCACACATAGTGTTTTGCAAACTATTTAAGAACGTCTAAGCTAATTGTTTCGGCTAGACAAATGCATGTTAAATTCATTTAATTGAATATTATAAAAGCTTATCCAAACCATTGGCTGGTGCGGATTCTTACAGTAAGACTGAGATAGAACAACCCTAGTTAAAGGGGATTTTATTTGTCGGATACTCGACAGCGCGCAAGAAAACTAAATGTGATGCATATACATAGGACATGAGAGGACTGATCCCCTCAAGTGTCCCGTTATTTTAACAAGGAGTCAGACATTGTATGTCTGTTCTACCTTAGTAGCAGTTCATGGTGATTAAGGACCACTCAGCAGTAAAGAGTCAATTCCTTCTTTTATTGAATATTGATTCTTGTTATCTTTCACAATTGTTATTGTTGAAACCTCGAAGTTATTTCCCTTCATCATGATATATCGTATGATTTTGTTATAAACTTGCTGAGCCATTTAGTTGCTCATTCTTGCTATATCATGACTTTATTTCAGCCAATCCCGAAAGCTCTAAATCGGATAAAGGCAAGGGGAAAGCGAATGCTTAGTTTTAAGTAATTGCATGCTAGTTTAATTTACTGTTATGTAATTACTGTTGTAAATCTTTTGTATTTCCCTTAAGATATGTAATGTTTAAGATTTAGGTAATAGACCTTGGGAAGTTGTAGCCTTTTGATTAAGGAACCTTTTGTATTATTCCGCGAAGTTGAGTACAATTTATGTATTTCATTATGGTTAAGTATTGTACAGTGAGAACCAAACCCGAGGTTAAAGAACCCGGATTTGGGGTCGTCACAGGTTGGTATCAGAGCTGTAGGTTAGAAACGCTAGGATTGCGAAACCTAGGTTATAACCTTAGAACTAAACTCTTATCGAGTGCGTTAGGAGATGAATCGGGGAGATTCATCATGTTGTGTATTTTTGGAGGTGGATTGAGAAAATCCATCGAGCCGAGATGTACATGATAAAATATCATTTCATTTTATCAATGAATATATTTTATTGCTGTACTAACATGTGTTATTTATGTTATTGTAGGATGACGGAGATAGGCCAGTCGAGCACTGCTGTAGAGGAGGTGATTTATACGGATATCCCTATGGATACCGCACAGCCACGGGTGGCTGCACTGATTGAGGAGCCAGAGTCAGATCCCGAGGAGGGAAATAGAGAGGACGCTGTCTGGGGCGGAGTTATGAGGCAGTACAGTGAGGAGGAGGCTGATACTGATGATGATGAGGATGAGGAGCCAGCTGAGTATGTTGATGGCATGGGCACTGTCGCCAGTGACATCATCGATACTCTCACTACGGCTAACGACGAGCTAGAGGAGAGGGTTCAACACCTGGAGGAGCAGAACCAGATCCACCAGCAGACAGAGCAGCAGTACAGAGATACATCTTATATGTTCTCCGGCGAGAACATAGAGCTAAAGGCGAGGATGGCCGAGATGGAGGCCAAGTTGGTAGCCGCTGAGCTGAAGATTCAGCAGACACAGGCAGAGAGGGAGGCCATGAGGGGCCAGATGCAGCAAGCCGTTGAGGCAAGGTTAGATATGGAGTTTCAGCGTGATGCAGCTCATGGGCAGATGATGGAGCTGGAGGATGAGGTTAGGGAGAAGAAGGTGAGGATAGATAGACTCAGTTACGTCTATCGCTCATCAGTTGGTAGGATCCAGAGTAGGGTGCACTATTACTCTGCCGAGGAGGGCCAGACCTTGCACACCATCAGTAGGGGTGTGGTCAGGGCTATTGGAGATGAGGAGTACGATGATGCGGTTCGTCGAGGGATGCGCCGTTAGTTGTATTTTCTTTATTTATGATGTATGTACATAGATGTAGTAGAAACCCAACTTTTGTTTTGATAGAGGGTTAGTATGTTGTAAATCCCAACTCTATGAAGTTGTGGGATATGTTAGATCC
The DNA here is from genome assembly GCA_947179155.2 of Hedera helix. Classification (NCBI taxonomy): domain Eukaryota; kingdom Viridiplantae; phylum Streptophyta; class Magnoliopsida; order Apiales; family Araliaceae; genus Hedera; species Hedera helix. The sequence goes on along the minus strand of OX359267.1, from coordinate 37,913,830 downwards.
CGTCTTTTGTTTTAACTATCAGGGTTAGCAGCGTTTATAGCAGTATGCTTATGATGTAAAAGTGCTACGCACTGTGTTTTAGCATATGAATATAAATGCATTTTCGTTTATGTTTATATGTGTCAAGATGATTATTGTGCTTTAGTTTAAATTACTTAAGCTACAAAACGAAAGTAACAAGATTGAAACAACTTTAATAAATTAAATTTTCTTTATACAGAAAATGCCGCCACAGAGAAGAAATCAACGACTACCCCCACCACCAGTCGAAGAGTCAGTCAATGCCGGAGGGGTACCACCCAACCCTGTCCAAGAGTTCGTAGAAATGCTAATGGGAGCATTTCGCGGACGCAACGCAGAGGCTACTGGAACAACAAACCCTGCCGCTCCACTAACAACCTTTAAGGATTTCAAATTAATAGGACCACCCGAGTTCAAAGGGACCACGGATCCTATAGAAGCACAGACCTGGATAGAGGAGATGCAATTTTGCAACACTGCTGGAGAAAGCTATCATAGCTGAGGGTGGAAATGAAGCTTTGAATAAGCATAACCAAGAACGAAACAAAAAGAAAAACGAAGGAGGAAACCGAGAGGGTAGCAGCGGGGGCAGCAACTCGAACAAGCGCAAGTGGAATAACAACAGCAGTTCGGGGACACCCCAAGGAAGCGAATCAAAGAAAGTAAGTAAATGCAGTCAGTGCGGAAAGAACCACACGGGGGAGTGCATGAAAGGGAAGAATGTCTGCTATAACTGTGGGCAAGAGGGGCACATCGCTCCTAATTGTCCCACACCGAAGAGGAAGGGTTGTTTCGCCTGTGGGGCCATGGACCATCAATTTAAAGATTGTCCAAAAAAGAAGAACACCGGAGGGAGTTCGGGCTATAGGGGAAGCAACAACAACAACAACAGCAGCAACAAACTGACCATTGGAGGGCCGGTGCCACAGAACAAACCAACGGCACGGACTTTCAACATGACGGTGCAGGACGCCGTTGAATCAAAAGACGTGGTGTCAGGTATTATTCCGATCAATGATATAAATGCTTATGTATTATTTGATTCGGGTGCTACCTGTTCATTTGTGTCTGATGAATTCGCTAGACGGTTAGAATTGCCTAGACAAAAACTAGAGAACCCAATGAACATAGAAGTTGCTAATAAAGAAGTGATTCCTGTAGAGTACGTACATAGAAACTGTTGTGCTGAAATCAGGGGTCAGAAGTTGAGTGTAGATTTAATTCCAATACGTTTGGGGGAGTTTGACGTTATACTTGGAATGGATTGGTTGTTTAACCATGGAGCGATAATTGATTGTTAGAAGAAGTGCATACACCTTAAGACACCAAGTAAGTCTAAGGTCGTATTTTATGGCAGCAAATCGTCAAGACAGTCTTCTTGTCTGACGATGATGCAAGCCAAGAAATTATTAAAGAAAGGTTGTGTAGGGTATTTGGCTCATGTGGTTGATACACAAGTGGTGAGTCCCGAGATGGAGCAAATACCAGTAGTTAGGGAGTTTATGGATGTTTTTCCAGAAGTACTGCCAGGTTTACCGCCAGATAGGGAGATAGAGTTTGTAATTGATTTGGTACCGGGGACAGCACCAATATCAAAGGCACCATATAGGATGGCATCGGTAGAAATGAAGGAGTTAATGATCCAACTACAGGAGTTGTTGGATAATAAGTACATTCAACCAAGTGTTTCTCCATGGGGAGCACCTGTGTTGTTTGTAAAGAAGAAGGATGGATCAATGAGGTTGTGTATGGATTATAGAGAGCTGAATAAGGTGACAATTAAGAACAAGTACCCGTTGCCACGAATTGACGATCTTTTCGATCAATTGAAAGGGGCGAAGTACTTTTCAAAGATTGACTTGAGGACTGGTTATCATCAGTTGAAAGTCAGGAAGGAGGATGTACCCAAGACGGCATTCAGAACTCGATATGGGCATTATGAGTTTCTGGTGATGTCGTTTGGACTGACGAATGCGCCAGCCGCATTTATGGACATGATGAACAGAATATTCAAGCAGTACTTGGATAAATTTGTTGTTGTGTTCATTGACGATATTTTGGTTTATTCCAAGACAAAGGAGGAGCATGATGAACACCTAAGAGTGGTGTTGGAGATTTTACGGAGGGAGCAGTTGTATGCTAAATTTTCGAAGTGTGAATTCTGGTTGGAGAGAGTTCAATTTTTGGGTCATGTCATTGACAAAGAGGGAGTTTCAGTAGATCCAGCAAAGGTGGAAGCGGTGATGAATTGGGAACAACCAAGGACGCCGACGGAGGTAAGAAGTTTCTTGGGGTTAGCAGGTTACTATCGGAGATTCATTCAAGATTTTTCAAAGATAGCAACACCGCTGACAAATTTAACGAGGAAGACGGTGAAATACGTATGGACTGAGAAGTGTGAGGAGAGTTTTCAGGAACTAAAGAAAAGACTTAGTGAAGCACCTGTATTGACTTTACCGGACGATACGGGAGTTTTACGGTCTACAGTGACGCATCGCACAAGGGACTTGGCTGTGTGCTTATGCAAAATGGTAAGGTCGTTGCGTATGCGTCCAGACAGTTGAAGGATTACGAGAAGGGATACCCTACCCACGACTTGGAGCTGGCTGCGGTAGTGTTTGCCCTTAAAATCTGGAGACATTATTTATATGGAGAGAAATGTGAGATATTCACAGACCACAAGAGTCTGAAGTATATCTTCACACAGAAGGAGTTAAATATGAGGCAACGGAGATGGTTAGAATTGATCAAAGACTATGATTGTGAAATTCTATATCATCCCGGCAAGGCCAACGTAGTAGCAGATGCTCTAAGCAGAAAGAGCAGGGAGCAATTGTTCATCTTGACAGATCAGGAACAATTGGTTCAAGAGATGGTTCGAATGGAGTTGGAGGTAAGAAATCCAAATGAGTCAATGGAAGTGGAAGTGAGCCCAACCCTGTTAGATCGGGTAAAAGAGGCTCAAGACAAAGATGAAGAATGTGTCAGAATAAGAATGAGAATGACCGAAAGGGAAGAGGTCAAGTTCAAGGAAGATAGCATGGGATTGCTAAGATTTGAAAATCGTGTTTGGGTGCCGCTAGTGCCCGAACTACGAGAAGAGATCTTGCAAGAGGCCCACAGTACGAGATACTCGATACATCCGGGAAGTACGAAGATGTATCAAGATCTGCGTCAGCATTTTTGGTGGCCGAATTTAAAAAGGGAGGTCGCAGAATGTGTCAGCCGATGTCTAACTTGTCAAAGGGTAAAGGCTGAACATCAGAGACCAAGTGGATTACTACAGCCGTTAGAGATTCCTGAGTGGAAATGGGAGCATATCACAATGGATTTTGTGGTAGGACTTCCAACAACACAGAAGGGATTTGACGCAATATGGGTGATTGTGGATCGACTAACAAAGTCAGCGCACTTTTTGCCGATCAAGATTAAGTTCAGTTTGGATCAGTTGGCCAAACTGTACATTAAGGAGATAGTTTCGAGACATGGGGTGCCGGTATCGATTGTGTCAGACAGAGATCCGCGCTTCACATCAAAATTTTGGAGAAGTCTTCAGGAGAGATTGGGGACACAGTTGAGAATGAGTACAACATATCATCCACAGACCGATGGGCAAAGTGAAAGAACAATACAGACATTGGAAGATATGCTCAGGGCCTGTGTGATGGATTTCAAGGGCAGTTGGGAGAACCATCTACCATTAGTTGAGTTTGCATACAACAATAGTTATCATGCAAGCATAGGCATGCCGCCTTACGAAGCATTGTACGGAAGAAAGTGCAGAACACCTCTATGTTGGGATGAGGTAGGTGAACGCCGACTGTTGGGACCAGAATTGGTTCAACAGACGGTAGAAATTATCAAAGTAATAAGAGCTCGGCTAGTAGCAGCTCAGGACCGTCAGAAGAAATATGCCGACTTACATCGACAGAAGCGAGACTTCGAAGTTGGGAGTTTTGTATTCATGAAGGTATCTCCCTGGAAAGGGAAGATCCGATTTGGGAAGAAAGGGAAGCTGAGTCCGAGGTTCATAGGACCGTTCGAGATATTGAAGAGAGTGGGTGAAGTGGCGTACGAGGTAGCCTTACCTACTGAACTGGAGCATATTCACAATGTGTTTCATGTGTCAGTGTTACGACCATACAAGCCAGACCACAAACATGTCATATCCTATGAGCCAATACAAGTCGAGAAAGACTTATCGTACGAGGAAATTCCTGTCCAGATACTGGATAGGAAAGAGCAGAAATTACGGAATAAGATTATACATTCTGTCAAAGTCCTTTGGAGGAACCACAACGCTGAGGAAGCTACGTGGGAGCTTGAAGAAAAGATGAGGGCTAACTATCCGCATCTGTTTTGAGTAGTTTAAATTTGTAATTCCGGGGACGGAATTCTTATAAGGGGGGGGGGAGAATGTAATGACCACGAATTTCATTAGTCATTGTAAATATACTTAATAAATATTTAACAATGAATTTAAAATTTTCTCATTAATAAATTGTGCATTAGATAATTAAATAAATGTACTTATGTGCTTGTATATTTATTTAAAGGATTAAAGCAAAGTGTATAATTAATTAAAGCAAATCTAATTGGATTATATTTTAAATCCAAATAAGTTGATAAACTAGGTTAAAGATATTAGCCTAGTAGCCCATGTAATTAATTTAATTACTAGCCCATGTAATTAATTAAACGAGCCCAATGCTTATTTTAATTAAAGGTAGCATAGTTATTTAAATGCTAGCCCAATGTGTTAATTAAATTGGGCCCAAACCAATTCAATGGAGGAGCCCAATATATTAATTTCCTAAGTCCAACATGAAGCCCAATAGGAAGTCAAAATTGGTCAACAATTGAACCCATGTATAGATATATATATATATATATATATATATATATATATATATATATATATATATATATATATATGTATAATTGAACATTTAAGCAATAAAAACAAAAGGAAAAATGGCCAATAATAGGCCATTTGGCCGGCCATTGTGGGGCCCACCAAGGGGTGACTTGTTTGCTCTTTGTTGCTTAAAAGTTACTCCATGTCATAAAGTTGCTCAACTACCCTAGTCATTCCAAAAGTCCATCAACTAGTCAATCAAGGGAATAGTAAGCATACTTAGCATTTAATTCACCAACATAGGTTGATTAGTGATTTAATGCTAGATTAGTGGTTGGCTATAAATAGAATGCTCCACACTTGGTATTGGTTGTTAGTTCATTTGCTAGAAAAATCCTAGAGAAAAGAGAGAGAGCTTTTGTGAGCTAAAGAAGAAAATACACTTGTGAGTTGAGAGAAAAAGCTAAGGAAGGTCTTGGTGGATGTCCTCAAGCTATACAACATACTTTGGTAGGAGGAGAAGGAGAGCAAGCAAATCACTAAGGTTTAAAAGTGCTCTAAACACCTTCTCATTTCATTTTTGTAGTCTAGAAAGCTTTTGATCGGTTAAAATCTATTTTTAACCGATCAAAACTCGTTTTGACGATCTAGAGGTATTTAACTATGTAATATATCTATATTCATAGATCTATGTGTTTATAACATGATTTGGTAGGTTAGAAATGCATAGAAGTTAAAGAAATATGTGTAACACAATTTTACCGGTAAACCCTAACCATGCATGCTATGTTTGATGTTGTATTTTGAAATGTACAAATCCAAAAATGGATTTTTATGGCTAGAAAGCTAGATCTATGAGTTTTAAAGATAAAACCTCCTGGAAGTTTTCAAAAATAATGAATAACAAAGAAGTTATAGCTTTTACCGAAAAGGATGTCGTTTTTCAACCCTATGTGGTTCGATCCGTAAATTTCGTGTGAAACGTTTTCAAAAAGACGATCGAACCATGAAATATTGTAAAACATTAAGTTAGGAACACATCAACACTGATTTGGTGTTATTTGGATGTGTAGATTTCATTTAATCAAGGTTTGAATCAAAGTATCAAAACTGTCCAGAAAAATCACAAAAATGGCACCTACTGGAGTACGGCGCCGGGGCGCCGTCTGCAGTGTTAATCACTGCGCCCCGGCGCAGTGCACTGTTCGGAAAAAAAAATAAAAAAGCCGAACCGGGTCGTGTCGGGCCGGGTCAGCCGGGTCGGGTCGGGTCTGGTTCGGGTCAGAAAATGAAAAATGTTCCAAAAATCATTTTAGTATTTTTGGACTGAATAAATATATTTTTAAATATATATACGATTGATTTATTGATTTAAAGGTATATATATATTATTATTGAAATAATAATATAATAAAGGTAATAAAATATTATTATGTGTATAATAATATGATAAAGTTAATAAAATATTATTAAATGATTAATAATATTAGATCCTTAATAAAATATTATTAAATGATTAATAATATTAGAAACTTAATAAAATATTATTAAATGATTAATAATATTAGATAATTAATAAAATATTATTAAATGATTAATAATATTAGTTACTTAATAAAATATTATTAAATGATTAATAATATTAGATAATTAATAAAATATTATTAAATGATTAATAATATTAGTTACTTAATAAAATATTATTAAATGATTAATAATATTAGATACTTAATAAAATATTATTAAAGGATTAATGATATTAGTTAATAAATAAAATATTATTAAATAGTTAATAATATTAGATACTCAATAAAATATTATTAAATGATTAATAATATTAGATATTTATTTTGAACTATATTAAACAATTAATATAAGTTCTTTGTGTTTGAAATATTATCAAATAATGATAATATTTTCTAAGTGTTTAATTACCCATAATTAATCAATTATGTGGTTCGTAAGGTTTATAAAAGTCATTATACTTACAAGTATATGATACTAATTTAAGATCAAATTGATTTAATTGTTAGGTCCGTTCAAGGATTGTTAGATTAATTTGATAAGCAGTAGACGACGCACGAGGCAAGTTCTCTATCCTTAACTTGTAATTCTTATTGCAAGTTTCATAACTTTAACTTGTATTTATCGTTGCAATTATTATTCAACCGTATTTACATTTCAATTATTGTTGAGCAAGTATTCTACACTCGTAGTTACTTGACAGACCCTTAAGTGAATTAATTATCAAAAATTACTTCACATCGCTATTGATTATTGTATTCGCACATAATGCTTTGCAAACTATTTAAGAACGTCTAAGCTAATCGTTTCGGCTAGACAAATGCATGTTAAATTCATTTAATTGAATATTATAAAAGCTTATCCAAACCATTGGCTGGTGCGGATTCTTACAGTAAGACTGAGATAGAACAACCCTAGTTAAAGGGGATTTTATTTGTCGGATACTCGACAGCGCGCAAGAAAACTAAATGTGATGCATATACATAGGACATGAGAGGACTGATCCCCTCAAGTGTCCCGTTATTTTAACAAGGAGTCAGACATTGTATGTCTGTTCTACCTTAGTAGCAGTTCATGGTGATTAAGGACCACTCAGCAGTAAAGAGTCAATTCCTTCTTTTATTGAATATTGATTCTTGTTATCTTTCACAATTGTTATTGTTGAAACCTCGAAGTTATTTCCCTTCATCATGATATATCGTATGATTTTGTTATAAACTTGCTGAGCCATTTAGTTGCTCATTCTTGCTATATCATGACTTTATTTCAGCCAATCCCGAAAGCTCTAAATCGGATAAAGGCAAGGGGAAAACGAATGCTTAGTTTTAAGTAATTGCATGCTAGTTTAATTTACTGTTATGTAATTACTGTTGTAAATCTTTTGTATTTCCCTTAAGATATGTAATGTTTAAGATTAAGGTAATAGACCTTGGGAAGTTGTAGCCTTTTGATTAAGGAACCTTTTGTATTATTCCGCGAAGTTGAGTACAATTTATGTATTTCATTATGGTTAAGTATTGTACAGTGAGAACCAAACCCGAGGTTAAAGAACCCGGATTTGGGGTCGTCACAATAATAGTAGGTATTCAATTAAGATGTTATTGAGTTATTAATAACATTTGTAAATGAACTTGATATTAATAATATTATATTAATAATATTATTAGGTAACTAAAATGTATCCAAGTGTGATAATATTGTCGTGAAAGCTACGTGTTGTTAAATAGAGGATTATGTGCTTTAGTAGCAGTATGTATAATAGTAATATATGAATCTCTATGTGCTATACTAATTGAAAGATAAACCTATTTAATACTAGGTATATCAAATGCTGTAATTTAAGTTGTGTGAGCTGTAGTCAACAACTGAGGCAAGTTTCCTAACTCAAACTCGAACTATTATTTTTGAGCATGTCAAATGGGTTAATTTATCGTTAATTACTCCATGTAAATGCCAGTATTGATATTCGCACGTTGATGCATTTGAAAAATATGTTCTATCATTGAACAAGTAAATTATTTAAAGTTCTTTATTTCATGAACTGTTCAACAAATGGGTCTACGCCATTTGTTTCGGCTGGACATATAAAGTAAATATTTTTAAAAGCTATTCCAAACCAGTTGAGTGGTGTGGAAGTCTTGTACTGAGAGAACAAACCCTAAATGGGAAATTATAAGTGTCATAGTTCGACATGGTCAGAGTTTAATGTTATGCATATACATGTTGTACAAGAGGCTGATCCCCTCGAGTACAGTCTGATTTATAAAAGGATAATCGGAAGGTTGTTTCCTTGGAAACGTTCAGGGTCGGTTGGACCACTCAGCAGTAAATAATCATCTTTCATTCCTTCGTTTGAATTTTGATTATCTTATCAGTCATTTCATTAACTTCTATAAATTGTTGAGCTTTCACTTTATTCGCAGTTATTCATGATATGTCTGTATTATTTTAAATTTGCTGAGCATATTAGTTGCTCACTCTTGCTATATATATCATGAACTAATTGCAGTTAGGCCTGAGCACTCCAAGAAGAACAAAGGCAAGGGCAAGCTTTAAAAATAGTTTAAATATTTCTATTCCTGTTTTGTAAACCATGGAACCCTGTTTATATTAATAGGATCGTCATGATGAAATTTTATTAAGGTTGAGACCTTGGGACCGTAGTAAGCCTTTTGTAATGAACAACTTATGTTTATTTATTCCGCATTTAGTAATATATGTTGTTTAAGAGGTGATGTATGTATTTGATCGTGAGCACCAAATCCGAGGTATTGGTACCTGAATTTGGGGGTGTCACAGCGACGGCGTTGGCTGAAGGTCGGCGACCGTGGGCGTCTCCGGACTTCTTTCCTCTTTTCTTTCCTCTTTTCTTTCATTTCTCTGTTTTCTCTGTTCGTCTGGTGTGCGTGGGGGAGGCGAAGCAATTAAGGGCAGAAAGCATCAGCGACCGCTTAATAGCGACCGAAGCGGTCGCTAACTTTTTAATGATATGGCATTATTGGCGACGAACTACCGACGGCAAATGCGATCGCTGATATGTTAGCGACCGAATCAGCGACCGATGTTCGGTCGCAAATATTGGCGGCAACTTTCCCGGCTATTTTTGGTGGCAAAATCAACAATAGCAACTAATGTATCGACCGAATTCGATCGCCATTACTATTAGCGACTAAATAATATTGCGATTGCTGAAATTGTAATGACCGCAAAATTTCGAATTTTGTATTATAAATAAATTTTGAATTTTATTTTATGAACAAATTTAAATTTTGGTGCAACTATGTAGTAAATTATTATATGAAGAAAATTAAATTTAAAGGAAGTCCAACTAATGGGTCAAATTAAATTAGTGGGCTAACCTAATATTATTAATATCAAGAGATTGATAAGATTTTGAGATAATTAAATATTCAATTAAATTTGAATATTCCAATTTTAATTAGATTAAGTAAATTAATTAATAAAATTATTAGTTAATGTTATTAGACACTTTAAATTGACCCAAATAAATTGTGTAGCAACCCAACCAAGCTAAATTGCCAATTAACAAACCAATTGGACCATTAATTGTTCCACAAACCAAATAAAAGCAACCAAATCCAAGCTTAATTAAATTCCATCTGGGCCACCAATTATTTTAAAACAAGACAAGGAGCAGCCCAGCCCAAACCAAAATATAACCCAACAGAAACTAAGAGAAGGTCACTGAATTTGGGACAGAAACAGAGAGAAAACAGAGCATGCTCAGTGGCACGGCTCAAGATATCAGACTGGTTGCTAAAAGAAGAGGCATAACAGGCGTAGGGGGGGACTATAGAGTCCACTCTCTGATGAGTTTGTCTGAAGCTAAGGGATTATAAGCCTAGAACCTCCATTCCTTCTTCTTCCCGTCAACTAGCTGAGAGAGAGAGAGAGAAACCGGGGTAAGCTGAGAGCAAGGAAAGAGGAACCGAGAGCAAGGAGAAGGGAACCGAGAGTTTTAGCAGCCAAGGAGGAAGAGATTAGCACCTAAGCCAGATTCCAGCATAGAAAAAGGGTAAATTATATAAAGTAATTGTTTCTATAGCTATTTCATTTCCTTTTTGTTTTCGGTATTGGGTCATGCTTGGTCGGTCGTGTATTAGATATTGTAGTTGCCGCGTCTGGGGGTTTTGGTTAGCAGGTCTTGTGAGTAGTAAAACCCATTTAGGTGGCCTATGTGCTACAAAGTAATGTAGAAACGTATGTATTAACTTCTTTCCCTCACACTACTCGACCAAATGACTGAAAGAGCTTACCTCTAATTTATGTGCTAGTTATATGCTGCGGTTGTGGTCTGGGTAGTGTGGGTGTGCGGCTGTTTGAGGGTTTTCCTACTGTGCTGAAAACGCATGTGTGTGTGTGTGTGTTCTGCTACTTTCGGCGTAGATAGGGAGAGATAACAGCAGGGCTGCGTGCGTCTAGGTGGTGTGCATGTGTGGCCGTGTGTGTGTGTTGCTGCTGCTGCCGTGTGTGTGTGTTGCTGCTGCTGCGTGTGTGTGGCAGTGTGTGTGTGTTGCTGCTGCCGATCAGGGTTGGATGACTGGAGTGTAGCAGAATAGCTATGTATTGTTGGTGGTGGTGTGGGTCTAGGTGATGTATGGTGTGCGTGTGTGTGCTGTTGCTGTTGTTGCTACCGATTATGTTAGCAAATGGGGGCTGGGTCGGTTAATGCAGCAGTTTTGCTATTTGATGTTGTAATGTGTTATTAAAACCATACACTTAATTGCTAATTATTTAAAATAATAAAAGCCAAATGGAATTATGGGTTATTACAATAAGTTATTAATTATTATTTACATGACTTAAATAATAAAAGGGTAACAAGCTATTGATTATTAATTAAGAAATAAATAACGAATCAAGTTAGCTTGTAACAATTTACTTAAACTTAAATAATAATTAAGAGTTGGTAAATTAATTTCTATTATTAAATAATAAGGAAAAGTTATTATTATTTATTAGGATATTAAATAATGATTGAGGGCTATTAAACTAGTTGTTTAATTTTAACACTAAGTGAGGTTTAATTAATAAATCATTATCAAGATAATAATAATTTAAGAAAATAAGTTATTATTTATTAAATATTAAATGATAAATAAGGATGTTTAAAATTTAACTATAATTTCCCATGAGTTGGAAAGTTAATTATTTCATGGATATTAAATAAAGGTAGTAAGTTTATCAGTGGTCATAAATAAGAATAGTTGAGTAATTAATTGTTGTTCAATGGATATTAGATGATAATTAAAGAGAAATAAAGTTAATAGCAGAATTACTTATTATTTAATTGACACTAAATAATGAGTAAAGGTAACTAATTAATTATTATTTAGCTAACACTAAATAATAATTAAAAAGAGATCAAAGTAATAAAGTAATTAATTATTGAGATTAAATAATGACTAAATAGTAGTCAAAGTAATTAAACTTTTATTCAACATTAAATAGTGATTTAAGAGTAATAAAAGTAATTAATTAATTATTATTTGATTAAATAATAATTAAAGAAAGATAAGATAAAATAATGTAATTACCTATTATTTAACTTATAATAGGTAAGGATAATTAACTACTTGTCATTTAATTCGTAGTTACTTGGTATTTAATTAATAATGATAGTGGATGATTAAATTATTAATTGACTTATAATAATAGTTAGTGATTAAATTATGACTAAATAATTAATAATAATATCAATGGATTAAAATGTTATTAATAATTAATAATATTAGTCGACAATTAAATTATTATTAAAGGATTAATAATAATGATTAAGAATTAAAATATTATTAAAAGGGTTAATAATATTAGAAAGAGATTTTTTTAAATATTATTAAGGGAATTAATAATATTGGTAACCAATTATGATGTTATTAATTAACACCGGTAGGTGATTTAAATATTAGAGGAATAATATTGGCACATAATTAACATATGGGGGATATTATCTATTTAGCCAACGTGTTGGTAAATATTATGCCATGTGTTTAAATGATACTTGATTTAAGTAATTTACATAAAGCGATTATGTGTTGTACTAATTGATAGGCCAACATCTTAAATGTTAGGTCTTCAAAGAGGAATTTAAATTAAGCAACGTAGACGTAATTCGCGCACCAGGCAAGTTCCTTGACCTCACTCATATTATTATTGAGCAAGTTACCCTGACTTATTTTGATATTACAAATTATTTCACAATCAATATTATTGTTATTCGCACGTGGTGCAAATTGACTTCATATTCCATTCTTGCATTATGAATTATTTGAAGTTCTTACATTCATGAACTAATTAAAAGGGAAGTCTAAGCCATTTGTTCGGCTAGACATATTGGTAATTTATTTTAAAAAGCTATCCAAACCATGATGGTATGGATTCTTAAACTGAGAAGAACAACCCATAATGAGGAGTAACCTAAGTATCAAATAAACGATACATACAGAATAAATGTTATGCATACACATAGAGTACGAGAGGCTGATCCCCTCAAGTACAGTTCTGGACATGTAACCCAAGAGGGTCAATCAAGAGACTGATTCCTCAACAGATGTTCATGGTCTATTGGACCACTCAGCATTTCAATGATCAATTATTATTCGTGCATTGATCATATTGTTCAGATATTTTTCCCGAGTTCATTGAATCATTTAATTATTATTCAATCATGACATAACTCATATTATTCATATAAAACTTGTTGAGCAAGCTAGTTGCTCACCCTTGCTATGTAATAACATTTTATTGCAGTTAAACCTGAATGTTCAAATAAAGATAAGGGAAAGGGGAAGATAAACTCGTAGACGTGCTGGGGTACTAAATGTCTACTGTTATGTTTTGTTTAAGTTTGATTACATGTAACACGAATCCTATTGTATATATTAAATTCGTGATGTATTTTTGATAAGGTTTCGTACCTTGGGACTAGTAGTTAACCCTTTTGTATAAACAACATATGTTTATTTTCCGCAATAGATATTGTATGTTGTTTTGGGATGTGAATAAGATATAGTTGTATTGGATCGTGAGCACTGAGTTCGAAGTACTAGTACCCGAATTTGGGGGCGTCACAGGTTGGTATCAGAGCTGTAGGTTATAAACTTTAGGATCTGCGAAACCTAGGTTATAACCTTAGTATTATACTCATATCGAGTGCGGTAGGAAGTGGATCAAGGAGATTCATTGGAGTTACTTGTGTTCGGAGGTGGATTGTGGGGATCCATCGAGCCGAGTTGTACATGATAAAATATCTTTTCATTTCATCAATGAATATATTTTATTATTGTACTGACATGCTGTGATTTTATCTTTCCCTATTGTGACTGTAGGATGGCAGAAATTGGGGAGCCGAGTCACATAGCGGAGGATACTGTTGTGGATAAACATATTGTCCATATCGAGCAGCCTACAGTGGATCCTGCAGTAGTTGCACCTGAGGAGGATCCCGAGAAGGATCACGTGGCAGATATTGAGGAACCAGTTTGGGGTGGGGTAATGAGGCCACGGAGTGAGGATGACTCAGAAGAGTAACAGACTGCCGATGAGGATTCGGATGAGGAGGTGCAGTATTATGACAATACGTCACCTGAGGAGTTAGCTGAATATGTAGATGGCATGGGCACGACTGCGAATGACATTATAGAAGAGCTGACCACTAAGAATGAAGAACTTGAGGGTAGAATTCAGCATCTTGAAGAACAAAATCAAATCCATCAGGAATTAGAAGATGGTTATAAGAGTGTGGCTTATTAGCTATCCGGGGAGGTAACTGAACTGAAGGAGGAGCGCGATCAGGTGAAGCTGAGTTTGGCAGAGCTTCAGGTGGAGCATAAGGCCTTGCAGGCCAACTTTAACCTAAAGGTTGCGGAGAGAATCCGTGTTGAGGAAGCATTAGATAGAGCTACCATGATGGTGGACGAACTTGAGAGGGAAGTTCAAACTCGTGCAGTCAGGTTTGATCGTTTGAACTTTGTGTTTGACACTGCCTTTCACAGGATGAGGCATAGGATCCGAAGGTATCCTAGGGAGGAGGATCTCCACCGGCGCACAATCAGTCGCCGCGTAGCAGATATGATAGCCAGGCAGGAGCATGAGGATGCTATCCTCAGGGGATTATAGATTCTATTAGTACTATGATTGTAAATAGATACAGTTTAGTTCCCACTTTTTGTTGATAGTAGGGACAGTGGTATGTTGTAAATCCCATTACTTTTGCTTGGGATAGTATTAGACCCTGACTTTTGTTTCTAAGAAGGGTAGGATGGTTTAAATCCCCACTTTTGTTCTTTAGGGGATAAATATCAGCTAGATGATGCATGAGCATTTATAGCAGTATGCCACAGGTTGTTACGTGATGTATTAAACAGTGGTATATGAATATAAATGCAGTTATGTTTGTTTAAATCAAATGTGTTTGATTGGGATATTTTAAATTTTTAACATCAGTAAAATTTCATAAAATATATAAAATGATAAATTTAAGGTTTTGTTTAATAACAGAGAATGCCGCCAAGACGTGTACCCCGAATTCGACGTGTAGATGAAGTCGGAAATAATGTTGAGAGGGAGGAAGACCTAATGAGGGCTTTTGCAGCCATGATGATGGAAATGATGTAGAATAGACCACCACCAGTAGTACCGCTAGTTGCAAACCAGCCAGGGACACACTTAGCAAATTTTAAGGATTTCAAACTGGTAGGACCACCAGAATTTCATGGGTCTACAGATCCTATAGAGGCCCAGACTTGGGTTGAAGAAATGGAGAAGGTGTTCGAGGTCGCACGGGTGGCCGAAGAACAGAAGACGTCGTTGCCACCTTTATGCTGAAAGGTGAAGCAAACTACTGGTGGAAAGCAAACAAAGGAAGAGCTGGAGTGGGCACTATTTTATGGGCACGTTTTAAGGAATTGTTCTTCGAGAACTATTTCCCTGATAGCATGAAAAACAGAATGGAGATGAAGTTCTTAGATCTAAAACAGGGAAATATGTCAGTTGCAGAGTACGCCTCAAAGTTTAATGAATTAGTCAGATTTGCTCCACACCAAGTGGACACCGAGGCCAGAAAGGCACGAAGATTTGAGCAGGGTTTGAAACCATGGGTGTATAGCAGGGTTGCAGTTCTAAGAATCGACTTGTTTGCAACACTTCTGGAAAGGGCGATTATTGCGGAAGGAGGAAATGAAGCCTTGCTAAAATTTAACCAAGACAAAAAGAAGAAAGGTCACGATGGGCCTAGAGATGCAAGTGGAGGAAGCAATCAGAATAAGAGGAAATGGAGTGACAGCCGAATGTCGGGAAGCAGTAAGACTGGAAAAGAGGCGAAGAAAGTCAGCAAGTGTGATAGGTGTGGGAAGAACCATTCCGGGGAATGTATGAAAGGAAAGGGAGTCTGTTACAGCTGTGGGTAGCAGGGGCATATCGCTCCACAATGTCCTAAGGGGAAGAAAAGTGGATGTTTCTCTTGCGGAGCACCGGACCATCAGATTAAGGACTGCCCAAAGAGAAAGAATGACGTAGCAAGTGGCAACAAGGGCAACAACAATAAATTCGCCATTGGAGGGCCAGTTATTCAGCCGAATAGACCGACATCACGCACTTTCAATATGACGGTACAGGATGCTGTGGAGTCTAAGGACGTGGTGTCAGGTATTCTTCCGATCAATAATATCAATGCTTATATATTATTTGATTCGGGTGCTACCTGTTCATTTATCTCTGAAGAATTTGCTAAGATATTAGATTTACCCCGTGAGAAATTAGAAAACTCTATGAATGTAGAAGTAGCCAATAAAGAAATTATTCCCGTAAACTATATTCATAGGAACTGCTGTGTTGAAATAAGAGGAATTAAGTTGTGTGTAAATCTGATTCCAATACGGTTGGGAGAGTTTGACGTAATTCTGGGAATGGATTGGTTGTCAAATCACGGGGCTGTGATTGACTGCCAGAAGAAATGCTTACACCTAAGGACTCCAAGTAAGTCAAATGTGGTATTTTATGGGAGTAAATCGCCAAGACAAACACGTTGTCTGACGATGATGCAAGCAAAAAGATTGTTGAGGAAGGGGTGCATGGGTTATCTGGCTCATGTGGTTGATACCCAAAGAGTAGGGGGTGAAGTGGGACAGATACCTGTGGTAAGGGAATTCGCCGATGTCTTCCCAGAGGAATTGCCGGGTTTACCACCCGATAGGGAAATTGAGTTTGCAATTGAATTAGCTCCAGGGACTGCACCAATTTCGAAAGCACCATATAGAATGGCGCCAGTGAAGATGAAGGAATTAATGATACAACTATAAGAATTACTAGATAAGGGTTATATTAGGCCAAGTGTGTCTCCGTGGGGAGCACCAGTATTATTTGTAAAGAAGAAGGACGGATCCCTAAGGCTTTGTATCGACTACCGAGAGTTGAACAAAGTTACGATTAAGAACAGATACCCGCTACCCAGGATTGACGATCTATTTGATCAGCTTAAGGGAGCGAAGTACTTTTCAAAGATAGACTTGAGAACCGGTTATCACCAATTGAAGGTAAGGGCAGAAGATGTGTCGAAGACAGCATTCAGAACTCGATACGGGCACTTTGAGTTTTTGGTGATGTCATTCGGACTAACAAATGCGCCAGCAGCATTTATGGATATGATGAAAAGGGTGTTCAAGCAGTACTTGGACAAATTTGTTGTAGTATTTATCGATGATATTCTGGTATACTCGAAGACTGAGGAGGAACACGCCGAACACTTAAAAATAATGTTGGAGACATTAAGGAAGGAGAAGTTGTATGCAAAGTTCTCAAAGTGTGAATTTTGGTTGCAGAGGGTACAGTTTCTAGGGCACGTGATTGATAAGGACGGAATTTCGGTAGATCCAGCAAAGGTAGAGGCAGTTATAAACTGGGAGCAGCCGAAGACACCAACAGAAGTCAGAAGTTTTCTTGGTTTGGCGGGTTACTATCGGAGGTTCATTCAGGATTTTTCCAAAATAGCGTCACCGCTAACCAACTTGACAAGGAAAATGGTTAAATTCGTATGGACGGAAAAATGCGAAACAAGTTTTATGGAGCTGAAGAAGAGGCTTAGTGAAGCACCCGTATTGTCATTACCAGATGATACAGGGGGATTTGTGGTATATAGTGACGCGTCTCACAAGGGACTTGGTTGTGTACTAATGCAACACGGAAAGGTCATTGCGTACGCGTCAAGACAACTAAAGGACTATGAGAAGGGGTATCCAACTCACGACCTGGAGTTAGCAGCTGTAGTATTCGCCCTAAAGATTTGGAGGCACTACCTGTATGGGGAGAAGTGTGAAATATACACAGACCATAAAAGTCTGAAGTATATCTTCACTCAAAAGGAGCTAAACATGAGACAGAGGCGATGGTTGGAATTGATCAAGGACTATGATTGTGAGATTCTGTACCATCCCGGTAAAGCTAATGTGGTGGCGGATGCTCTAAGTAGAAAGGGCAGAGAAAAATTGATGATGCTAACAGCTCAAGAAGAACTGATAAAGGAGATGGAGAGATTAGAGTTGGAAATCAAGTATCCGAAAGAGGCAGATGAGAAATTATTTGCAGTAGAAGCAAGTCCGATTTTGTTAGATAAAATAAAGGAGGCTCAAGAGCATGATGAAGAGTGTGTCAGTATCATAAGGAGAATTTTAGAAGGTGAAAACTTGAAATACAGGGTTGATAGCACAGGGCTGCTAAGGTTTGAAAGGAGGATCTGGATACCGATGGTTCCAAAGTTGAGAGAAGAGATCCTACAAGATTTTGGACAGCTCGAACTTTTACGTTCAAATCACAATCTGTTTAAAGCCTGTAGGTCGGGTCAGATCGTTGACCAAACCAGACTTTGATCGGACTGGACCAGACTAGACCAAGACCCGATCACAGGCTCCAAATTTTTTATGCATGTCTACATCAAGGTATGAAAAGCTCAAACCAAGTCAAATTCAGCGGCCTGCTATGCAAGGTAGTGCATGGTAAAATGTTGGCATAAATAGGAGCATGTGCATGTAGCACGAGTCAAGTGCAAATATCATTGATGACCTGACAATTCTAATTTTTATGTTTTTCAGTGAAGTTATTACAACATTGTAAAACCCAACTGTTTGGATAAATGTTATTACACCGTACTTTTTTTAAGAAAACAATACAATTTCTCTAGTTAAATTTCAAAAAAAAAGAAAAAGATAAATATTATCCGTTTTCAATAATGGAGTACCAGTACCAGAAAATAACACGATTCGAGAAGGATCTAAAAAACAATGGATGATAATCATCGAAGTCAAATAACCATATAAGATGACACCCATCTGTGGTTGTCCCTAGAATTTATCTGTATAAATGTGTACGTACGTACACAGAAAAAATCTAAAGCAAATTAAATGAAAATTGGAAATTAAAGAGTAGAATTTTTATTTTATTTTTATAGCCGTAACACTTCAAATATTCTTGTTGTTGTGCAGATATCACTGCAAGAGTGTAATAACAGACTAGAGGACGTTAGATCATTAAATTTGATAGCGTCGCGCCAAGCTATTTATATACATACTCCAGTGTCATTCCACTATCATACAATTCCTATTGAGATGAGCATGTACTTATGTTTTACGTACCTCTCTTCTACTCCGTACTAAATAACAGTCTTTAACAATTTTATTCTCAAAATGAAAGTCTCTTTAAACAAGATTTTATGGTATTTTTGTCCAAAGACGAGTCTTATTTTTTATTTTATTTTTTATAAATATTTAAGTTTATGTTTCAACGCATTTAGACATAATATTCTTTTACATACATTTCTAATAGGATTAAACTTTTTTAATAGCATCTTCAAAATATTAAACATAATATTCTTTTACATACATTTCTGATCGTATGAATGCATATCTTGTTCCCAAGTTTGTTAAAAAGAACAAATAGTTTTTACTTGATGCATGTATATCTATATTACAATATCCTAACTAAGCTTCATTTTATCTTTTCTCTATCATTTCTAATTAATAAACCTATATATATGCCCGAAGTTCTGTATGAACTGAGTTAATTTGCGTGTGGTTATTTTACACATAGAAATGTATATTAAACTCTCTCATATATACATAACGATCTCTCTGGTTTTCAATTGAGGAAGAAAGTGGAGTTGTTCTTTGTTGTCTGCCAGTGACCTTTAGTACCCAAAAAAAAATCTCCAAAAAGGGAAATATTTATTTAAGGATAATATTCTGTACGACTCGACTCGACTCATTAAACTCCCTTAATTTCTACTCGGTAGAGTGGTGTTAATTTGTAGTATTTTATACAACACTTGTATATCCAAAATCATTTGAAATCAATATAGCATGGAGTGCGATGATACTGAACACGATTTTCATCATTAAGCTGTACCTCAAACATAATGGCACAACTTATGAAACAAAAAAAATTGCAAAAATAGACAAAATGAAGCATTTTTATCAATAGGGTACATATATAGTGTGATACAATAACATTTTCCTTCCCGGCATCAGTTGACCTACTTATACTCGAGTCATTTGAAATCAATCTTAGACAAAGAAAGAAAAATCAACAGCAGCAACCAAGAAACATATTAACTATATTACAACAAACCTTATATAGAAGGCAAATGAGTTTAAAAGGCACACACGCGCGCACATACATACATATATATATATATATATATATATATATATATATATATATATATATATATATAACACACACACCCCTCATAATATTCACCGATATTTGTGGGTGCATTTGCTAATAAGATAGCTAGTAGCGTCTCGACTTGTATGCTTACACTTCCGATAAATGATAGCAAAAATCCGGCGCTTTATATTCCCTCTAACCGGAGGAATCCGTACGTGTCGCTTCTTGTTATTATTTGTAGAAGCCATGGCAGTACCACTTCTCAGCTTGAGTCTCATTCCTCTAGCCTTAACTATCTCCTTATCCATCACCATGTATATTGCTAAATTTAATTGGTACTTTTTGTTGTGCCCTATCTTTGTTCTTTAGGGCGAAGTGTGTGTGATGAGAGAAAGAGAAAAGGGGGAGGGGGAGGATACGTATATGTGCAAAGTCGTATATATCTTGGGGAGGAAGCTTCGTGACACCTTCGGATGCCTATATAGCCACTCTTTAGTTTCGTGCGAGGAAAGTGAATCTTAAGTTAACCGCGTTTAGCTAACTAAGTCCATATAACAATTCTACGGAGACCACAAAATTTTATAGGATACATTAGGGTGGAATTAATTTTATTTCACTCTAACCGAATTCAATTTTGTATACTCATTTCGTCTTAAATTAAATATTTATTTTTAAATTTTTTTAAGTTAAATTATCTATTTTTAAAATTAATAATTAAGCACATATAAATATATTTTTAAAATTATAAAAATTGGGATTAGTAATTAATTGTCTATACTTTTTTTTGGTTACAACATCTTCATCTATATTTTGGTAAAAAGGGTACAAAAATAAGTTTTAAAGTTGATTAATTTGACATTAAAAACTCAAAATTGGTCATTTAATTTGGGACGGAAGGAGTATTTATTATGGAACAAAATAGAACAAATAGCATATTTACCGTCCATTATAGGAACTAATAAATGTGATTAATAAAAACCATCCACTGATGGCAAATTGTAATTTTGGCATATGCTATTAATAGTAGTAGATGATGGGTTCTAATTTTTAATATCAGTCGTTGGTTTCTAGTTATGATGGATAGCATGAATAATATTTATCCTATTTTATTTTATAACAAACACTTATTATGAATCATTGTTCATTATATATATACACACACACATATATACATATATACATATATATATATATATGTATACATATATATATATATATATATGATTAATAGGAAATTGTTGTTAAAATAACTATTCCAGCAAACTGATCTTACGCTGTTCACATGATAATTTAAGGATGCAAATTGAAAGTAACTTTTTCCCAACCGCTAGTAAGAGTAGTGGCTAGGACACTCAACTCGCCAATAGGAGTAGCAGCTAGGAACAATTACTTGTTTACCCTCCTCCTCGCTACTCTAATTGACAACCACTGTCGGCACTGCTTTCACCATCGTCGTACAAAATTCGACACAGTTTAAATGACGGCATTTTCAGGCCGCTACAAAATCCTATTGGCGGCTGGTACCAAACGACATCGTTTTATCTCTTCTTCTAGCCGCTAGTAGAAGTAACGGCTAGGAGATTGATCTAAACAACGTCGTTTCTGTAATATCCCAAATATTTTCCAAAGTGATCTAACAAGATCTAAGCAATGTTGTCAATTCAAAACCTAAGAAGGATTGTTCAAGCATACCTTGAGCTATCTAAAAGAATATATACGACTCGAAACTACGATCGTATACAACTAAGAGGTTAAAATCTTTAACCTAAACTATATGTTATGTGATTAGTAAAGCTTGAATTGAGTTTTTAAATGTGATGTATGAATCATCTATGTGTAGGATTTTGTGTTTTAGTTCAAGTAGTTAACCTTAACACTTATTAAAAATCAGAAGTCAATTTAGGGCAAAAACCTAAATTGGAAAAAGAGTTAAAACCTAAACCCTAACCCTAGGGTCTAAACCCTAGAAAATAACCTAGGCCCTTAAGCAAAATGTGAAGGTCAAATTGACATTCCGTTTAATGATTCAACCTTCCCACGATTTGAAAACACGTAACAGTCAATAAAAGTTTTTTCTCGAAAAACGTGTAAAAGCACTATTCACGAAGAAACGTTTTTCATTCGTTTGATTGTTTCTTTCATCTGTAGGACTTCTTGTATTTTACGACATAGTGATAATATGAGGTTTAGATGCCAGAGAACCAATAAAATTTTCTTGAGAAAAAGACGAAAATGTCACGATTTACGAGAAAACATTTGTCGTCTTTTTGACTGTTCTTTTCGATATTTTGATATATCGTATTTCACGAAATAGCATTTATATGAAGTATAGATATTAATTAGCCAATAAAAGTTTTACTCGAAAAGCGTGTAAAACACTATTCATTTGGAAATTTTTCTTCCGAATTTTGAAAATTCACATTCCTGAATAGCATTTTTATTGACAGTAGATGCATTTTGACCAATAAAATTTTTACCCAAAATAATTTATGGAGATTACTATTCACGTATACGGGATGAATACGTAGCGAATACGGAAGGAATACGAGAATAATAAAAGTATATTGCAATGTATAATACGAGGATTATACGAAAGATTATACGAGATTAATACGAGAATAATACGAGGTATCATACCAGTAGAATACGAATATTATACGATGTATTATACGAAAGAAATACGTATAAATACTAATGTATTATACTATTTAATTAATTAGTTGAAATCAAACTAAGTTAGTGTAACTAAACTAAGGAGAACTAGCACGATTACACTAACTGAAAAAGAACTAGCACGATTTGTTTTGAACTAAATCCAAGTGAAAATGAATGGACCAATTAGAAGAAGGGTGATGTAAGCGATGATGCAAGCGCTAGGGAGAAAAGACTAAAAGGCCCTTGGTCTTTTAAACTAATGACCAAACTACCCCGACCCTTGGTTTTCCTATAAATAGAAGGCTTAAGTTCATTAGTTCTTTACCATTTTGAAAGCTAAAGAGCAAATATAGAGAGAGTTCTTGTGAGACAAGAATCGATTGCAAAGAAATAGTTAAAGCTTGCAATAATAAAAGGTACGATTCTTAATCGTTATTATGCTTAAAGTTTTATTTTATCGATGAGGCTCAAGAACATAAGTCGTAGCCATGTACGATTTTTCGTTCTCCGTGTTCCTTATGACTTGAGCAAGTCGTTGTTATGTCAAATTTCATTTCATAGTTTAAAGTTCAAGAACATACGTCGTATCCATGTACGGTTTATCCGTTCTCCGTGTTCTTCGTATGTTCTGGAGTATTATTATAAATTGTTATAATTAAGTAAACACGTCGTTATAATGACCACATTTTGTCAATTATAAAGTGTTATAATCACATATGTAAGCAGTTATAATGCTCAAATTATTTCAAGTATGAAATCCAAAAGCTCAAGAACATAAGTCGTTACCATGTACGATTTTTCGTTCTTCGTGTTCTTCGTGTGTTCTTGAGCAAAAGTCATAATTTCTACATAAGTAGGTTTATGATTTGGTAATTTAGTGTTATGAGATGATGAAACATGATGGCCTTGCTAAATAATGCTTGTGGCATCAAGTTTTAGTAGTCGAAACGAAGAACGATGAAACTTTGTTCTTCGTGTTCTTCGATTCGTTCTTCGTGTTCTTGAGAAAAAGTCATAAAATCTTATATAAGTTGGTTTATGATTTTGTTATTTTTATGTTATGAAGTGATACGGAGTGTTAGAACATGTTATCTTAGCAAATTAATGCTTGAGGTATCATGTTTTACCAATCGGATCAAAGAAAGTTAAGATATACTCGCAGAATATTTTTGCTAAAATCCGAAATTTTAAAGTCTTAATATGCCTTAGAAACCTAAATGAAAGTTGTAGATCATGAAATTCTAAGCAATTTAGACTCAAGAATCACTTCAAAATGTTTTCGTACGACAAAGTTATGGCTGTCGCAGTAAAAGAGGTCAAAGCTGAATTTTTAAGGGGCATTCGGATTTTAGGGCTTAAAAATGAGATTTTGAGTTCGCCACTTAACGAAATGATTCCACCTATGGAAATAGTCTAGTTAAGTTATTCTAAGACTTATTCAAAAGGAAAATTTGATAAACTAACGTTCGGGATCGCGTAACCCTTTTTGTAGGCGTTTAACGATTTCCCGGGAAAACCCTAACACGGTTTTAAGGCAAGTCTTCTAACTCTTGCTATGTGCTACTTGTGTAGTATTGTTAAAATGTTAAATGAGATGTGTAATGTCATGTTATTATGCAATAGATGATATGTGAAGTCTTTAACTGATGTTTACAAGCCTTCTAACTGTTATGTTTTATGTTTACGATTTACGAACATGATTTATACACTTTGTGTGTCAATGTGATATAAATTGTTGGAACGCGAGTTATATGTGATATTAAATGGAGAATTATGTTCAGTCAATGCATGTTAAAGTTTATATGAAAGCATAAACTGCGTATGTGTTGTATGTTAGACTTGCTGAGCCGTCGTGCTCATTCTTGCGAATAAAACCTTATTTGCAGATTAAAGATGAACGTTAAGAAGATCATGAACTTAAAGATGCAGCATAGATTAGGTTTTCATGTAAATTGATTGTATTTGTATATGTCATAATGACTGTTGTAATACGAACAAACAAACATGTAACCGAATATTGAATGAATGATATAAATAATTATCATCAAAATGTTGTTATGTCTTTATTTTGATATAACCTAGAATTGTTAAAATTTAACATAGTATTGATAATGATCTATTTATCTGGATGAGGATCGGTAAATAACTTGTGAGTGCTGTACATCTGAGACAGAACTAAGCGATGTTGACTGGTCAAATCCATCGTTAAGGTTCCTCGGACCCAGGTATAACTCGTTATTACTATTCTGAATACCATATAAGTAGAATTATTGATATGAAGAGATATCTTTGTATATTGATACTTGTAGTACGAATGAGACCGTTACAAGTGGACGTATATAGAATATTTAAATCCTAAGGTTAAAATTAAACCGTTATATATGGTTTTATCCATTTATACGGATGAAATACAAGTTGATACTTGTATACTTATGAGACTGAGATCAAGTTAAGATCCAGGGACAATGTTAAGAGAAATTGTTAATGTATAGTCTAAAATAAGACTATTTCAACCAATATGATTATGGGATCATTGGTTAAGTCGATAGATGTATGAAATTAACGCACAAGGTCCGCCGCATCGAAAGCGCGGGGATTTTTTGGGGGCGTTACAGTTTCCATGCCACTATTCCTACTAATGGCTGGGACCAGATGTCATCGTTTTATCAATTCCCAGATCAGATAGACACACGGCATTACATAATCTGTTGCAAGTATCTATATATCTATGCTAAGGGAAGAGAAATGATGAACCTATAAAAATTTCAAGGACCCTAAAAGACTATATATACATGGTATTCCATAATTAGTTACAATACATGTATTTATGTATCGATATATCTATGTTAAAGAAAGAGAAATGAACCTTTTAATGCGAAAGGAATTCCTAAGAAAAGCCCTAAAACCTCTCGCAGACACCAAATCAAATCAAGTCTACACAAAATAAATTAGAAACACAAACTTCTGGATAATGAAAACAAACGAACGGAATGAGAACTTTGAAGATAGAGGTCAAGAACTCAGTTATTTCTTATATCTAGCTATCATTTTTTTTCTTAATTATATTTTTTTGGGATAATATTCAAATTTAAGATTTAAAGATAAGAAGTTATTTAGCAAAAAATAAGAATTTATTTTTCTTAAATACTAACAAAAAGGAAAAAATACCTAAGCTTAAAAATTAGCGGAGGTTAAGAATACAAAAGCAAAAAAAAATTAGTCACAACAACTAACACATCATTACAAAAATAAAAAAAAGTACTACTTTGTTCTGAAAATTAGATTATAATTTTTTTATAAGTTTAAATTTTAATATTCAAAGTTGGTATAATTTATTTAATTTTATTTCAAACAAATGTAATTATTATATTTGTTACTTTTAAAATATGTTTCTTGTCCTGATTTTTAACCCCCGCTAATTTTTAAACTTAGGCATTTTTTCTTTTTTCCTAATATTTAAGCGCAATTTTTATTTTTTAATTTAGGCTAAATAACTTTATATCTTTAAATCTTAAATTCAAATATTATCCAAAAACAAATATAATTAAGAAAAAAATGATGTTTAGATAAAAGATATAACCGAGTAACTAACCTCTATCTTCAAAATCCCTATTTTTTGTTTGTTTGTTTTCATTATCTTGAAGTTTGTGTTTCAAATTTATTTTGTTTAGTCCTCTTGATTTGATTTGATGTCTGTGGGAGGTTTTAGGGCTTTTCTTACGAATGTTGATCAACAAAAAGTGAGTTTCCCTATTTAAAAGTCAAAACAAAAAGTGAGTTTCTCTATTTTTTCTAACATTTTTCTCTCTCTTCACTTTGTGCTCTCCAAAATATTCATTCACGTGTTTTGTATTTTCTCCCTCCTCACTTTGTATTTTCTCTCTCCTCACTTTATTGTCTCTTCAACACAACAAAGCCTGGAAAGGAAAGCAAGATATGAAGGATCGTCTAAAACCCGAATCAATCTACAAGAGATTGGAAACAAACACAAAGTGACCAGATCTAGCAAGTATGAGTTTTTTTTTAATCCAACTCCTTATCTTTACTGGGTATGAGTTTTATTCCCATATATGTGTTTGTCGGAATTATATAATTCCCGTCGGAATAAAAAAAATTAATAAAAAATTAGAAATACTATTCCAACGAAAATTCTGTCGGAATTATGTTATTCTGTCAAAAATACTATTTTTTTAAATAGCATAGTTGGTTTTTCAATTTTTAGATTTTTAAACCACATTTTTATACCTGTAACCTGATTTATCCCAACACCACATACAATAATCTATATATTACAACATATACAATGTAACTTATATCGCTCTAAACTTAACATTTACAAACTAATTCCGAATGAATTATAAACTATAAAATATCGAACTGTGTTCAACAATTTACAAAACTAAACTAAACAATAATGATTTACAAAGAATCAAGCTAAAATACAATTATTTCGACAAAAAAAATAAAACAATTACAAATGTTTTACAAAAAAATTAACTAAATGCTATAAAACAAATCAACCTAAACTAGTATTGTCCCCGGTATGAAGAAAATCATTCGACGGGGGTCAACGAAGCTACTCTGGTGTATGAAAATCATCATCGCCATCCCCCTCGCTCGCAATCGGTATCGACAACCTGTTTTGCATCGCCACCCTATTAATAAAATTAAAAATATAACTTATTAATCCATAATTCAATTAAACGAAAATAAAATAACATGCAGAGTATACAACTTAAAAAGTATAAAATACCTGAGTAGTCCGGGGTTGATTCAGCAGCGGCCCAAAAGCCTCCTAAAGTAGGGTAACCACCATCCAGACCACCTCGTCGCGTATCACGGCGAACTGCTTCAATGGGATACCCGTACTCTCGACTGTGGCCTCTGATGCAATGTCCTAATCAAGCTAGTGAAAGCGAGAATGATCTGCCAGGTCATGACGAAGGAATATCGAATTCGCACGAAACGTCTCCGAAATCACCACCATAACCCTTTGGAACATCTCGTCGTCCAAGCCAGTGCCCGTTTAAGATGCTCTAACAGACGTTGACATTAGTTAGAGCCTACAAAAATAAATATAACATTACTAATAATTTATATTATTTTATAAATTTTGAAATAACGAGAAACATACTAAAATAAATACCTCTAGGTAGTGTATAGACTGATGCCCTAGGCAGGCCCAGCACTCGGTACCTATCGGTAGTGTTAATGGGGGGATTTTGAGACGCGGCCCAAAGAGACATCTCCTAATCCCAAGATAACCTAATCTCGGGCAGAGGGATGGTGAAATTTGATGGCTCAGAATCTCCCCTAACTGCCCGCAACTCTGCTAGATGCTGGTCCCGGAGCTTTTGGAATAGGTCCTATAATTTATTATGTATATGGTAGTTGATTAAATCATTCTATTAAGTGCATGATATTAATAATTCCTAAAAAATATTACAAGTCTTACCCATATAGTTAAAGCTGTCTGAGACATATTAGAGTCCTTTGACGTGTGGGCTCTATCCCAGAACTCGACCATAGTGGGAGGCGGCCCAAGCTCTCTCTCAAGGCCTAATAAATACATACAAAAATGGCATTCATTCAATTATCCTTATGGCAATATTATACTAAACAACTAAAGTTTAAGTTTATACCAATTTCTTCTTGAAGTCCTCAACATCCTAATGAGTACATATGGCCTCGCATGCTACATCTGAGACGATACTAGGCAGATGTTCTCGAATCATAGTCCTAGGTTGGGATACAACTGACCCAGCGACCCTACGTCTCATGTCATACAACCAGCCGGAGTAGTTCTTCGCGACATGTGCAACAATAACACTGTTGTCAGCTGGCCGAGAGATTCCCTCCTCATATGTTAAATAAACCTATAAAAAAATTGTAACTTTTTAGAAAAAATGAACTAAATGTGTAACTAGTATTTACGTATACAGTTGAATTTATGTAAACTAACTTAAGTGAAAATCGCGCAGCATAGTATCCATGAAGGATGTATCATGTTGCGCGTATTGCGTAATTCGCATGCAGCCAACTGGGAGATCTGTGAGGCAAATGACATGTAATGTGGCCTTAGCCACATGATCTAGAATACTACAATACAGATTAAACAATATATAGTGGGTTATTTTTAGAGTTTGATCATCAAATAAATTAATTGAATTTAACATAACCTTATCTAATAATATTATCTTCTCAAAATCCTAATTAATATTTATCTATTTAATAATAAAATAAACTTTTATCATACCTTCCGTGATTCGCATGAAGTTGATGAGCTTGTTAGGACAAAATAACAAATAAAAAAAATAAGAGGAAAAAACTATGTTCAACATACAAGTTTTTAAGTAGCAAATCACTTTTATATCAATGATACTTGTTCATTATTATAATTTATAAGTTATAATACATTAGTTTTAATTAATACATTAATAAAGTTTAAAGTTTTAATTATTTATTAATGATTTCTTCATTTTCTTGTAAATACATTTAAATAGTTTCACTTTTTAAAAAATTATTAGTTTTATTAGTTTACAATTTTACATCATTAAAAAAAAGCACTTTTACAAAATTTTATTAATTCATATTTTATAGTTTTTATTTTTTGATATTTAGTATTTAAAATTTAAAAAAAATGGACCGGACCAGACCATATGAGCCTAGACATGGCCTAACCTGCAAGCCTCAACATGTCACTCAATTTGTGCCAAGTCCTAGTTTGACTTGGCCTGACAAGCTCGTGGTCAAGGGCCAACACGGATATATAAGTTAGTGGTATTCAAAATGTTGGCCCAGTACCTAAAAACCATTCTAAAATTGTAAAGGTAGGATAGTTCTATTGACCATTTAATTTATTTTAGTTAATTCAAAAATGAAATTGTGAAAGATGTGAAAGAGATCAGTCGGTTGGTTATGTAGTTGTTTTTTCCATACACAAGAAAAAGGAAAGAAAGCTAATAATCTAATGAGATAGATTACGATAAACACATAATCATTAGACTCATTTGTACGTTTCATGCAACTCCAGTATTTTAAAACTTAAAATTAAGGCAACTAAGGCTGCATTTAAATTTAATGATTTGAAATGTATAGATTTTGTTCTTTGTCTAAACTTAGTGCATAAATTAATGTCCAAAAAAGTTCCAATAAATAAAATAGATTTATAAGTCATAGTTTATCAGTGAATTTTAATGACATGATTGAGTCGATATAGATTTTTTTTTTCTGTCTACCGTAAAGATGGAAAAAAGAATCGTTACAATTAGAAAAATAAATTATAATAAAAATCAAATGTTCAATATCGAATATTCCAATTATGTTATGGACTTGTTAAAACTTAGATAAGTTAACATTAATGACCAATCATATCCGACTTCAAAAAGGTTTGATGAGGCTATGATTTTAATTATTTTGATAAAAGCCCAGTTCAATTCAATATACACATGAAAAATACGGCTTAAATGAACTTACTCATAAAAAATTCGGCTTGATTGATTCAAATTACAATTGAAAATCAAGACGGGCGTAGGCAACAATTTTGCCCTTTCAATCATTTATGCTAAAATGTTGTTATTTCACATGAAGAATTTTACAAATATCTAATTCACTTACACTACGGAGCATACTTGATGCTAACAAATTGACCGAACCAAATTACACAAATTGGTTAAAGAATCTCAGAATTGTTCTAACTGCTGAAAAACTTTTCTATGTCCTAAATTTGTTTGTCCCAGCAACTGTTACAAAGGAAGCCTCTGATGAAGAGATTACTACTTTTAAGGAGTGACAAGATGATGCATGTGCGGCTCAATGCATCATGCTCGCATTCATGAGTAATGAGCTTAAGCGTTAGCACGAGAAATAGATGTTCTTACTATACTGCTGCACCTTAAAGATTTTTATGGTGAGCAAAGTATAACTGCTAGATCTTAGATACCTAAGGAACTCTTTTGATCTCGCATGTCCGACGATACTACTGTGGAAACAAATGTCCTCGAGATGATCAATTTGATTGAACAACTTGGACAACTTGGGTTTGTCATGGATGAGGAGTTGAGCCAAGATTTGAGCTTGCAGTCACTCCCAGACACCTTCTCACAATTTGTTGTGAACTTTCATATGAATAAGTTGGACGATAGCTTTCCTGAGTTACTTAACATGTCTCCAAACTATTTTTAATTTGTTAAGGAATGAGTGTATGTTCGTCAATCAAAAGAAGAGTTCTTACTTCACAACTTCGGTAACTTTTCTTGGTTTTATTGTGTCAACTAAAGGTGTTCATACAGACCAGTTGAAGATAGATGCAGTCTAGGCATGGCCCCATACCAAAGACCTTACAAAATGTCAGAAGTTTCCATGGATTAGCATCTTTATACTGCTGGTTCATTCGAAACTTCACACCCTAATTACACCTATCATTGAGTGCCTTAAAGGAAATTTATTCCAGTGGTCCGAGGAGGCTGAAGCCAGTTTTTAGCTAGTCAAACAGAAGATGACAGAAGCACTAGTTTTAGTACTTCCTGATTTTGATAAGGTGTTTGAAGTAAAATGTGATTCGTCTGGGGTTGGCATTGGTGGTGTTCTGAGTTAGGAGGGTCGTCCCGTAGCTTTCTTCAGTGAGAAGATATTGGGATCCAAGAATAATTACTCCACCTATGATATGGAGTTTTATGCTATAGTTCAGTCTCTATAGAATTGACGTCGCTATCTAATACATCAAGAGTTCAGTATTGTCACTGATCTTGAGGCCCTGAAGCACATCAACGGTTAACACAAGCTAAGCCACAGGCAAGTTAATTGGGTGGTGTACCTGTAGGAGTTTACTTTTGCACTGAGGCATCAAGCATGAAGTCTGAACCGTGTTGTCGATGCACTTAGCCGATGTACGTTGCTCCTTAACACCATGAGTAACAGAGTCACAGGTTTTGAGACCTTTACTGAGATGTATACACCAAATCATTCCTTCGGGAAGATAGTTCGAGAGGTGAGTGAAGATCGACAACATGGCTTTATTCTTTATAATGGTTATCTATTTCAGAGATTACAGTTATACATTCCAAATTGCTCTCTTCGACAACAGATCATTAGTGATCTTCACAATGAAGGTCACTTCGGGCAAGATAAGACGTGGGCCTTGGTTTCGGCTGATTACTATTGGCCCAAGATATCCAGTAACGTGGTTCATTATGTGGAGCGTTGTTATGTATGTTGGCGGTCCAAGGGAGTTCTTACTAATGCTGGATTGTACACTCCCTTACTTGTTCCTAAAACCCCTAGTGTGCTGTTAGCATGGATTTTGTGTTAAGTTTACCCTGAACCCAGTGGGGGATGGATTCTATTTTGGTTGTGGTTGACCGATTTTCAAAAATGGCTCATTTTATAGTCTACAGAAAAATAATGGATGCTAGCCGAATCGCCCATCTTTATTTTTGGGAGATTGTGCATTTGCATGGTGTTTCAAAGTCAATTACTTCCGATCGAGACACTAAGTTTATGAGTCATTGATAAGTGAGTTTTATACATATGTATTGATTATTTTTTAGCTTAGTAATTTGTGATTTCTTAAATATTATATTATTTTTAATTGTTTTATGTTGCTTTTATGTATTTTGATATTATTGGGTAGGAATTGGAGTAAAGGCTTGGTGGATCAAAGTTTTGAGTTGTTATGCTTGCATTTTCAGTTTGTCAATTACATAACAGTCACTTCAGACCTGATTTTGACCTTGATCCATTTCAAATTTCCCAAATCCTAAAACATGAAAGTTGTATATCTAGTTCTCCAATTTTCGGAATATCTTGAATTATCTCAATCGAAATTCATATGAGAAAGTTATGGCCATTTTTCTAACAGATGCTGAAGGAACCAAAATCCTGGAATTTAAGGCGACGAAAAAAACTTTCCTTAAAGGACGGTGCAGGTGCGCCCGAAAATGTTGTTTAAAAAAATAAAAGGAGCGCAACTATGCTCTAGGGCATCAAAGTTGCGCTCTAGGGCACCGCAGCTACGCTACAAGACGCGGCCAAACCGATTTTTGATATTTTTGAGTTTCAATTGGATTTGTTTCTCCACATATGCTTAGGAATTACTTTGTAACCTATAAATACATGACTTTACTCTTATTTTAAGGTAGATTAACATAGTTAGAAGTATATTATAATAGAGAATCAAGATTTCTATCAAGATCTAAAGAATGATTCACACAAGGATTGAAGATTGAAGGAATAATTGGAGATCGCGCTTCTAGAATAAGATCTTTTTTCTATAAATCTTTTATTTTATTATTGTAATTCTTGGGATGATGATATCTAATATTATAAATGTGTTTCCTTCTTTAGTTATGAACTAAATAATTAATTAAGATTGCAATGGAACCCAATGTGTAGTTTATATTAATTTTTTTCCTTTTCGATTATGTTTGATTATATATGAATTGTTTATCATATTTTGTGCATTTAGGTACTAATTATCTACAGTAATTAATCTAATAGTCTATATGAAGTTGACGAATAGATTATAGATTTAGATCTAAATATTTTTGTGCTAAATATTGTTGTGCGTTCATGTATTAATTAATTAATTACATATAATTATTGAGTTAATCTATATGAAATTGGGAGATGGATTATAGGTTTAGATCTAAATATAATAGCATATGTTTGTGTATTCTGCATGAGATGGGATACATGATTCGTATATAGGATAGGAATATACCTATATGTCATATATAACCTTAAAGAGAATCTGATCTTAAATTCTTGTTAATTTAATTCACATAGGAATATAGTGATTTATTTAGCATTGGATATTCCTTGTTAATTATATTTCCTTAAGGTCAGATTTAGAAGGATTTGTTTATATGACTATCGGAAGAAGCGTATAAATGCTATAAAGAATTCTCGGTTAACGATTATATATAATTAATTAATTAAAAAGAGAGTAAAAAGATTTAAATAAAGTATTGGGAGAAATTATAATCTTGAGTCTTTAAAATCTGATATTAATTCTTGTCGTTATAAAAATTTAGATATTAGTTTAATTAGATTTTACTTCATAGTTAATTTGATTGTTGAAATAAATTTAATTTGGTTAAGGATTGGTAATTGTTAAATATTATTAAATAATTCTCTAATGGAACGATACCTTACTTGCCATTATATTGCTATCTGATTGTGTATACTTGCTTAAAAATTCCTAATTAAAAATAGGCAAACAGTCACTTCTAGAGTAGTTTATAGGAGAAACTGGGAACACAGTTGAATTTTAGTAGTGCATATCACCCCCAAACGGATGGTCAGACCGAAGTGGTGAACCGAAAGTTTGGACAATCTTCTACGGTGTCTAGTTGGGACTAAGCTGAAGCAATGGGATTTGACACTATCTCAGGCGGAGTTTGCATATAACAGATTGAAGAACATAACTACAAGTATGAATCCTTTTTAGATTGTCTATGGTAAGAATCCAACTGGGGTTCTGGACTTAACTCTTATTCTATGGATCGACCATGTGAATCCCAAGGCAGATGAAGTGGCAGAACATCTTTGGAGTATGCACGACCAAGTGCGATGATCTATTCCCGAGTGTAATACTAAGTATAAGGTTCGGACTAACAAACATCGTCGACAGGTACTTTTTGAATAGGCGACTCTGTTTAGGCAGTATTGACTCATTATCGATTTCCTGTTGGCGAGTATAATAAGTTTAAGGATCGGAAGATCAAGCCTTGTGAAATTTTGTAGAAAATTAATGATAATACTTATCATATCGGTTGTGCATCCCTAGTCATTTGCGGACTTCAAATGTCTTTAATGTTAAGCACTTGAGTCCTTCTTTTAGGGAACCCAAGGACAATGTTGCGAACTCGAGTATGAGTTCTTTCCAACCCGGGGTAACTGATGCAGAAGAATCCGAGTCCGATGATGCTGAGTTGTCGGTTAACACGTTAATGGCATTTAAATATCTGGAATCAGAGGATCGGGGCAAGAATGGCAATCGTTGAGGTCTTCAGAGGAGTTTAGCCAAGAGTTCAGGTGTTATCCTCAGGTTTGGTTTCATGAGTCGGCTTCGGATCCCCTTTTTGAGTCTGGCTTCGGACATTCTTATTTTCCATGGTTATTTTTTTTTTCTTTTATGGTAACATTTTAGCAAATCTTTTATGTTATTACATAACTAATCACGTATAACGATTTTTGTAAATCTTTTTTGTTATTACGTCACAAGGCATAAATTTAGGAGTTTGTCAGTATTAATACGTGGTGTGATTATAAGGATCTATTACGTGGCATAATTATAGTAGTTAGTCAGAGTTTGTTACATGGCTATAGAGATTTATTTCGTCTCGATCAAGAATGTTTTTAGCTATAAAGTCCGGCTTGTGGCCAGCTAATTGAAAAGAGTTTTTTTTTTTTTTGGCTTTTGCTTTGAAAATATTGAATTGAGCATTGGAGAGTTTTCTCCGTGTTTTTGAGCATTTCTCTTGCTTTCTTGTGAATTTTCTGTTACTCTAGCCCGCAGAATAATTACTATTCTACCCTGACATCACTTCTCCTTTTTCCTTTAGCTTTCTTATCAATGAAATGGTGATATCAATGCATCTTCTTCTTTCCAGATACGTAATTTGGTTGTTTGGGTTTGTATGTTCTCAAATTTGTACTTATTATATATTTTTTTGTTTCTAGATTCGTTAGATGAAAGCTTTAACTTCACAAATAAAATAAAAATTCCGCTTCAATTTCATACTTTGTGCAATTAGGAATGGAAATAATAAAATTAAATTGTGTTTTTTTAGTGATGGGTGAGGATATTTTTGGGAAAAATGAGAAGGGTAATTTCTTGATTTTGATTTTGGATCATTCTAATTTGGAAATTTTGTTTGGGTTTCCATTTTGCAGAAGATAGGTGAAGGGACACAGCAGACTATGCTGTTCTGCTTTTTTAATATGGGGTTATTCACGGTTTATTTAATTATCGATCACTTTTGACCGGTAGTATATTTGAATGATACATTTTAACACATAAGCAGAAATATTGGGGTGCAAAAAGATACTTTATAAAGTTTGGAATGCATCGACGTCTCACATATAAATTCTGGGGAATACCTTAGTCTTAACTGTACTAGTATCCTATGACACACACGTTGGCTGTATATATTATGTAAGGTAAAATAATAATTTTATAAAATTTAAAAATTAAATAAAAGGATAAAAAATTAATATAAAAAATACAAAATAAGAATTATCTTAAAACTTAAAGAACATTATTAGAAATTAAAAAGGTTTCATACATTATAAAGCTCAAAATATAGTAAAATATATAGTCCAAAATAATAAACTTAAAATGTATATGTAACTGTGAAAAACTCATAAGAGTGAGAATTTGGCCTAATTAAAAGTGAAAATCCGGATTGCAGAATCATTCTTTTCAGAAAGTCGTCTATGTACATGCAAAATAAATAAATAAATAGTTTGTAGCTCAAATCGGAGTTTGCCCCCAAAACTGTTGATTATTTTAATTCCCGACTCCATATATTATTCTGTCAATTTGTCTGCATCATTTGGCTTCAAATCGTTAATTATTTGACCTCAAATCGTTAATTATTTGACTTACGACTGGATTTGTGGTGATCCAACTGCATATTGCCGATCCTTTATTACCATTAAGAAATTATTTATTATACTCTATAATAACTTATTAATTAAGTATGTTAATTAGTGTGTATATATATTTATTACTTCTTACGATTGTAATTTGTAAAGATAGTAACAGGCTTGCAATACATTTTTCACAGTTTAAATTTTGATCTAATTGCTACATATTTTTGTTATACGTATAATTAAATTACGGATTAAATATACAAATAATTTTTCGTCCGTACAACTATATTGCGGACTGATTAAGACACTTCATAATGCAAGTAAAAGTAAATTTGAGAAGTAAAAGTAAATTTGAGAGATTCTCAAATTTACTTTTACTTGCATTGTCAAGTGTCTAAATTTGACCAACTTAAGTTCTATTTATATTTCACCAACTATCAATATTATAAACTATCTTAAACTCACTTAATTTTATAGACAGTACAAACAAAAAAAAAACCAAATTGTTAATTAAACACAATAACAAAATTATCAAGGCTCATGCGCATATAATAACAGTTGATAGTAAGAGATAAAATAGGAAGATTATGTAACATTATCAAGGCTCGTCATGCGCATATAATAAGAGTTGATAGTCAAAGAAAAATAGTAAGATTATGTCGTGTGATGTCGCAAGCACTTAAAAATAAAATTATACTTTGAAAAAATATTAATATAGCAGTGTAAGTAAGAATTGATCCCACAGAGATTGATTAATTTAATTTATTATTTTGTAAACCAAAATTGGGGGGGGGGTTGAAGTAAATAAATAATCTAAATTAACTAAAGTCAATAAATATGCAAGTAATTTAATGAAATAAATAAGAAGAAAAAACCTTGGTTTAAGTCAAAATCCATCATCAAGAATTTATAACTGATCATTGATATAAGAATAAATCAATTAATATTTTGAACATTCACCGTAGAAATAACTACTCGCAGGTGGAATAATTTTTCTCCTCTCTCCTTAATTTTAGATAAGTAGAGTCACTTGGTCTAAATACCCTTACTACTAAACAACCTCCGACACTTGCCAAATATTTAATTTAATAGCAGCTTTAAGAATTAGAGAGATCGTTGAACTAAACAACACAACTCACTTGTTTGCATTTAATTTAGATGAATATTCTTCTTAAGATATAATAATCTTTTGATCTGCAAAATAATTATTAAACTTAGTTGCTTCACTAACAGCAGTAGATTAATGCGAATAATAAACTAGTGTGCATCCTAGCAATTAAACAAATCAATCATAAAAATTAAGCACAGAAAAATATTCATTACTCAAAATATAAACTGAACAATTAAAATAAATTTGATCTCACAGTGTATAAATCTTGATTGCTTCAATCACTTAAACCAAGAATAACAATTTAGCTACACATAGCTATAGAAAACACCAAAGAATAAAAGAGAGAATTTTTCTAATGAAAGTTGTGTCTTACATTGTACCTCAAGCCCTCTATTTATAGGCTACATAATTTTCCTAACCCTACTAGGAATTACATTTTTCAAACCCTAATAAGATTTAAAATACAAAATAAAATAAATGTAAAATTCTTATTTATTTCCCTATTCCAAATTACAATTGGATTTATTTAATTTATTAGCTTGGTGAAGGAAACCACGAAAATAATCTACTAGAGCAATAACATAATTTGTGTCTGAACGCTGCCACGCGCATACAAACCAAAATAATTAAACAGCCGACCGCGCATTGCGCGCGGTCTTTTTCTTATTAATCTTCCCCAGCGCATGGCGCAGCTACAACTGATGTCTTCCCTCCATGCGACGTTGTCCAACTGATGTTGCTGATACCGCCGCCAATGGCGCCATGCTCCCTTGACAGTTTATTACCGAAATGCCATCAAACTTATATTATTTACCAATTTGCCATCTGAGCATTAATCTACCTACAAAATAAAATTACAAATAGATAAAAATAATAAAAAATGCTAAAAATAATAATAACACATGAAAATAATAAAAATGCATTAAATTACCTAAAACACTAAAAATACTTAACAACTCATAAATAATTAAGCATAAAAATACATAATAAATAGATATAAAAACCTACTTATCAAATACCCCCACATTTAACTCTTCGCTTGTCCTCAAGCAAAACAAGGATAAAAATTAAAATAATAACCAAACAACTTACTCGAGCAACAGATTAATATAAATTTTAACATTAGCCTCAAATATTATTTTTTTTTAAATGATAACTCAAAGAAAATTTTAAAATATACAAAGATCAAAATTTTAACATATTTCTTAATCTTACTCTACTCAAGACATTTTGTGTGTGTGTGATTCCAAATGTATTAAACTAATCAAAACTCAAATAAGCTTCGGTCATTAATTACCTTATAGAAGACATACAACAAAACTCATTATACTTATTTTTCACATCGCTTTCAGCTAATACAGACAAATATATACCAGAAGATCAAAAGATTTTTAATTAATGAAACACACTAAGATCATTAATATCAATTTTTTAAATATTTTTTTAATTTTTTGTTTTAATGGGTGTATTTTATGCTCCATCCTTTTTTTTTTTTTTCTTTTCCAGTGAGTGCATTTTCTACTTCATCTGACTTTTTCATGTGTTTATGAGTAAGTGCGTTTTACACTCCATCTCAACCCACCATATAATTTTTTCCTTCAATAATAATCCTAGAAAAATTGCCTAAATCATCTCCTCCAAATTATATTTTGCCTTATATTTCACTTCAACTAATAATCAAATAAGATATAGAACTCAAAAATATCTTTCATAAGCATGTAACCATATAAACTTCTCTTAATTTAAAACTAACTCAAATAAATGGATATAAATGTATAAAAATTTAAAGGATCTCAAACAAAGTAATTACCAACAATAAGTCAAATTTTAGAGTAAGCAAAAATTTATTATTTTTTCAAGAGTTATTAAATAAAAAGCAAAAATTTTATCATTGGCTAAAAAAAATAAAATCCAATTAATTTATTACTCAAGTGACTCATCCTAAAAATAAAATAAAATTATCCCATTTTCATAGGAAACACGGTTACACTTAGTATATGCAACAAGCCTTTAAACCCCAAGGTTACCCCAAGTTGACGAGTTTTATCTCGTGAGGGTTTGCAGTGAATATGCCCACAAAATTCAAAAAAGTTAAAAATTGCCTAATTTCTCAAAATATGACATAAAAACAACAAAAATCCTAAATTCCTTCTCCCACACTTAAAATTTACATTGTCCCCAATATAAAGTAAAATGCAAAGAAAAAGACACAAATACTAAAATATAAATAAAAAGAAAGAAAATTATACTTCCTTTGGGTTGCCTCCCAAGCAGCGCCTTCGTTTATTGTCATTGGCATGCTTCCTTTTTCAAGTAGTATAAATTGGATCCTCAAGGTCCAAATTAGCTGCATCTTCATTTTGGAAATTCTCATGAAAATACTTGAGTCTATTGCCATTCACCTTGAGTATTTTCAAATTTTCTAAACTTTGAATTTCAGTTGCACCGTGAGGAAAAACATTAGTAACAACAAAAGGTCCAATCTAACGAAAACGTAACTTACCTGAAAATAACCAAAGTTGAGATTAGTATAAAAGGATTTTTTCACCAATTTTGAATTCTTTCCTAGAGATCATCTTGTCATGAAAAGCCGTTGTCTTCTCCTTGTAAATTCTTGCACTCTCATAAGCATCATTGCGAATTTCTTCTAACTCTTGTATTTGCAATTTCCTATGCTCTCCACTATCACTCATCTTCATATTAAAACTCTGAATAGCCCGATAAGCTTTGTGTTCTAGTTCAACAGGTAAGTGACATGGTTTTCAAATACCAATCTATAAGGTGACATACCGATAGACGTCTTATAAGCAGTCCTATATGCCTACAAAGCATAATCCAATCGTAAACTCCAATCTTTTCTGCTCGAATTTACTGTCTTTTTAAGAATGGACTTGATTTCTCTATTTGACACTTCCGCTTGTCCATTAGTTTGGGGATGGTATGCAGTTGACACTTTATGAGTTACATGATATTTTTTCAACAAAACTTCCACAGTTCGATTGCAAAAATGAGTGCCTCTATCACTTATTAGAGCTCTAGGAACTCCAAACCTGGAAAATATATTAGTACGGAGAAAATCTACAACCACTTAAATATCGTTAGTCCATGTGGCTTTAGCTTCCACCCGTTTTGAAACATAATCGACAGCAAGTAAAATATAAATATTACCAAAAGATACAGGAAACGGTCCCATAAAATCAATGTCCCAAACATCAAAAATTTCACAAAATAGTATGGGAGTTTACAACATCGCATTTCGTTGGGATATATTACCCGTCTTTTGACAATTACAACACGATTTGCAGAACAAATACGAATCTTAGAATAGAGATGACCAATAAAAACCACAGTCAAACACTTTTCTCGCTATCCTCTTAAATCCAAAGTGACCTCCACGAGCATATGAATGACAAAAAGTGATAATAGGATCAATTTCGATTTCAGGAACGCACCTTCTAATCACTTGGTCCGTACAATATTTCCATAAATAGGGATCATCCCACACATAGTACTCTGCATCACTTTTGATTTTATCCCTTTGAGTTTTAGACAAATCAGGAGGCAAAATGTTAGTAACCAAATAATTGACAATATTAGCATACCAAGGTAATTTTTTATATGCAGAGAACAATTGTTCATCAGGAAACGTCTCTTGTAGAGGAAGTTCATCTTTCACATTCGCTAAACGACTTAAGTGATCTGCAAATCGAATTCACTTAAGAGAAGTATTCATCTTATCAACCTTGATTTTGCCTTTTTCTTTGTCATCAAATAACGAAGAGCTGCATGATCAGAATAAACAATAACTTTAGTACCAAGTAAATAAGATCAAAAAAATTTCTAAAGCAAAAACAACAACTAAGAGTTCTTTTTCAGTAGTCGAATAATTTCTCTGGGTATTGT
The DNA here is from genome assembly GCA_947179155.2 of Hedera helix. Taxonomy (NCBI): domain Eukaryota; kingdom Viridiplantae; phylum Streptophyta; class Magnoliopsida; order Apiales; family Araliaceae; genus Hedera; species Hedera helix. The sequence goes on along the minus strand of OX359267.1, from coordinate 37,872,482 downwards.
TCAAAGTTCTCGAAGCATAATAAATAGCATGAGATATTTTCCCAACTTTTTGACCCAAAACAGCTCCTACTGCATAATCACTTGCATCGCACATAATCTCGAAAGGCATGTTCCAATATGGAGGTTGAATAATTAGAGTAGAAGTCAATAATTCCTTCAACTTATCAAATGCTTTCTTACATTTCTTGTCAAAATTAAAATATGCATCATTTTTGTAGCAACTTGCATAGAGGTGATGCTATCTTGGAAAAATCATTTATGAATCTCCGATAGAAACCTGCATGTCCAAGAAAATAACGCACTTCCCGCACACTAGTGGGATAAGGTAAAGATTGAATAATATCAATTTTTGCTTTATCTACTTCAATTCCCTTAGATGAAACAACATGACCCAAAACTATACCTTGTTCAACCATAAAATGACATTTTTCAGAATTTAGTACAAGGTTAATTTCTATGCATCTTTGAAGAACAAGTGTAAGGTTGTGCAAACAATTATCAAAAGAGTTTCCATAAACTGTAAAATCGTCCATAAAAACTTTCATGATATGCTCAATATAATCTGAAAATATACTAACCATACGCCTTTAAAAAGTAGCTAGGGCGTTGCAAAGTCTAAATGGCATGCGGCGATATGCAAAAGTTTCAAATGGGCATGTAAACGTTGTCTTTTCTTGATTCTCTGGAGCAATTGCAATTTGGAAATATCCTGAATAACCATCAAGAAAACAATAGTAAGAATGACCAGCTAATCATTCAAGCATTTAATCAATAAAAGATAAAGGGAAGTGGTCTTTTCGGGTTACAGTATTTAATTTTCTATAATCTATACAAACCCGCCACCCATTTTGAACGCAGGTGGGAATTAACTCATCATTCTGATTTTTGGCCACAGTTATTCCTGTCTTTTTAGGAACTACTTGAATTGGGCTAACCCAACTGCTGTCTGAAATAGGGTAAATCGTGCCAACTTCAAGAAGTTTTTGAATTTATTTTTTCACAATATCCATCATGGGTGGATTTAGTCTTCTTTGCGGTTGACGGGTGGGTTTCGTTCCTTCTTCAAGTAATATACGATGCATGCATGTAGACGAACTTATTCCCTTAATATCAACAATCGTCCAACCAATGGCCTTCTTATGCTCTTTCAGAATTCGCACGAGTTGTTCTTCTTGTGATGTACTTAGTTTATTGGAAATGATCACTGGCAATGTCTTTTCTTCTCCAAGGAAAACATACTTGAGATGATCAGAAAGAGGCTTTAATTCTGGAGTGGGTGACTGCAAAACAGATGGTAAAGATTTTTCGTTAGAAACTGGTAGATTAATATAAGGAACATTACTTGCTTTTAGAGAATCATTTAATGCTGCAATAACATCCTTCAATTCAGTAGGCAAGGCTAACTCCTTTTCCTCCTCAAGATTCTGACTGATTCTCATTTCTAACTCATCTTTTCCATCAAGTTCAAAAATTTCCTGTGCTAATGAGTCAATCACATCAATAGAATAAATAGGATTATCATCATTGGGATATTTCATGGCATCATAAATATTAAACTGAACAACATCGCCATCAAATTTCATTGTAAGTGTACCACTATGAACATCTATATTGGTTTTGGATGTCTTTAATAAGGGTCTTTCTAACAAAATAGGAGCATTTTGATCACAATTCTCCATATCAAGCACATAAAAATCAGTAGAAAAAATTAAATTATCTACTTGCACAAGAACATCCTCTATTATACCCTTAGGATAGGCATTAGATCTGTCATCCAACTAATCATAGTACCAGTTCTATTCAAGGGTTCAAGTTTCAAAGAAGCATATATAGAATATGGCATGACAATAATAGATGCTCCTAAGTCTAACATGGCATTTTCAAATCTAGTGTCACCTATCTTGTAAGGGATAGTAAATATTCCTGGATCTTGGCACTTAGTAGGGAGTTTTCTTTGAATTACTGCAGATACATTCTTTCCTACTTTTACCTTTTCATATCTTTTAAGTGCTTGTTTTCTTTTGTGTACATAATTCTTTTAGAAATCTAGCAAAGCGAGGTACTTGTTTAATAGCATCTAACAATAGAATTTTTACCTCGTATTGATGAAAAGTTTCATATAAATCTGAATCTTTCTCATATTTTTTGTTTTCTGTTAAAACAAAAGGAAAATGGGGTACCGGTTTATCATCAGAGAGAGATAGAAATTTATGCTCAGGGATACCATTGTTGCCTAGAACATTATCGCCCTCTTTACTGTCGCCTGCTTCCTTATTGTCCACTTCTGCTTTGCTTTGCTCTTTTGGTGCAGACTCTGTCTTTTCTGGAGTTTCTATCTCTTTACCACTTCTCAAAGTGATTGCACTTGCGTTCTCTTTTGGATTCACCACCGTTTAAGATGGTAATTTTCCAGAACCTTGCGCCTCCAATCGACTGATTGCAGTTGCCATTTGTCTCATCTACATTTTCAAATTCTGCATATTTGTCTTCTTGTCCTGCTGAAATTGCAAAGTGTTAGTGTGAAGTTGTTTAACCAAATCCTCTACAGACATATTAGAATTAGATGATTGGCCATGTTGTTTGTTGGGATATGGCTGCTTGTATTGTTGGTATCTTGCAAAATTCTGATTTGTGGGTTGATTCACTTGTGGATTTCATAGCTGAAATTATGGTGATCTCTCCAACCCGAGTTGTATGTGTTCGAGTAAGGATCATATCTCCTTTGTGGTTGATCAGGAAAACCACCTGCTGCATTTACTTGTTCATAGGACTCCTCTTAAAAAGTGGAACACATATCTGTTGGATGTCCTACTACTGCACAGATTCCACAAGCTTTTATTTGTTGTGTATTACCTACAGCCACTTGACGAACAAGAGAGGTTAGACTATCAATTCGTTGCTCAAGGGAAGAAATATTTACCTCATTGACATTCTTGGATGAAAAATCAAGCCTGGTGCCAAATTGTTGGGAATTAGCCGTCATGTTTGCAATCAAGTTCCTTGCAGCTTCAGGAGTCTTATCCACCAAAGCTCCTCCACTAGTAGCATTAATCATGCTTCTATCAGTAGACATGAGTCCTTCATAAAAATACTGGATAATGAGTTGCTCGCTGATTTGATGGTGGGGATAACTTGCACACCATTTCTTGAAATGTTCCCAATATTCATATAGGGATTCTCCATGGTTCTTCCTCACACCGCAAATTTCTTTTTTTATGCTAGCCGCCCTTGAAGCTGGGAAATATTTTTCCAAGAATAATCTCTTCACTTCTTCCTATATGGTTATACTTCTAGAGGGTAGATAGTAGAGCTAATCTTTAGCCAAATCTTTTAAAGAAAATGGAAAAACTCTTAATTTGATTTGTTCTTCAGTAACTCTGAGAGGTTTCATGTTCGTGTATACTACATGAAATTCTTTTAAATGTTTGTGAGGATCTTCACCTGCAAGGCCATAAAAAGTAAGCAATAAATGTATTAGACTAAATTTTAATTCAAATGAAGTGTTAATATATAAATTAGGAAAAGTTATGCATAAAGGTTGTTGATTCAAATTTAGGGCCACAAGTTCTTTCAAAGTTCGATTTTCAGTCATGATATCCTTTTTCTTCAAGATTTGTTTGACCTTCTTTCCTTAATCCGCGCAAAGTTCTTTCGATTTCGATTTCTAGATCAAATCTCAAATCACGTTGATTAGTAGAACGAGTTATAGTCATAAACAGTCAACGAAACTAGGAAAAATAACTACAAAAAATTACTAAAATAAAATAAGGTTCACAATAACAAAAAAATAAATAAATCAGTCTCCGGCAACGGCGCCAAAATTTGGTGTGATATCGCAAGCAGCCAAAAATAAAATCTTACTTTGAAAAAATATTAATGTGGTAGTGCAAGTAAGAGTCGATCCCACAGAGAATGATTAATTTAATTTATTATTTTATAAACCAAAATTGGGGGGGGGGGGGGGTTTAAGTAAAAAAATAATTTAAATTAACTAAAGTCAATAAATATGCAAGTAATTTAACGAATTAAATAAGAAGAAAAAGTCTTGGTTTAAATCAACATCCACCGTCAAGAATTTACAACTGATCATTGATGTAAGAATAAATCAATTAATATTTTGAACATTCATCGTAGAAACAACTACTTGCAGGTGAAATAATTTTTCTCCTCTCTCCTTAATTTTAGATAAGTAGAACAACTTGGTCTAAATACGCTTACTACTAAACAACTTCCGACATTTGTTAAATATTTAATTTAATAGCAGCTTTAAGAATTAGGGAGATCGTTGAACTAAACAATACAAGTCACTTGTTTGCATTTAATTTAGATGAATATTCTTCCTAAGATATAATAATATTTTGATCTGCAAAACAATTATTAAACTTAGTTACTTCACCAACAGCAGTAGATTAATGCGAATAATAAACTAGTATGCATCCTAGCAATTAAACAAATCAATCATAAAAATTAAGCACAGAAGAATATTCAATACTCAAAATATAAACTGAACAATTAAAATAAATTTGATCTCACAGTGTATAAATCTTGATTGCTTCAATCACTTAAACCAAGAATAACAATTTAGCTATACATAGCTATAGAAAACACCAAAGAATAAAAGAAATTTTTTCTAATGAAAGTTGTGTCTTACATTGTACCTCAAGCCCTCTATTTATAGGCTACATAATCTTTCTAACCCTAATAGGAATTACACTTTCCAAACTCTAATAGGATTTAAAATACAAAATAAAATAAATATAAAATGCTTATTTATTTTCCTATTCCAAATTGCAATTGAATTTATTTAATTTATTGGCTTGGTGAAGGAAACCCCGGAAATAATCTGCTAGAGCAATAACATAATTTGCGCCTGGACCCCACACTGTTGGATAAAAAAGAGAAAGAAGCTATCAACCACACTGCCACGCACCTACAAACCAAAATAATTAAACAGCCGACCGCGCATTACGCGCGGTCTTTTTCTTATTAATCTGCCCTCACGCATGGCGCAGCTGCAACTGATGTCTTCCCTCCATGCGACGTCGTCCAACTGATGTTGTTGATACCGCCGCGCATGGCGCCATGCTCCATTGACAGTTTATTACCGAAATGCCACCAAACTTATATTATTTAACAATTTGCCATCCGAGCATTAATCTGCCTACAAAATAAAATTACAAATAGATAAAAATAATAAAAAATGCTAAAAATAATAATAACACAAAAAAATAATAAAAATGCATTAAATTACCTAAAATACTAAAAATACCTAATAACTCACAAATAATTAAACATAAAAATACCTAATAAATAAATATAAAAACCTACTTATCATTATGTAATATTATAACTAATCCAACACTAATGTCGTCATTTAGTAACGATTTGGTGGTCTACTATCGTTTCTGTCTCCTATGATATTTCCAGTGGTGATTAACAAAAAATTTGGTTAATGTAGACACTGAAAATTGACATAACAAATTCAACATTACTTGTCACAATCAATGTTGAGAAAATCGGACCGGATCGGCAGTCGGACCACGGTTCGACCGGAACCGGTCCGACCAAAAAACAGAAAAGTCAACGACCGGTTCAAAAATCGGTTGACCCGATTTTCAAGTATTTTTTTTTTTTTACAAAAATATTTTTAATAATACTATAACATTATTTTACTATATTTTAGCTTATAAAAAATTAGATATTTTAAAATTTTATTAATTATTAATAATATTTTTTTTTATGTATTTATGACGTCACTGGTTCAATAACGGTTCGACCACTGATTGGACCAGTGACTCATCTACCCGATAATTTTTTTGATTTGATAACCGGTCCGATTTTCTAAACATTAGTCACAATATGACTTGCAATCAGCTTTAAGTTGTCTAACTTCTCTCAAACTTAAACAATCTTTCGGTCAATTAGGATTATATTTTCTTGTGCATGTTGGATCTAGAATTTGTTTTTTCATATGTTCCATAATCATGACATCAAATACTTCAAACATCAATAACAAACGTTATTACGAGATATATATATATATATATATATATATATAGTCCCCTTCTTCAACAAACCTTAAAAAGCGAACCAAAGACGAACCGTCGTCTTTGGTATCTATGGCGACGGTTCGACCCGTCGCCATAGCCATGCACTCTATGACGACAGGTCGAACCGTCGCCATAGATACCAGAGACGACGGTTCGTCTTTAGTTCGCTTTTTAAAGTTCGCTTTTAAAATTTTTTCTATATATATATATTATTTATCATTTAAATGATATTTACCACCGCTATCAATTCATAACATAGGATCTTACCATTTACGAGATGAGAAATCACAAGTATTTAGTGGTACTCCCTCTTTTAGGCTAAACGTGTGAGATAATAAAATTAAATAAATAAAATAGAGATAATTCATTCAAATTGTAAAAAACATAAATAATTTATTTAAAATGAATAAAAATAACAGAAATAATTTATTTCAAATGAATAAATATAACATTAGATAAACACTAATTACGCCAGGCCGGCCAGGGATTAAGAATATCACTTATTACTTCACTTGGAAGCTGCTTCACTGGCAAAGTCGGTTTTTTAATTGATAATGGTATAAAATAATGTAATATTTTAAATTTATCATCACAACTCAAAATATACTATTATCATGTCATTGTCACAAAATTAAATACTATAAAATTTTAAGGACAAATTAATATTTAAATGAGACATTTTTCTTAATAAATGAGACAAATATGTTACAAAAAATTTCAGGACACATATGTTACAAAAATTTATCCTCAAAATCTATTAATATTTTAGATGAGACATTTTTCTTATAAAATTAAGATATACAGAAAAAAATGTTTTTATGGTTTCATAATATTTGGATTCCTCGATCAACGGAGTCATACACTTATGTTTACGTACCTCTTTTCTCCTCCGTACTAAAATAACAGTCCTTTACAATTTTAGTCCCAAAATAAAAGTCCATTTAAACTAGGATTTAATTATGATATTTTTGTCTAAAAATGAGAGTCCTTTTTTTTTTATATATATAATTATTAAAATTTGCATTTTGACGTGACTAGATAAAATATTTTTGACTCTTATTTTTTTTTATATAATTATTAAAGTTTGCATTTTGACGTGCCTCGATAAAATATTTTTGACGTACTTTATTTATAGTAGTAAACTTTAAAATCTTTAACCAAATTTTAAGCCAAATTTTGTACTAGATGCATGCATATCTATTTTAATCCTTAACTTAGCTTCATTTTTTTTTTCTTTCCTATTAGTGCTAATTAATAACCTATGTGCCCAAAATTCTGTTCAAACAGAGTTAATTTGCAGTTGGTAAAATACACAGAAATATAAAACTCTGATATACATAATGATATCTCTGTTTTTCAATTGTTCAAGTAAGGGGAAAAAAAAAGTGGAATTGTTCGAAAGTCTCTTTGTTATTTTTGTTATTCACTGTCAGTGCATGATCGTTAGTACTGAGAAATCAACCCCCACATAAGGATATAAATATTCCCTGTAACTTAAGTCATTTGAAACCAATATAATTAACAAGCGATCGAGTGTACATTAACAATCATGGCAGAACTTATGAAACAAAAATAATTGCAAAAATAGACAAAATGAAGCATTTATCAATAGAGTAACATATATAGTGCTATACAATCCCCAAGAAAAAAGAAAAAAAACTCAAACCATGCTCGAAACATTCTCCTTCTCGATATATACATCAGTTGAAATATATACCTATTTAACTTATTTGAAACCAATCTTATCTAAAGAAAAGCAAAATCAAAAATAACTTACTATTAAGAAGGATCTGATTAGGATGAAGTTAACACACAACATACCACCGAATAGCTTTTTGCCGAATTTGTTATACAATATTTGTTGTATTAAATTCAACAAAAGATTATAAAATTTCACGGTGGTATGTAGTGTGACAACAAAATAATAAAAGGCAAATGAGTATAAGAGATTAAGACACATATAAATTTCATCATAATATTCACCAATATTTGTGTGCGCATTTGCTAACAAGATAGCTAGAAGCATCTCGACTTGCATGTTTGCTCTTCCGGTAAATGCTAGCAAAAATCCGGCGCTTGATATCTCCTCTAACGTATCGCTTCTTCTTGTTATTTGTAGCCATGGCACCACTTCTCAACTTCAATCCTATTACTCTAGCCTCAACAATCTCCTTATCCATTACCATATATATATTTATATATTGCTAAATTTAGTTATTTTATTGAGCCCAATGTTTTATTTCAAGGGCCTAGTGTGTAGATGAGAGAAAGGGGGGTGAGGGGTTTGCATGAGAGGATATATATGCACAATGTCATATCTCGAGGAGGAAGCTTCGTGCCACCTTCGGATGCCTACATAAATTCTCATTTGTTCGTGTGGGTGTGTATGTAAATATATATAAAATATGTATTTTTTTTACGAAAAAAAGAGAGAAGAAGATGCTAATATATGTTGTTCCATGCCAGCAATTTATCCGTACTTCTTTGTGTCTATTTCCCTAGGGGTGGCTAGGAAATACTACTTGGCTGTTGGAGATTTGTATGCCGACCGATGTGAAGGCTTGATGTGAAGTTTCTGTGAAGTCAATTGACATGCAAAAAAGTATTCAAGAAATTGATCATCTCAAGGTTCAAATATAAACTTTGTAGTTGATCCCTATGCTAGACTGATCAAACTGGTTGGGCCATTTGAAGGGATTTATAGATCGACCTAGGGCTTAATGGGCCATTTTGTTTGGAGGAAAGTAAAATGTATTTGTTTTTTAGCAACAAAAAAAAATGTATTTGCTAAATGTAATATAAATAGTGTGATCAATTTCTTTAATTTAATGAGTAAATATGACAGAATTGCAAAATTTTGATATATATAATGAAACATCTTTCAAGAGTGAATAAACATAAGGGAATAGTTAAGTATATATTTCCCATCCTTTATTGTCACCTAGAAGGCAAGAAATCGTCTACTCTATCAGTAACTTTTATTCTAAAACAATCTTTAAATAAAAAATCATTTTTCTTTATTTAAACTTTAAAGTAATTTCTCTTTTACTGAATTAGACTTGATTTGAATACCCATTTTATGACCTCTTCCCATGGGACTATATATATATTACTAAATATTTTAAAGGTTATTAATTACTAATTTGGGTGTTTCTGATTGTCTGATATCCTAAACTACTCTCTCCCAAAGGGCACCGAGTTTCTATCACCAGAATATAATAATAGAGAGCAGCACCTTCCCAGTTCTATACCTATTATTATGTGGGGAGATCCAGAGATTTTGAACGATATTTACTAAATTCCTTACAGAATCTAATATATGTTGCGTGTCAACTTGATGACTAATTTTTAATAAATTACTGTTATTAGATTAATCATTTGAGAAATGATTAAATGCTTGACTGAAAATTGTTAGTAAGCATATCTCATTATCTTGTTCCAAGCCGGCAGCTGCAGTATATCTATCGCGCAGTTTCCATACATGTATGCCCCGTCTGTCCCAAAATGAAAGTCAACTGTCAGAATTAATGCTAAATATGTCATTATATCGTGAGAAATTTTGATCTTCAGACATTTGATTAAATTAAAGTATGATGAGATTGATTCATAGTTTGTGATTAATGACCACTATGATAGAATAATTGATAATTTTGCTCTTCGATGAGTGAGCTGTTGCTCCGCTTGATAGTGTGAACAAGCGGCGTTACAAGAGGGCACATGTCCCTTGAAAATCGTATTTGAACTTGAAAATTTATTAATAATTCAATCTTGGTCTTTTCTAATATTTTGTACCTCAAGAGTTTGAACTCATAGAGTTTCTAGTTATTACATAAACATTGATTGGTATGTGAATTATTGTAAAGTATGTGAGATATCTAATAAATATATCAGTCAAACACGACTAACTGCAAGGCCACAGTTTGATATACCTGGGTCACTTCGTGTATTCTTTATTTTTCCCGTTCTCTAATTTCTGTGTAATTACTTCAATGATCTTAAAATCTAACAAAGTCAAATCATTTCGTATTAAAACTTATAAAATTAAAACTCTTATTTCGGTTGGGAAGAGTACATATATGCCCTTCATGACCAATGGTTACTTCTTTGTGTTTTTCATTTCTCCGGCATGAATTGACGTTTGACCGAGTTTTAGTCAAGAATATAGGGAAAATGTTGCACTTGTAATGCACGGAAAAATTGTATTTTTTTCAGTTTAAATTTATTGTCATCTTTTCTTTTTAAATCTTATTTTTTTAATAATACCTTCATTTAACTTTTAAAAAAATTATTAAAAACAACATGACATGCAATAGAAAAAATAGCATTATTAATTTTGGTATTAAAAATATAAAATCACACTCATTTTTTCTCCTCTCTCTCCTCTATTTTATTGTTCCAAGAAATAATTGAGAGATTAAATAAAATAAAACCGAATCGTTAATATGTAGGACTGTAGGAGCAATAATTAGTGATTAAGGTCCGACTAAAAACACCTTACAATATGGAAAAAATAGCTTCTCTCTCTCTCTCTCTCTCTCTCTCTCTCTCTCTCTCTCTCTCTATATATATATATATATATATATATATATATATATAGATAGATAGATAGATAGATAGATAGATAGATAGATAGATATAAGACCTGCATTTTCCATGAAAAAAAGTTGAGTATATGTTTGTGTTAATTATAAAACTATCATAGGAAAGGATTCCTGCATCTTGTAATTGTTGAGACTAATATAAGCTAAAATATTGAGATGCATAGTAGTATATTAATACCCAAAAACCATATAAGAACTTGATCAAGTTTTGATGTTGTCTAGAATATCAACTATAAATTTATTTAGCCTTTTGCCAAAAAAAGGCATATATGAATATTGATAATTAGGTCTAGAAATTAAAAATTACAAAAAAAAATATCAAGCTTATGCCATTTAAAACTGAAAAAACAAGTGTAATTTTGAACTATCTCAAAAACTCCAATATTCATATTCATCAGCAAAAATAAAGCTCAATATTGATCACTATATTCTTTCACATCCATAAAAACCCCAAAGATATTTTTTTTAAAAATGAAATAGAAAAAGAAAAAGGAAAAAAAAGTATGATTAATTGAGTTTTATTTTTGTCTAAAAATGTACAAGTGTAATTTGAACTCCAGTGAAACCCCTCCAGATCATTTTATATGACAAAATTTTATTATTATGATCATATTGACCATTTATAAAATTAATAATTAAGAATATTTATTTAAATTTTAAATTTATATATTATACTTGACTAGATCCATGGGAAAAAGGAGAGAAAAGAGAAGAAAAAGAAATTATGTTTCCTCAATTATGCAAATATATAGAATGATTAAATTTTAGATTTACTCATAGCACAAAAAAGAAGGAATGAAAATTGGGATATTAGCTTAATTGGAGTTTCTTTTCCTTTGTTACGTCACACGGCACAATCTCTTTGTTAGGACAGCAGACGAGACACTATTTAAAATAGCTGATCCGAACTCTCAGACCAATCCAAATCTTTTGAATTTGTCATATTTGTATTACTTTTGATTATCATAAAATTTATTTTGCTGATTAAAATTTATGAGCAGTCATGAGATTGAGCCTGCACGTTATAGAATAAAAGAGCCCAACTGTGGGAAAATAAAATTAGTTACTCTCATTTTGAACCATCCCAAAATAAAAAGCGATATAAAAAGTGGGCCGGAGGAGGGAGGATAAGTATTTTCCCACCAGCATGAACCAACTCAGTAACCATCCAACTGGCAGTTGCAGCCCAATTACATGGAGAAGTTGTGCATCTGCGGATTGAGATATAAAGTCCATTGGGTAATTTAAGCCTAGAGACTCACTATATAATTATTGAACATGGTATCGGAGCATATGATTTTATGTTACAACACTAACAACAGTATCAGTATAAATTGTCCACGTATTTGACTCAGAATAACGTCACGGAGATCTATCGAGCTATAAAGTCCTACATCGCACAATTTAAACTTTAAGACTCCTTATATAATCTTGGGAAGCTATTTCATTCCTTATCGATTGGTTTTGAGTTAGATACAATAAAAAATATATATTCAGAATTTATTATATTGAAGTTAAAGGTTAACAAAACTACACTAAAAAAACAACACAAAGATCAGTCATTCATTACTGAAAGTGACGGTATCTTTCTTGTTTCTACAAGAATTGAGTCAACAATTTGAATTTGATTATTTGTGTCCTAGTAAGAATCAATGACCCTTGAAAAAAATTTTGTGGCCGTACAGCTCAGGAAAGTTGAATCCCAAATCCTCAAAGAGCTCTTGAATGTAACTCTATAAAAGCTGATTAAGTAATTGCCTTGTACAATCTGCCGCCCCCTCATATATAACTTACAGAAGGAAAGCAACAAGAGCTTGAAAGATGGATTTTGGACTTCCCCAGTTCTTGTGATGATGAGAACCTTCATTGCATGTGGTCAACAAAGTGCGTATTTGGTCATCTCCTCTTTCCTGCAACGTTAAATATTTATTATCATAGATGATTAAATAGAATACAATTCCCAGATAATGGAGTGAACTCATACCATGGTTAGATGGATTTCTTCATGCTGATGGAAACTATACAAGTATAACTGAGAGATAATAACTAAAGTGGTCTACTAGGACACATCATACATGTCTATATAGCACAATGCTATTCTTCATAATTTATTGTACGTGACTCCTACAATGTATATATATACCTGTGCAGCATCCTTAAGTGGCCCCCAACTTTCCACGCGATTGTATTTCTTTGAACTAGAGTGGAAGTAAACCCGAACTAAAGCATTCATTAGCTCTTGATGCTCACTGAAAAAGGCTGAATCTCCATGCAGCACAGCCTTAAGTACCTGGTGTTGAGTAAAGGAGGATTTTAGTTGTTAATTATACGGAGGATTTTCGTATATGGCATCGCAACAAGAGGAGACGTACAAACATAACTCAAACATTTCCTATGCATTCCATTCAACAATTAATTACAAGAATCATCTCCACACCTATTTCTGGTCAAGCGAAGAAAACAAGTTTTCAACATCTGACATCTTGAGACATTGTATCTTTTTATTCCCCTATCATAATGGCAAATTGTCCATTTGACAAGTGAAGATAATTAGTATAACAAGAGTGATCTGAAGTTCCTAGACCATTTTGATGTATGTGCAGTCTTGTCTTAGCCTATTCTAAATAACATTAGATACCGTGAGGCACAACAATCAAACACTAGGTGTGGCACACGATAACGGTACAACACTATATGCAGCGTTCATGTTAGTGTACTTGAAAAATAGCATGTTCTTGAAAGTTTAAAACAGTAAATTGGTATTTGGAGATTATAACATGTTCCCTTCTATTGACAAAAAAAATTGAGGCAGATAGTTGGATATTATAAGGTTGTGATATTCATACAAAACGAGTATTTATTTTGCATCAACCATTATATGTTGAACTTACCAATGGTAACTCCTTGGAGAATATGTGGTATCTAAACTCTGCAGCCAGGTCTAGTAAGGGATTTGGTCCACTCACATAGCAGTGGACATCTAGACACATATTTCCCTTCACTTCTGTCAACTGAGCAACCACATCATCCTTATTGTACCACCCTTTCAACTGCCATTGAAACATATTTTAAAGTAAAGAAAATATTACACGATACTCTTTAAATAGTAATCTCAAACGAACATGGTGTAAGTTGTTAACTCCCCTTAATCGAAGAATGATTTACAAATTCTGGGAAAAGATAAAGCAAAACTTAATTGCATTTGCAGCATCAATTTCAGGACACAACATTACCTCAAAGAAATATGAAAGCAAATAGATTACCTGATCAAGGTGGATGATATTTGAAATGGTTAACGTTAGGTTAGCCGTAAAGTCACAATGCGATAGCGCGTAGGTTCTTGGCACAATTCTGACGTATTTTTGTGTGTCTTTTCCCTTAAATTCAACTTTCAGCTTTGAAGCATCAAATCTTGCTGGAGGGCCCAAAAGTCTAACAGCCTAGAAATAATGGTGCATCAAAAGAGACATTATTATGGAATCGCAGAGCATGAAATCATTTATAGTTTCACAAGTTGTATCATAGTAGATAATGAAGTGTAGAAGAGTAGAAGTTGACCTTGTTCATATAATCAATCAACTGGTGTTTAACCAAAAAAGTATATCTTGAGAACAAGCTTGAGGCTCATCTTATAGACTTGTATATATATAAATGGAAACTTGGCGGCTAAGGTTGGTTTGCATTTGGATTCAAGGATTTCAAAACTATAGATTTCGTAAATTGTCTCGAGCTATATTACATAAATATTAGCTTACATAAAAACTCAGAATACATAAAGATTGGATTTAAAATCCTTAGAACTGATGAATTTTAATTACCATGATAAATGTGTTATACGGAATTCGTACTAAATCTTTTAGTTGTACAAAATCCTGTCATAACTCGTGTTCCGTACCAAAATGAGACTCCCAAGTCCCAATTTTAGTTTATCCTTCATAGTATGGTTTATTGTATCTATTTTAACGGTGGTTGTTAATTGAAGGTATGTTAGACAAAATACTTAACATAGTTTTTGTTTTGTTTTTCAATATTAAATCTCAAAAGTCAAATGGGACTCTCATTTTGGGACCAAGGAGAGAGTGTTTGCCTGTAACCCTCCTCTCTTACTCTTCCAATAGCTACCTACGTTCTACTCCATAAAATTTCTGGAATCCATTCATTCTACTAAAAGAATCTTAAGCTCATTGTTCATCAAGTGAAATTACATTGGAAATTTACTATTATTCCCAACTCATTTTGGAATTTGGAAGGCATTGAGTACTATCCAGATTAGAGATACATTTATAAAACGACGACCCAAACTTATCCCTAACTTTATTAAAAATGTAGTTACGGTGACAAGTAGTACTCAATCAACAATGGTGGCATTTAAGTACTCAATCAACTAATAAGAATAAAAATAATGGCAAGTTAGGAACTTCATGTCACATCTAAAGAAAACAATATAACGGATTTAGTACATGATTATTGAATCAGATATACTACATTATAATAAGAAGTATAATACTTGAATAAGTGAAAACTGAAATGCCATTACCAGAGAAAAATAAAGGTAAAGGTAAAGAGAAATACCTGGAAAACAAGGGAATTGTAAGAGGGTCCTCTGTCTCGATGGGAAGAGAACAGAACAGCAGGAGGAACTGAAGAAGAAGAAGAAGAAATCTTGGGGTTGCAATTACTGGTTGTAATAGATTGATCTCTGTCTCTGTGGGGAGAAGTTGGGGCAAAAGCAAAATGGGCACAACGACTAGCCATAGACTGCATAATAAACTCATCCTCCCCTGTCCCTCTACTAGCTTTTCCTTAACCACCCCACCACCATTTTTCCCCTTCTTTCTCTTTCTTTGAAAATTGTGTGTGGAATTTGTGGATCTGGGGAGTGGAAAATTTAGTGGACACTTCTACGTATACAAAAATTAAATAAAAAATCAAAGACTACGGTTGTCTCAAAAATTAAAAGATAAGTTTTTACACAAATTTTTATATTAGACTTCATTTTTTGTCATTAATTTTTGTATACTTGTACTTTTCCAAATTTGGTGGGTCGATTCCATTGTTTGGGATTTTGGAAGTTGGTTCATGTGGACCTACGGCATCCGAGACAAGCCTTGAGGCACCACTCATTCTTCTGGAGCTTACCACTATAGACTATACTAGCTTCACAAGTTCGAAAAATTTGTTTGTTGGGGACTAGAGTGAGACATCATGACACGTCACCACCATATCAAATTCTCTTGATAAAATGTGGGTAACGTGCTTATGTGGCTTAATTTATTTATTTATTTTGGTAATTTTAAGTCTGTTGGTAGGTTACTTAACCTTTCTTACGTACATATATGAGAAAAAAAATTAAACCTAAAGTTCGGCTATAATTAATAATCCGTCAAATAGTTAAACGTATAATTTTATAAGTATGGTACCCTCAATTGTTTAATATCTCTGTTAGGGCGAACGTTAGCGTTAAAACTCATTTGTCCAACCGTTTAGCTAATAATGACTACAATCAATATTAGTTGTGTATCATATCCTATACACATATAGTATAATTCAGCCATCTATAATTAAAGTTAATAATGGAATGTTAAATAAATAACTCATTTTGTACCATCCATAATAAAATTTAAAGGACGAATTTTGGAATAAAAAAATTGCGTTACGCGCTATTTATATTATTATTTTTAATCAAGACAATACACACCATAATAGCGTGTGAATAGATATTTTCGTATTGAAAATTTTTCATACGCAACACAAAAGTGCTCGGGAGAATTCTTGAAATTCTCCCTGCATATTATATTATGCCTGTGAAGAGATTATGGATTGAGCGGTCACAGATAGCCCACGCCGGACTGGTTGGTTAGCTGAAAATATAGCGCCACACAGGCCTGTGAATATGGTTGTTACAATTAATTTGCTGTATTAATAATTCAAAATGCACGGTTTCAAGTAATTTTCGTTGTTGTTGTGCAAATAATGGATGGTGGGAGTTCTCCCCCTCATACTAAGGTGGCACTTCAAAAACAAAATTAGGTGAGTTTGCCATCATCAGTGACCTCCAAGTCTGTCTGTGGGTCAACAACATGATGCAGTCTAAATCATTAGGACCAGTTCTTGGTGAAAAAGAATGTACAATAGTTAATAATATAACAAACCATAAAATTTACAATATGTACCAGAGCTGTGTTACATAAGCAGAAATAATGAATCATTTTCAGGAATATCATTATCATCTTGTTTTATTTAAGCAGTGCTACAAAGTCATTCTCACGAGAAAAGTGGCACCCCACCCCAATCCTCCGGCAAGTGGGGACTTGGGCTAATCATGCAGATATAGTTTCCTCACTTGGAAGAATGGCATTGCCCAGAAGAAAATGAGTGCTTGCTTGAAACATAATCATAATATAATCATTGTCAGATTGCTTGTCTTGGGTTTGTTTTGATTCATATTTTGCTTATTTGAATTTTTCAGATCACTGCAATAGTCTGATTAATGGAAAATTATTGCAATGTAGTTTGTTTGCCCCATCGTTATGAAAGTTGCCTACATCTGACTGTCCTCAAACCTGTTATTTATGAGTCTTATGTAGTAAGTACGACCTTAAAATTACCGAAAGAAAGAAGGTGAATAAGGCGAAAATCTTTATGAATTCGCTTCAACACTTGCCTTGAAAGCATGATTTGATAATATGATGATTAGGAACAAGTAAGCCAATCCCCAACAACTAAAATCTACACTTTTTATGCTGAAAATCAATCAAATTTTTAAAAAGTCAATCCAGACATGATCATTATTAAATGATTGCAACTTTGGCTCACATAGCCCTAACTGCCCTGTTTTGAAGTAGAAAAACAAATCTAAACACGTGTAATATGTATTAATTGGTCATTGCAGGAACTGGAAAGGCATAAATTTGATAAAATTTTGTATATCAAGAAGTTAAAAGAGTCAAAATTCCATTTGCATCCTCAAGTTCTTTCATACCCTAAACTTGCTAGCAACAAAGAATTACATACTTTTCTAAACACATATACAAATTATACACTTGAAAATCTCAGAATATATTCTACTTCAAGTAAGCATTATTAGCAATCTCAAGCATTTTACAAGAAGGTGTTTGTGTAGAGTATGCCAAATTTGGATATGCAGCAACTCTTTTCACTTTGCAGGTAAGCTTTTCTTGGAGTAAAAAGGCAAAAAACGGCGTAAGCAACCGTTCTTCTTCCTCCTGCAATATACAGTTACAAAATTAATGAATTATAAACATTTGAACATAACATTTTAAGCCACACTTATTACTCTGGTAACATAATTTTTAGTCTGTCAATATGAACCGCCATTATAGACTATTAAAGCAATCACATCAAGAAAAAACTGATGATTATCCCTTGATTAGCATGATAAACTTGCATCGGTTGTAACGTATGCGTGTATGCTGTTTATAGTTAAATAAACGTGTATTAGATGTTAAGTACTTGATTTCTTTTACTCAAGATTCTAGCCAGCTAACACTATTTTGTAATGTTTTTTAATCATTCTTTGACTAGTTTATAATTAACTGATTTCTTTAACTTAAAAGCTAGCTGTTCAACTAAAGGAATTAATTATTTTTGTGTTTATAGATCGACGAATATTCTTTTTTCTGTTGCTATGATTTATCCTCCCCTCCCCCTCCCCCTCCCCCTCCCCCTCTTCCTCTTATTTTTCCATTTCTTTAGGGTATTACAACGGCACGTTATGCTTAGGTTGGGATTTAGATTCCAGAAAGTCAAAATTGGATAATTTAGACAATCTTATAAAAATAAGTTGTATCCGTAAAGATAAAAGTTGTAATACAACATTTGAAATGCAACTCTCTGTTATATCAATCCAACACGCTGTTTATAAACCGAACAAATGGCCTATGGTTCTGCGAGGTTGGGATTTGATGACCTATGGTTCTGTTTGCTAAGGATTATATGGAGGGAGAAATAAGCTGGCAGTCCATTTTAAGAACAACCACCTTATTATTATCTTAAAAGGCCACCTTATTATTCTCTTAAAAGGTTCAAAGAGACCTTCAATTGATAAGAATTTAATTTTCATCAAGCTAACTACTAAGTAGATAAAACAAACCAGAATAAAACAAATTGATTGTTCAGATTTTTTGTCCATTTTCTGTTACATTTAGCTTTAAAGTTTGAGCATAGATTTTCACCGACACATAACAAATTAAATTCTACCAACTGAATTTGATGTTTCTAAAACCATTAAATTTTTATGTTTTCTCTTGATCTATGAAAGAATAACTTATCCGATATAAGATTTTTAAGGTCGACCTAAGTTAATTTATCTGAATCACTTCAAATACAAAATAATTTTGATATTCACTTAACAATTCAAGTATATATATATATATATATATATATATATTAAAAGACTACAAAATATTTGCGAAATTAATATACCTTGTGCTGCTGCTCCTTGTGCTTCTACTTCTACTGCTACTGCTGCCACTGCTGCCGGAGCTGCCGGTGCTTCCACTATTGCTACTAATCCCACCACTCTCACTCTCATCCGAAATCGAAGTTCTTTTCTTCCACCACTCCTTCTCAACAGCCTTCGAGGCCTTATTATCCGAATTCCCATCCGGTTTGGGAGAAACTTTCGCATAAGGATTTGCCTTCTTTTTCTTCTTTTTTCCTCCCAAAGTAACTGGAAAGACCATCTTAAGAAACAACCCCTTATTTTCATTTATATTACTTCCACTCCTCACCATTTTTCCTTTCTTTTCAATTTTCTTTGCACTTTCTTGCCTCTTTACACTTCCTTTCTTGCTCAAACCTTCCTCTTCTACCAAAAATTCTTCTTGATTTTGAATTCCCACCCTATGGCTATGATACTCCACAAGATCTTTTAGAGAAAGCTCGTACGACGATTCGGGCATGGCCTTGACCATTTCCATAAGCTCCAACTGGCCTCTAGCAATGGCTTGAACTCTTGATGATGGAGAAAGATGTGGAACATAATTGTTACCGGATTTTGGCGAATGGATCGGACTTCTAGACGGGCTTTTATTTCCCCACAAGGGTGGTGAACAAACACCGGATTCATCTTCCCCAATATTTTCAGGCCTAAATTGAAGTCCTCCATTCCAATTCCTATATTTTTCATAGTTTTGTGCAGCTTTTTGAGGCTTGGAACCAAAATTTACTGCCCCATAACTATCGCTTATCGGTTCGAGGGGATTGAAGGTGTGGAGATTAATGTTAGTTGCTTCTGTTTTTGGATCAAACATGGTTTTTTGCAGGCAGAAAATTGGAGAGAGAGACGGATGAAAATGGAAATGGAAATGGAAATGGAAAATGTGTTTATGGACAATCACTTGTATTTATTTTAATAACAAAGTAAGTTTACTGCCGTTTGATGCGGCCCTAAAAGTCAAGACTTTCTAGATGGATGGTCATTGGTACATACTTTTTCTCTATTTTTATAATTTGGTTTCTCTGTCACTATAAGGTAGCACCACGTAAAAGTAAATAAGATAAATAGTACTTTATAATATGATCGGTTAATTACAATAAAAAATAATAATAAATTAATATTATAACAACATTATATTATTTGAGATAAAAAAAATTAAAATCTCTACCCTTTATCTTTAATCACATAACATAATTCTCTTTTGTTTTCTACGGAACAGTAAGACTTGCTTGTCTCTTTCAAACCCCCCCTTCTCACCCTCTATGATAAAATTCTCATAATTTGACAAAATAAATAATTCAATGTTACTCGCCTAACGCATATTGTTCGTCATGGCTGCAGTATTGTTATCAATTAATTTTATTAAATATGTGCTAGTTCATACTAATTAAATAATGGTCCAATTTGATAGATTATGTATCCATTCTTTAATCGTCAAAATATTTTTTTTATTTTTATATAAAAATATTTATAAAATAAAAATATATCATTAATATTTACAAACTCTAGGAATAAAATACTGACAGAATATTGAATATAGTACTACAACAAGAATTTAAGGTTTTGCTTCTAGTCAACTTTCTCTACACGTGTATTAATTACTGTATTTTAGAAAGGTTTACTGTTTCCATTTAATTAGGTTGTTGCTGTATTTTACTGTTTTTTAGTTGCAATTAGGACGTTAAAAGTTTTCCTTGGTCGGCAAATTGTTAAGTGGGATATTATCGAACAATTAATATTTCAACCGTATTATTCTTAGTGTTGATTCTCTCCGTCTGACTTTACTTGTCTTAATTAATTTTTATGAATAAATTAACCGATTTTAAGATTAATAATTAAATAGATATATTAAAAAAAATTAAATAAAATAAATTAACTTTGATAATATATTTAATTTATTTTTTAATAAATTTAAAAATAAATTTTGATTCTAAATATGATCAATTTAATTATAAAAAGTTAACTAAACAAATAAAATTAGAATCAAAAAATATTAATTTATTCAATTGGTGTAACTATGTTATTGATTTGCTTTCACTTTTCTTTCGTGTCCAAGAGTGATCATTAATTTAGAAATAAAATGAAAAGTAACCGGCATGAACTTTCTATAACGATATTTTCTAGATGAGGCCGAGGTAATATATATGATTTTGTGAAATTGCTACATAATAATAATTGTGATTATGTGGTTGGTTTTTGACTTATATTACACAGAAGGGCCCTATAATAATAATTTCAAAACACATATAAATTAATTTGCTGCTTTTATAGGGCTAATATGATTACAAATGGTGGGTGGAGTTTGAAAAATAAATAATGAAATGGTTGGTAGGTGGTGTTAACGTTGACATTGAGTGGGACCCAAATTCAAAATCATAAGCACACGTACAACTTTTAATCTTTTTGTTACTTGTGTCAAGATGAACATGGCTGATTTTCTTGAGGAGTGATGTTGGTGCCTTTTTGGGACTTCTGTAGGTTAAGCGTGTTTGAATTTTTTGTTGAAATACGACTTATTAAGTATTTTATTCGTTTTAAATTATAATATTAATATTAATTTTTTTAAAGTCAGAGTTAATGGTATAATTTTTTTTAATTAATGTTAATATAATTATAAATATTATAAATTATTTAAGAAATATTATTAATTATAACATTTAATTTTTTTTTATTAATTTTAAATTTAAAAATATCTCAAATTAATTTTTAAAAAATTAATATTAATTTTTTAATTAAAATTTTAAAAAATTGATGCTACACTAGGCCATCTAAATGCCCTAAACGAAGTATTCTATACGTATTACGTATACCCAATAAGCTAAAAAATGAACAAAGGTTTTATACCACGTACTTGAATGTAGCTATAAGGTTAAATAAAATTCATTTTTTTGCATTTAATTAATAAATTTTGAAGAGTATAATTGTATTAATCATTAATCAATAATAAAAGCGTGTGCTACATATTTCGCTTTCGAAAATTAAATAATGAAAAAAAATAGACCCTTTCTAGACGGAAAGAATATATTAATTAATGATTTAGTTTAATAAATTCTTCTTAATTATTTGTTAAGACAACATCTAGAATAAATTAAAGAACTTAGCAGCAAAGCTACAAAATAAACCTCGTCTCATTAGCTGGTTTCACATTTGACGATTAGTATATCTCGCCGACGTCTTATAAAGTCCATCATCTAGCTGCATATACTAAGCATTATTTGCATGAAATTTATGTTTTGTACAAATATACGCTTTTATTGACAAAGGGGGGAAAAGAAAATATGTCAGATGATTGATGTATTTTCTCTGTATGAAAATAAATTTTATTTAATTTTCAAGGATATGAAGACTCATTTGAGAACATGCTTAGGTTTTGGAGTATTTTTTGAATATTATTAAATACTTTCCCTGCTCTTAAGATTGTCGTTAATTTTTGAAAGTCAAATTAAAATATTTTTAAATTCGAAATTAAGATGATTCTTTACGTGTTACTATAAAATAATAAATTTTATAATAAATAATATTTTAAAAAAAATTTACAATATTTATCATTATATTGACTAACATATATTTTCAATTTTAGATTTAAGAATATCTTAAATTAACTGTAAATAATCAATAATAATCTTATATTTTAAAATAAAAGGAATATAAGAATAATTTGAATGTCACCATATAATTCTTAACAGACATAAAAATAAAAATAATGCTACAGTGATAAAAGATGGCTACAAAAAAATTAAATACAAAATGATACGTCCAATTATAATTAATAAATGTTTCACCACGCATAAGTAAATTCAATGATTATAACAAATACTCCTTTATTATTCACATCATTTTATATTCTCTATTTGTATCCAATTTTCCTATGTTCTCCATTATTTGTTGTAAAATTAGGACACACTTGTGGAATCACACGCTGAAGAGGATAAGGTCAATAACGTTAATTCTCACTATTGGCTTAAATCGAACGGCATATAATACCGCACTAGCTATAATAATAATAATAATAATAATAATAATAATAATAATAATAATAATATTGTTCTAAATTATAATCAACAACTAGATGTTATTAAAAGTTTGACCGTGCAAGATTATAATTTTTAGTTTAACCCTTACCAAAGTCAAAATCAGCTGAGTTTCTCTAGGTTCTTCTTAGTTCACCTCCTCGAGTATATAAATAGGGACCAAGTTTCTCTCCAAACTATTTTTATGCAAATCATTCAGACTCTTAATCTCAACTGTTTTATTTAATTCAGTTTCATCGTTTAAAATACATTTTTAGTTGATGAACAGTTAGAATTAGAAACCTGAATGAGTCTTGACGAAAATAATATAGAGGGGATCTTATTCCTATAAGTAGTCCCTTATTTAATACACTGAAAATAATCAGATGTAACTTGTAGCTTTGACGGTGAGAATTTGTAGTAAAATTAGGACATACTTGGGAAATCATACACACCGAAGTTGATAAGGTCAATTGGGGTTAATTCTCAACTTCGTAAATTAAAGTGATAATTGTAGTCAATGATGTTTTAGTCTGATAGTTATAATTAAGGGTGCAAACGAATCGAGTCGAGTCGAATACGAGTATAAAAATAAAGTTTGATTGAAACTCGCTTAGCTATCGAGTCGGGCACGAACTCGAATCGAGCCCGAACAGTTTGAACTTTTCGAACGAATATGATTCGAGTATCAATAGAAAATTATAATTTGAAGAGATTCGAGTAATTTATCGAACTTTAAACTTTACTCATATTTGAATTGTTTATATTTCAAATCGAGTTCAAATCGAACTTTTAGTCAAGCGGGTACGAATCGAACTCGAACCGCTTGATTTATTTTGCAACCTTAGTTATGATTGAAACCTTATAACTATTAGGTTGTAGGTTCATTTCTTGTTATGTGTTTTTTTTTTTCACGTGATTGTGAGATTTTCTTTTTTCTTAATTTATTGTGAAACTTTATTTTCTTTTTAGTGAGGCTTGTATTCTCAGGGTGTGAAGTTCACTTAATTTTGATAGATTCAAATATTATTGAAATTATTAGATAAATCATTGTACCTGTACTAAAATCACTTTGAAGTGGGAGTTCCAAAAAAGTGATAATTGTAAAGAATGCAACTTAATTCTAATACATTTCATAATTTTATTAAAATCAAATAATTCATAATTATATTAAAATTGAGTATATTTCATCAGTTAAATAATAAATCAGAGCCTTAACAAGTTCATGCAGTTATAATATTGCACATAGGGCTGCAAACGATCTGATTTGATCCGATCGTTGTCGAACTCGAATTGAATTCGAACACTTTTAGTTGAACTCGAACATGTTTGAGTAACATTATTGAACCAACACACATGTGCGAGTTTGAATCGTTCGAGTTTGAGAATATACTCGAGTTCGACTAAATGCTCGAACTTGCCTATAATGCTTGAACTCGCGAAAAATAGGCCAAATATTTTTTTTTTTTTTGAAAAAACTATACTTTAATTTCTTAATATATTCATATATATTTAATTAGTAGTAGTGGTCAATATTATTATTGATTACATAATTAGTCTAGAATAAATGAATACTACTACTTTCAATCAACCAAAAAAAAAGGAGATATTACTACTTTCTCAATTAATTAATTAATTTCATATTTTTGTATTTTTTGCTTTTAGGTGAAACAAAAGAAAAAAAATACTCCATCTATTTCATAAAAAGAGTCTTATTTGAGATTTTTTATAATAAAATTTTAAAGTTCTAAATTTTAAAATAATGTGAATTTAGTTGATTTAGATTAATTTAATATCTAATAGGCTAATATTGTTAAGTTTGTTAACCTTGAAATGTATTACTACTATATATTTCTTCCTTCTCAACTGATCAAATATGAATTTTTAATTCAAAAGGAATTTGATAATTAACTTTTAAATACAATAAATCTTAAGAATTATTTTATAAAAAGGTTATAGTTTTCATAATTATATTGATTAAAACTAAATAATTTTTTTTCTAAAAAACTAAAGTAATATATTAAATTTTACAATTTCATAAGTTAACTACAATTCTAAAATTAAAGGCTCAAAGCAATTTAGAGACTTTGTTTATTTGTTTCTTTTTTTTTTAATACCTTTTTGCTTATTTTAATTTCATGCAAACGATACTGTGACATAGTGCTTAATTGGATTATTAAACTTTAAACACTAAATATGATTACTTAATTACATAAAACAAAATTAGCCAACCACTTTTTTCACACTGTCTCATATATACGCTGTAAGTTGAGGTCTGTAATACTAAAAAACTCATAATTAATGAAATGAAGTTTGCACTTTTAATTATATGGTTGATAGTAATTGTACAATAAATATTACTTTATTAGTGAAGTCTTGATAAATTGATGACTTGATTTCTCTATTCTCTATCTCGATTTGACAATTTTAATAAGTCATGCAAATATAAGTAATTGTATTGTATTATTCTTTAATTAATGTCAAATTGTCATTGCATGATGATTAATAACTTTATTTATGTGATTTATGACATGAGTTATAATTTATTAAATTATCACTGATGTAAATTGTAATAATCTAACAATCATTGTTATATTTTTTATGAAAATATTAAAATTATTTTATTTAAATTAGAGGTGAAGAAATACACATTATTATTTATTAATTTTTTAATAAAAATATTTACTTATAATCAATTATTAAAAAAAAAAGATGTTTAAGTAATAAAAAAAATATTACAAAATTAATAATTATTGGTAAGACAAACTTTAGGATTTAATATGAAATAACTAACTACCTATTGTTAGAAGTTAAAAACATTAAAATGTAAGAAATACAATTCAAACTCGAATATCTGTTGAACCGAGTCGAGTCAACCCAAGTCGATCCCAAATTGTTCGTGAACAAAATCGAACCAAATTATATGGTTCACGAACATGTTCTATCGAACAGTCGAACTCAATACCATGTGCGAACTTGACTCAATAACTCGAGCATATTGAACTCAAACCGAGCCAAATCAGTTCGCGAACAATTCGATTCGTTTGCAGATCTAACTGCATCTAAATTATAATCAACAATTTAAATCTCATTTAAAGTTTGAATCGGATAAATTAAACATGATATCCTAGTGATAAAACTTCTCCTTTTTTTTGTGTAATATTATTATGCGCTTCACTAGATTCTCTATATTCCTCCTATTTCCTATCCTAACATATTCTATAGATTTTTTCCTAGCCCCTAGTGTTAGAAACGTATCAATATAATTAAATTAATAGTATATGTTATATAAATATTACATACGAATTGGGTGCCCATAGACATATCTCCCTACCTTTTTAATTAAATTAAATCAACAATTAAAATAAAAAAATATTTTTGTATTGTAATAATATATTTTAATTTAGTACTCTCTCTATTCTAAAATTAAAAATGTATTTTTATTTTTATTTTTATTTTTATTTTTATTTTTCAAGTCAAATTGTAAAACCCTTTTCTTCATAATCAATACAAATTATTTTTATATAACTTTTGAAATTTATTATACCGAAAATTGATTTATAAAGTCAAGTCAAAAACAAATTCCCCTGTTAAAATATACCGAGCAAAAATGTTAATTGCGATGAAAAAAAAGAAAGAGGGATATAGCGTAGGCTGTAATTATATTAAATATTGTGAAAAATTATGTTAATTTTTATATCGAGTAAATATAAAAATTGACTTATAAATATGCAAAATTTCATGACTAATTACGGAATCTTCCACAAAAGTCAAATAACTTTTGTCGAAATAGATTATATCATTTTTCTCAAATGTATCATCATACCATGAATTCCACAAATGTCAATACTGATTGTTTTGTGGTAGAACTACCATGGTATATATAGGTCAGCTAAAATTTATATATATTTTAATATTTTTTCTGTTTTAAATTATAAAATTAATATTAATTTTTTAAAAATTAATTTTAAATATTTTTAAATTCAAAATTGACTTAATTAATTTAAGTTTTGAAAATAATAAATTTTACAACTAGTAGTATTTTTTATGTAATTTATAATATTTATAATTATATCAAAATAAATTAAATAAATTCATGTTAAATCTTGAGTTTGAAATTAATTTTAAAAAAAATAATATTAATTTTATAATTTAAAATGGAAAAAATATTATTTATTATAAAAATTAATAATCTTTTTTATATATAAAGGAAAAGGAGGAAATATCCAAGCTCCAAGTGGATAAATGAACGTTACTCGAAAGCAAATATGAATCCGGCAGGCCAATCAAAAAGTAATCATCAATCATCTGGAGCGTATTGTTTGGAATTATGCGTCGGTACTTTGGTGGAAGAATCGAAACAAACGTGTGACCAATATTCCATCCGCTTCATTGCCTACTGTAATTACCATCGCGTCATTATCATTCTTCTTCTTTTTTTCCATTGTCTTTCCCAACGACTTTATATATTACCAGCACGCGGGGGTAACGCGTAGAACAGAATGACGGAAAATTATCGTGTTAGCACTTCAAATTGAAAAACTCTACACTTACCCGGGAAGTGTATCCGCCGCTTATCCGTCCCTCACAAATTTTTCCTGTTTTTTTTTTTTTTTTTTTTAAAAAAAAAAAATGAAAAAGTTTGTGAGTGCAGGTGAGTGGCGGGTACACTTTCCGGGTAAGTGTAGAACTGCTCCTTCAAATTTGGATCATATTACGTCATGGTAATACTTTACCGCTAAATTATTTTTATTTTTATTTTTCATTATGGATGTAATTAAAAATAATATCTTGGGACGAATATAAAATTAAACAATTTATTTATATTTATATTGATGATAAACTTTATGATAAATGTTCACATTTTTGAATGATTTATGAAGGGTAAAATATAAATTTTATAAATTTAAAATATTAAATAAAAAGATAAAAAAAAATACCGTGAGAATATAATAGAGCCAAACGTGAGTCTCATTTGAATAGTTTAAGCCTATTAACACAACATGACCGTTACATGTTTCAGTATTGTACCTCATCTGACTGATTGTAACATGCAAATGTTTGTTACGACAGACTCTAGAATGAATAAAACCACTTTCTGTCGTCTACATTGATTGTTAAAAATAAATTAATTTAACTTTGCTACATATTTAGTTGCTAATATGCCTTCAAATTCCCTAAGCAAATTATATTGATTATTGATACTTTTAAAATTTTATAATGATGATTTTAGATAATTTTATAATAAAGTATTTAGTAATTTTTTAAAATAAATTTAAGACACTATAAATTCAGTTTAAAAAAATTCATCAATAATCAACATAATGATGAATATTTAAAATATATAAATGTACTACTAATTAAAATTTTATTATTTCATAAATTTTAATAAATTTTGAGATTAAAAATATTTTAAATTAACTTTCAAAAATCAATAACAATCTTTTAATTTCAGTTGAAAGAAGTACATAATTTCATCCAATAAAAAAAAACAAATTAAACAAACACATAACTATCAATTAGACGTAATTATAAAAAATTGAGAAGACAATCTCTAAAGTAAAAAAAAATTAAAAATTTAATTCTCTAATTAAAAAAATAAAAAAAACAATCTCCAAAATAAAAAAAATTAAAATTTTAATTATTTAATTAAAAAAATTAAAAGCTCAATTTTCAAAATAAAAAATATTAAAAATTAAAGATATTAATCTATATTTATGACTAAAAAAAAATACCATGGGAATATAATAGAGCCAAACTTGTGTCAAATATTTGAATAGTTTAAGCCTATTAAGTCAACATGACCACATGTTTCAGGATATTGTACATTTGTACCTCATCTCACTGATTGTAACATGCAAATGTTTGTTACGACATACTCTAGAAAGAACAATAACTCTTGGGCGACCGATAATTTTGCTATATTGATAAAAATATAATAATTTAATATAAAAATAATAAAATTTATTATTTTTATATTATGAATCTCATCATTTTTATATTAAATTATTATATTTATTATTATTCATAGTAAAATTGAACGATCGGTGCTAACGATTAGTCCAAAAATTTATTTATTTATTTTTACTCTTAAAATATTTATTCTGATAATTTTTTTTTATAGAATTCATTAATTTATGTATAATTTGGATACATGTAAATAACAGTATTGTACAATTTGTATAACAATATTATTTATATGTATCTAAATTATAATTAAATAACTAAATTTTATAAAAAAAATGTCAGAATAAATATTTTAAATATAAAAAAAATAAAATTAAACCGATCGCTAGGACCGATTCCCCTAGAAGTACTCTAGAATGAATAAAACCACTTTTTGTCGTCTCCATTGATTGTTAAAGTAAATTAATTTAGCTCTGCTAGATATTTAGTTGCTAATATATATGCCTTCAAATCCCTTAACCAAATTATACCTTGTCATTTATTTTTTATTTATTTTTAACTTGTTAATTCAGTCAGCTGTTGTTTTGTAGATTGTCTTGTGAGGACCAACCAATCATTTTGTTTTGTTTTATTTCTCACAAATAATAAGGGTAGTTATTTTGAAAATTTTGTGCTTGACATGGTAAGCCTTTTGCTGCTATCATCTATGTTGAGAGGTTTGATAAACAAAAAGGCATTTCTGTAAAATTCTATCGGAGAAATCAGGCGTTGGTTCAGCGGTGTGATGGGCAAACACCCAGGCGCTTCGCTTGGACATGAGTTAAAATCCTACTTCCTATCACCATTATAATAAATATAATGTAATTGTTAATGGTACCAAAGAAAAATAAAATTATCCTATCAAGAGCTTATGATATATATACGCATCAAATAGAGTAATGTTACGAATATAAATTATATATAAAAAGTTATACACAAACAGTATAAAAGAAGAGAAAAAATAAATTCAACTATTTTGTTCCTTCATTTTTTTTTTTGACAGACTCTAAAATAATATTAGGGAAGATTAATTCATTCAATCAAAATATATGAATTACATGTACGATAGAGTTAATGGGATACCTACCCATACAAAAATAGAATTTGAATTAATTAAAAATTTTATGATATAAGTAAAAAAATAAAATAATTAGTTAGAGATATATATCCGTGTCCGGTATATATCTAATTAGCATATCTATAATCTATTAATATTATAATTGAAAAACAACTATCTAAATAAATAGAATTCAAGCTATTAAAAGGAGAGAAATGATTTTCACAAAAATGAAAAAAGAATGAGAATTATAACTCCGACCTTAGAGAAAGTAAAATCTTGTACAATAAAAAATAAAAAATAAAAAAATAGAGAAAAAAAAATTATCAAATAATAAATTAATGATAACAAAAAGATACAAGCAAAGTCTCTTCAAAAGAGAAAGAGACCCTCCCCATATCTATATATGAAATTTTGAAGATTAGAATGTTTGCCTAGAGAAAAGTCAAAGTAAGACATTGATATTTTTTGTTCCTTCATTAATCATTATGTTAATAATTTTGCGTAGATTGTCATTTAGTGCAATATCTAATTCGTGAATCATTTCTTCATATTGATTTTAGTTTTGGCTTTTAATTTTGAAGTTGTCATCCTCTGCACAAGGTCGGTACTGAGAATTTAGAGACCTTATGCAAAAAAAAATATATGAATTTTCTCTCGTATATAATTTTTTTTTATCAGCACTAATATATAAAACACAATTTATATCAAAATTTATCATTAATTAAAATAACAACCTGTTCTTTTTAAAGTATAATATACACACACAAAAATTCGTATTTAGTAAAAAAAAATAAAATTTGTGGGCCCTCTGAATTTAGAAGTCCTGTGCGAGCCTTTCTGCACCCTCTCGATTTATTTGTTAGTAGTATTTCCTTAAATAAATAATTTTCTTTTGTCATGTCGTTGGTGGTTGATTCTTGTGAGATTTTATCATTATTTTGTTAATATGTAAAATTAGTAAAAGTTTAAGCTGCCCGAATTTATTAGTTTTTTATTTATAAGAAATGTTTTCAAAAAGCTTTAAATATTTTTACAAAATAACTCATATGCCGATTTTGCCCTTGCTCCGTTCAAAGTATAATTCTCCTTCGGTTAAAAAACAGAACAGAAAAAAAAAACCATTCATAAAATTTATGAATGTATTTAATGTATATATTTATATTTAATGTAAATAATATATTATTATAATTACTGTGTGACATGTTAACAAATTATAATAATAAATTTAAAAATATTGTGTCACTGTAACTAAAAAATAGGGATGACAAAATGCGTCAATTGAATGAATAATGAATAAAATTAATTGGGTTAAAATTTTTAATGGGTTGGATCACTCATTAATGGGTAGAATATGGGTAAAACTATAACGATGTGGGTCAAACCCATGAACCTATATCCAACCGCATCCAATCTTCAAAAACTTTTTCTTCATAGCAAGACTGAGTTCCTTTGGCGGGTCGGGTTTCTCGGACAAGGCAACCATTGAAATTGTGTCGTGTAATATGGATCGGGTCAGGTTTTATGGGTGTGCCAACATAAATCATCTTTTTTTTGTGGGACCTGAAAATTTGACAAATGGGCTGAGAGAGTAACTACTTTCCCGGGTCAATGTAGTTTGTACAGATATCGCCTCCAGCTTTTGCCGCCCATTTCAAACCTCCAATAACAAATAAGCAAATTCTGTGAGTCCACCATGGACCTGGATATGCACTATTGCGCTCGCTTGCTGCAAAACATCAATACCCACCATTTGATCAATCAAGGGAGACAACTCCACCTCCTATTTCTTAAAAGGGGTGTCCTCCACTCTGCTCTCACCGTCGCAAACCGCCTCCTACAGATGTACATGAGATGCGGCCAGTTAAGCGATGGACGCCAACTGTTTGATGAAATGTCTCAAAGAAATTGTTTTACTTGGAACACTATGATTGAAGGCTATATGAAATTGGGTAACAAGGAAGAATCTTTGGGGTTGTTTTACTCGATGCCTCAGAAGAATGAGTTTTCTTGGAATCTTGTTGTTTCGGGTTTTGTGAAGGTGAGTGAGTTGGAAGTGGGAAGAAGGTTGTTTGAAGAAATGCCAAGGAAGAATGGGATTGTGTTGAATTCGATAATTCATGGGTATGTTCGCAATGGGTGTTCAAGAGAAGCTGTGAGAGTGTTTAGGGATTGGAATATGGAAATGTGTGAATCATGGCTTGTTGATTCATTTGTTTCGGCTACGGTTATTGGTGCTTGTACTGATCTATTGGCTCTTGACTGGGGGAAGCAAATTCATAACCGTGTAATTGTTAATGCAGTAGAATTTGACTCTGTTCTTGGAAGTGCACTAGTTAACATGTATGGAAAATGTGGTGATTTAGATGGTGCCAATCATGTTTTGAATAATATGACTGATCCAGATGACTTCTCCCTATCAGCTCTAATCTCGGGATATGCAAATTGCGGTAGAATGAATGACGCTAGAAGAATTTTTCATATTAAAAGCGACCCATGTGTTGTGTTGTGGAACTCTATGATTGCGGGATATGTTGCAAGTAATGAATCCAGGGAAGCATTAGTTTTCTATGCTAAGATCAGAGAAAACGGAGTAAAGGAAGACTTCTCTACTTTTGCTAGTGTGTTGAGTGCCTGCAGTACTTCAGGTGATCTTGAGCATAGTAAACAAATGCATGCCCGTGCTTGTAAGTTAGGAGTTGTTGATGACCTCATTGTTGCAACCGGACTTGTTGACATGTATGCTAAGTGTAGAAGCCCTGAAGATGCTTGCAAATTATTTGGTGAGCTAGGGATGTATGACACGATCTTGCTCAATTCTATGATCACCATATATTCTAATTGTGGCAGGCTTGAGGATGCAAAACGAGTCTTTCACACTATGCCATCTAAAAGCTTGATCTCATGGAACTCAATGGTAGTGGGTTTAAGTCAAAATGGGTGTCCAGTCGAAGCACTGGATCTTTTCTGCAAGATGAATAAAATGGACTTGAAAATAGACAAATTTAGCCTAGCCAGTGTGCTCAGTGCATGTGCTAGCATTTCTTCACTTGAGCTTGGCGAACAGGTATTTGCCAGAGCAAACGTTATTGGGCTGGAATTTGATCAGATCATAACTACGTCCCTTGTTGATTTTTATTGCAAGTGTGGATTTGTTCACCAAGGTAGGAAGCTGTTTGACCAAATGATGAAATATGATGAAGCTTCATGGAATTCTATGTTGATGGGATATGCTGCGAATGGTTATGGTTTTGAAGCATTGGCTTTATTCAATGAAATGAGACATGGCGGTTTTGCTCCCACAGAGATAACATTTACTGCAGTTTTGTCTGCCTGTGATCATTGTGGACTGGTTGAAGAGGGGCGGAAATGGTTCTATGCGATGAAACATGATTATCATATTGATCCTAGGATTGAGCACTACTATTGCATGGTAGATCTTTTTGCTAGGGCAGATTGCCTTCAGGAAGCTATGAAACTCATCGAGCAGATGCCGTTCGAGGTTGATGAAAGCATGTGGTCATCAGTTTTGAGAGGGTGTGTCACTCATGGAGATAAGATTCTTGGGAAGAATATAGTGGAGCGACTTACAGAACTTGATCCAGAAAACTCGGGGGCTTACGTGCAGCTATCAAGCATGTTTGCCACTTCTGGGGACTGGGAAAGATCAGCACAAGTGAGAAAACTAATGAAGGATAAGAGAATAAGAAAGAATGCTGCTCTTAGTTGGGCTGATGGTTAACATAAACTTCTGGTGGTGGCATATGTCTTAAGTATGATACTGCATCTTATTTGGAGAGTTGCACAAATTCTTTCATTTCTTAATGAGGTAACATTTAAATTTATTTCCTTCACTTCTATTGATTTATAGGCAAACACAAAGCTTCTCAAACTCAATTATTTTACGCTATAGCTTCCTTTGCACTTGTTCCTGTTTCTTCGCTGGTTCCTCTCTTCATTAAGTTCAAGCGACTTAACTTTGAAGTCGTGAGCAAGTATTGATCCACCAGCTACTCACGATTTTACAAGTTCCGTCTTCTAAGAAAGGTAAATATACAGAACATTAATCCATCTTGGAGAATGTTTAATCTTAAACTCACCCTTACTCCAATTTCATTCTCAGTATTCATATGTATTAATGTTCCAATTATGGCAGGTTTGTTGATGAAGGGATGTCAATATTTCCATTAATGGAGAAGGGCTATGGAATCATACCTATAGATGAGCATTATGCTTGCATCGTGGACATGTTGAGTCGAGCAGGTAATCTTAAAGAAGCACTGGATATATTAGAAATTTAGAAACAATGCACTGAATATATTGGAAACAATGCCTTATGAAGTCAATGCTTCATTGTGGGGGAATGCTTCTAAACTCATGGAAAGAGTTGCAAAGAGTTTAATAGATCCAGAACCACAGTCATGTCTACCTTATAATTATTTGGTGTTGGCCAAGGCATATGAGAGGAGGGTCAGATGGGAGAGCCTTGTTCGAATCAGAGGAGTCATGAATGAGGAAGTGAAAAACAATGGTTGATACAGACATACAGTGGGGTTGGGGTTAGAAACTATGCACTTTCTTAAAAAAGAACATCAAATACTTCAACATGGTGGCAAGTACATGTATCCAATGTTGAGTTTACTGATACAGGATATGGAAAATAGAGAGATAGTGATACAGGATATGGTGAATGAAGCTTATGTATATAAAGATATAGTAATGTGAGTGATCGGGGAGGAAATGAGGTAGTATTAGAGAATACAGTTGTCCTTATAGTTGTTAATTGAATATTCATATGTTCACATCATTTTCCTTTATGGCACATTTTAACCTAAACATAAGGAGTGTTAAGGTTAGATATGCTAACTGAGAGAATCAATATTAAACTAATATTCCCTTTTGGAGAGGTTTTTGTGTTTGGCTAGAATTGAACTCATGGTTATGCCTAAGAATACGCTGATCGAGCTTGATGGATCTAAAGAAATTATTCCATTTGAAGTGGGTGCTGCATCATGTTTATGATGTTTCAAAATTTGAAATTTTCAAATCACTGGAGCTAATGACAGAGATGAAGAACAGTTTTATGAATAATGATGTGAAGCAAAAATTAATGTCCCCGCCATGTTTGACTCACTTATCTGCATAGGACCAACTCTAGTTATATGCAATATCACCCAAAGTTTGACTGCAGTTTCAAAAAAGATGTTGCTAGTTTGAAGATGCAAAAATTTCAGCGGTAAAGTGGCACCTCACAATCTGACCAATTTTACCTAAACCGTGGTTCGATGCAGTACGAGAAACGAAATTGGATACATAAAATATCATTTTTTGTAATACAGAGTACGGTAAGGGGCAAGGTAGGAATAGGTTTTTTTGAATTGCTTAATTGTTACGAAAACATGGTACACTGATAACAGTTTTCTAAAAAGATATAATTAAACTATTTGAGATCTAGTTAAAAATGGTTAAGTTGTTTATAAACAAGTATATTTTTAGCGAGATTATGTCATGACATCACTTACTTCACATCTACAAGGTGCTAATTTGGCTATATTAGTTGACATTCTCTAAAATCTTTTTTTATATATTATGATTCTAATAGAGTGTTCCAGATCTACTTCGTTAATATTATAGTTTGTAAACATCTTAGATATTTTTTAGAATTATGTTAGATAGTCAATTATATTTGATCTTAGTCAAATTTTAAGATTTTTGCCAAATTATATTTTTTAAATGAACTTTTAGATGTGATAATCTTTAACTTTCAATGATTGTAGGCTAGAACGCAGACGCAGTTACAAATTAATAACGATTTGCAACCACCAGTTACAAATTATTGAGCTATTTAATCCAAGGGATGCGGCTTTGATATATAGCAAATGTAACAATTAAAAAGATAGTATAACCTAGAAAGAAAACTCTTGCTTGGATATACGGTGCTACCAACTAGTTCTGCTGAAGTAAAGAATTCCTTCTGGACATTATAAGTAAGGCCATTTTTTCTTTCTATTTCCTTCGAGCCCTTACTTGATCTAAATGGAATTGCTAAATATATAATATAGATAAAAGAAGAAAGAGAAAGATTTTTTCAATCCTTATTTCATGTGTAACGTAACATAATAATTATCTTTTTCATTTGGAGAGAGATGACTAAGTGGACTAAAGCGGCGGATTAAGAATTTGGACACTCATTGAATATAGTGCGGTTTGATATAATTTTGAACAAATACCGCACATGAAACCGTTTTGATGCAATTGCTTAAATTAGAAACCGCAAAATGAAACCGCTTGAATTGGTGCTGAGCGATTTCTAAGAATGCGGTGCGATTTCGGCTCAGAAACCAATTGAAAAAAAAATTAAACATGTTATACTTTCCAAATTCCAAATAAATCTCAAGCTTACGGTTGTAAATAACACCCAAGTACAAAAATTAAATTCTTGAAAATCAATCGCAAATTAATTTAAAACTTCCAAATCCTCAAATTGAAAAGTTAAAGTTTAGTACCATACAAATTCTAAAGATGCATACATTACTACAATACAGCCATTGTTTAAAACTTAAAGTCTTAAGCCATGCAAATTTACGTATTCTAAAATTAAATTTATTATCATACTTAAATAGTACTTAAAAAAAACTCTAGAACATAAACAAAAATATAAGAAATATTTAAGAACTTAGAACTCTAAACGGTAGCGGTTCCTGTGTTTTATTTTTTCATGGGTTTGGACTCCACAAACCCAACAAGTTCCTGTTTTTCCTTGAATTTCCATCGAATGTGTTTTACTGAGCTAGTGATGGGGAAAATGAAGTTTGCTCTTAGGCTATTTGGTTTTCTTCTATACAGCTGCTGATAATTCTGAACTCCACGAGGTGCAAACCTGATGCTAAAACTTACAATGCTCTAATCAGCACACATGGTCGAGCTGGTCAATGGTGTTGGGCAATGAATATAATGGAAGACATGCTTCGTGCAGCTGTGTAATTGTATCCTTCCCTCTAATCAATCTTTGTGCGTCTGATGTGAGCTTCCTTCTTTACTTTCGAGTTTAAGAATTATCTTAGGTAAATAAAAATGTCTATTATTATTTAGCACATACATCGCTGTTTTTTTGGATTCACAGTTATATTTATTTTTGTCCATTCTCTCGTTGATTCTGCCCTTGGCTTCCTCCCTTCTTGTTTTCGACTTTGGATTCGGGATAATTTTATTTTGTTCACATGGTTTGTTGCATTTTTGGTAGGTAAGGGACATGCATCATCTTCCGTGATCAGTGTATATGAAAACCTAGTTTGACTTTGTGTTTTTTGTGTTATATAGACTAGTCAGTTTGGAGGGCATTTACATAATCACACAGTTACCTGTTTGAAACTAGGTTTCTGAAGCATATATTCAAGGCTTCTACAACCAACTAGTATTGAATATTTTGAAATTCTATTGTCAAGACAGTATTGGGAATAGCTTATTTGATGAAAATGGTTATTTCCCATGGTAGGAAATCTGGAAGGTGAAATTATATATGCATGCATCAGTTGGTCTCATTTATCACCTTTCTGTTCAAAGGAATCAAGGCTCGAGAGTTATAGCTAGCAGGGCCCTTCCATATTGGATATATGATCTGTTCGATAGGAGATTTTAATGTTATATATTTCTCTATCATGCATGGTTAACATTTTTCTTGTGATTATTGAAAGATCCTTATGATTCCCTTGTTTCTTTTCGTCGGTCAGTGTAAGCTTGATAAAGTAACTCACATGTTCTGTAGAATACTCTTTTGAACCAAATATATTGGCTCCAGATGAAGTTTGGGGGGGGTCCGTTTACTAACATGATTCATTTGTATTCGGTTTGCGGGCAGATTGAAAATGCCAAGGCTGTCTTTAGCACAATGCATGGGCCGACACCTAATTGGAAAATCTAGGAAGATAGAGATCATGATGATGAAGGTACTTGAAAATGATCATTACTTGGCACCCAAGACAAGTCCACGTGCAAGGCAATAACGATTTTCCTTTTTAACATTTGTAATACCTATAAGAAGAGCAAGTGATGGGCAAATATATTTATTCGCTAGTTCTGTTCTGTGGCAGGCAGCAGCAGCAACAGTAATCATAATCTTATTATGTGCTGAAATTAATATTCTAATCGACTAATCCTCATGACAGATTGCTTCCCCCTTAAATTTGCATGCAGTTGTTCTACAAGAGAGTGGCATCGGGTACAGAAATTTCAGTGTTAATTGTGTAACAGACGTAGAATGCAATTTCAACGTACTAGTAAAAAGCACAAATTCCACAGGTTTGTCAATTTTATAGCTTAAAATTGACAGTTTGAACTCCTTTAAACAATGCAAGAGCTCACAAGATAGCATGAGAAAACTTGAGGCTATATTTCGAAATATAATTTCCCTGGAGTTTAAAAGTTAAATTAAGCCTCTTTTCTTGTGGAACGAAGAGAATATACAAGACGAGCACTTAAAACAAAAACTAGAAACACCAACACAAATTTAATCTAATCTAATTAAAGGCATCAAACCTCATCCATCAAAGTAACTTGCCTGTCCAATTCCTGCAATGCTACTGAACCTGGCTAGAAATTAAAATTTTGTATAAAGAACATTATCAAAATAACATGCCACCGGTTTGTTTGGGTGCAGCTGGAGAAAAAAAAAGATATAATCATCCCAAATTAACGAGTGAAATCACTCATCATATATTACTCATTATATTACAAATCAGCCCAGACATGGTTAAAGGGTGAACAAGTGAAATCACCAAGAAAAAAACAACAAATAAACTCAGATTCGCAGAAGTTTCTTTGAATCTTCACATAGATATATTCTTTGAAATATTAAGATAAGACAATGATCAGTATTTATAAGCTTCTTTCTCAATAAATAGAAAACCTCTCAAATCAAAGCAACATTAGATGAAGCATTAACTTCAAATCCAATTAGAAACACAAAATGAAAATTAGATTCGTAATTTGATTCGCATTCAGTCTAGATATACCTTAGATTTATACTTCCAGTGATAAGCACATCGATAGTAAAAAAAAACTATTAGAAACAATGGATATAGAGATGATAATTCAAATTGACTTTGATCAACCATCAACTAACTAATAAAAATCAGAGAAGCAATATCAGGTTTTGAATGTACACCAAATAATGTGAAAAGAGGTTGATAAATCCAGATTTCTCATTGTCACTGCAAAATTCACAAAAAAAAAAATTGTAAACCCATGCAATTAACAGCACATCAAGTTACCGAATTTGTGTGTATAATTACCATTTTGCAACAACAACCACATATATATACCAACTGGTGATCAAAGTACTAATTTTTGCTACAAAATTCAGTGTGTGTGTGTGTGTCTATAATTACCATTTTGCATCACTAATTGAACTAATTAACATATTGAATACAAAAGAAAGCTTATTCCCCAAAGCAGGCTGCAATTCAATGAGGCCAAAAGCAAGCTGCAATTTTTTTGAAAGTTTCTACTAATTCAAAATTATATATATAATTGAGCTAATTAGTAAATTAATACTACAATCATTCCAATTGCAACCCAAATTATCTCTAAATAACACAAAATTCTTAATTAAAACCTAATTTTTAGGGAAAATTAACAAGAGAGGAACTAGCTAGATACTAACCTTCAATTGGACAATAATGGAGGAGAAGTTGAAGGAGGAGGAGAGACTACTGCCACCGCCACTTATGCAGCCAACGCTTCTTTAAAAATTTTAGGGCTAAGGATAGAGAAAGTGGAGAGGGAGGGGAAAGAGATGTGAGAGAGGGCTGATATGAGAGAAGTCATCGTCGATCTGATACTGTCGATCTGAGAGAGCATGTTGCTGTTGAGAGAGAGCAGGATGTTAGAAGGTTTTTTTTTCCCTGCGGATGAAGTGAAGAACTGATAAATGAGGGAGAGCAGGTCACAATTTGGGTTAAGTGAAATAAGCCGACGGAATTATTTCCTTCGAGATTAACCCTTTCTCTTGTAGTGAATTCAGGAAATATAGTAATTTCACCATGGAAGTTCATGCGCCCACAACCTATTGCTGATGATTGTCACAAAAAATTTAAAAAATATAAATATAACTGTTCCAATTTTAATTCAGGCATAAATTATCATCACTAATCATACAACTATAAAGAGATGAATCATGGGTTAGACTTCTTGTTTTTGTTTAAAGATAATTACCACTTTTATATCTGGGATGGATTTAGCTTAATTGTGCTATGAAAACTAGAATCTTTCTACGTGTTTAGTAATAAATTCTGTAGACACCCAAATTTTGTACTTTTACACCAACCCTGACAGGAGAGCAAAATCATCACTTGACCCGACATACGAAAAGGAAGGTGGACCCCAACACGAAGCCCCCACAACGACTTACGGTCAAAGCTGCCACAACGAACAACGAGCATCAAGTTACTTGAGGCAAGACAAACAGCTTATCCAGAAAAACCTGATTTGATCACCAAAGACGACGAATGGCCACTAGGATTACGGTAGTCGGGGGTCTCGCTTCCCGGTGAGCGAGCAGCTGCCCAGCTCACCAGTGAGCTGACGGGGGTGTAAGGGGGCAGTGCCTCCTAGGAGCCAGGCACAAAGAGCAATTTCTATATCAAGTCACAGTCTTCCGAGCAAGCCTCCTGGAAATATACAACACGTCTCCCAGCGATTCCCAAATTAAAATACAAGCCTTCCAGCGAGAAACGAACAACCGACATCAGTGGCACGAGAATCGAGAAAAAGAAGCAGGGCGGCCGCAGATGCATCTGCGGCCAATGACTTTTGGGCGTTTTCGTAGCTCGAGGAAACACACGGCAGCCGAGGTGACGGCTCAAACGGTGACAGCAGGTAGCCGCAGATGGATCTGCGGCCAGCCACAGATGCACCTGCGGCTGCCTCCAAAGACCTATACAGCGTTCAGTTTTCATCCGAGAAAGAGGAGAGAAAAAAATAGGGAAGAGATAGAGAGAGAAGGCGAGATCTAGAGAGAGAAACCCATGGGTTGGGCAAAAAGGGAGAGTTTGCTATTTTTTAGTTTCAATATTTATCCAATCTCGTGTTATATATCTTTGATAATGAAGTATAAAGCGATTTTTGAAGTATTGCAAGGTGAAAAAAAAGCCATTTCTTGAAGTTTTAGCTTGTTTTATTCTTATAATTCCTTGTTGTTGGGTTGTTTGAATGTAGTACTTTTGTTGTATTAGTAAGGATCCAGGGATTAGGGACGATTAGTGAGGGTTCCATCGGAACGAAATTTCCTTCTAATGTCCCGATGATATCCGTATGGTAATATATAGCTTATTATGGTAATGCATTGTTCATAGTGTTTCGACTTGATATTTTAGGTTATTATGGCGTAGTAGTAAATCTTGTGTCATTGAGTTTTCCATTGTACCCATATTATTGTTGTGTGGTAGTTTTGAGATTGTGAGTCTAGGAATGAGATCCTTGTGATTAAATTTCAAAGATAGACAATTTTTGGTATATGTAGTTACGGCAATGTGCCTTTATTGTACATATGTAAATGTCGGGCCTTAAAACGATATCGAGTCAAAATCGGGTTAAGGCCCCGTAATAGTGAAATATGTGATTGTGGGTATTTGGGGTTATTTGGATGGCTCACATGCCCATGAATAGCCCGACACATTTTTGTGAATGCTTGATTTGATTCGCGACATGGAAAGCGGTTTCAAAAGGAAAAAGCAAAACGAGAAAGATTTTCTAAAAGTAAATCAAATTAGGGTATTAGAATCACAAGGCTAAAAAATCGAGAGGTTGAATGAATGTCGATCCCTATTTAACGAAAAGGCTGC
Source organism: Hedera helix (assembly GCA_947179155.2). Taxonomy (NCBI): domain Eukaryota; kingdom Viridiplantae; phylum Streptophyta; class Magnoliopsida; order Apiales; family Araliaceae; genus Hedera; species Hedera helix. The sequence continues at coordinate 37,830,517 of OX359267.1, read as the reverse complement.
AAACGTTTTTTAAATATCATAAGAAATTGATTTTGAAAAAATAGATAAACGTCTTTTCATTAAACTTTGGTGCATAGGGTTAAAAAACTCCTAGAAGTTGCCTTCATTTTATTTCACTCTACTGTCCAAAGGCAATGTATAGTCTCGATTCCTATTTGACGAAAGTTTAAAAATCCTTATTTTCTAAAACGACACCTAATAAAAAATCTCATCGCTTTCGAAATTAAAATCTATATCTATTATAAAGCAAAGCCTTTGCGTATGGGTCAAAAGACGTTCTAAAACGATCTCCAGATAAAGCACGTTTTCTACAGGAAAAATCAAAGCGGCTTTCTTTTATGCAAAATTCACCACAACATTCATTTAAGCACACACGCACATACACACACGTTTTAAGATTTTAAAAGGATAGGAAAACATCAAAATTGCGGTAACCGTGTTTTCACGGAAGTCGGGAGGTGCCTAACACCTTCCCCTCGCTTAAGCAAGCCCCCAAACTCTATGAATCTCGGTTCGCAGACTAATTAATTATGAGTCACATATGAGTGATTACGATTACGAAAACTAAAAATCGGATGAGTTGGTACATCCATTTCAAATATACCAACTGGCGACTCTGGTCAATTGGCTCATCATAAAATCATTCTTTTAAATCCCGTCGACACTTGTGCCGATCTTTTCCAAAAATCACATCGTAATCAAAAGGCTAAAATTAGAAAAGATAATTATTAATAGGAGACGATTTTCCCGGCGTCGACAAATACCACAAACAAGTTTTCTGACTCAAATTTTAGACCCATCCATCAACCTCATTCCATAAACAAACATTCATACATAATAAGTTACTACAATTGCTGGAGTAACGATCATACCTCTCCTTCTTGTATGACAGCAGCATATTCAGTACCGACACTTTTTTGAGCAAAGGAGAGGATGTGTCAATATATCACATTTGAGATGTGTTCCAGCATCCTCCATCCATTGCATCAACTGCATTGGACAAGTAAGGCTTGATCATTTGATACACCCAAAAAAAGAAGCTTAGACCATCAGCAACTTATAACTTATAAATCAGCATGAATCTATATTTAAACAAAAAAAAAACCTTCAGCATCTGAAAACTACATGTTTGAATGATGCAACAGACAGATGGGTACAGTGCTTTCTCAAATTGGCAAAGTCCAGGTAATCCCCAAAAAGGCCGGCTTGGACCTCTAAGGTGATCCACAAGGAATGGAATGTCATGTGATGTGAAACCAATACAAATGAAATCACCTTTGACTAATGCTGCCTTATCACAAGGCTTGAAGCTGTGCCTTGTATCAGCTAAGCACTCAGACCAAGTAATCACTAAGAAAGAAAAAAGAATATAATAAAGCTTTAGAATGTAGAAAGAAATCTGTGGAAATTTTGAGTATGCCTTTGTGCCTGCTTTCATTTTTGTTTATACGGTTGTCGGAAGGAAAGAAGTAAGAAGAAGAGGGAGGATTGAGATGGAGTGGGTTCAAACTTTAAAGTATAAACTTAGTCAATTAGCTACCACCTGCTCATGAAATCAAGACACAAAATAAATCTGTCCTTTTACTATACTAACACATGTTTTTTTGAACGGAACAATGTAACATATCCTATAATGATCTTCTGATATATATTTTAGCCAAAAACAGATAACTGGAAAATTAATCAACCAGAATCAAACAATATGCAGTAGCAACTCAAAATCTTCTTTACAAGTTTGTAAGGCTGCCTCCTGAAGACCGTATTGACACTAGCTCATTATATTGACAAAGCAAGTAAAACTTAGGAAACAGCCGATGCATTTGCCAAACCAATAGATACATAATTAAAAACTCGCTGAGTGAAAATCTGATAAAAAATTACCTCAATATATTTCCTCCAATTTCCAGCAGCCAAAAGATTCTTCAGTAGAATTGAATTAGTAGATAAGTTAATTTCTGTACCTGATGCCACTATCTTGTAGAACAACTGCATGCAAATTTAAGGGGGAACTAATCTGTCATGACAATTAGTCGATTAGAATATTAATTTCAGTGCAAAATAAGATTATGATTACAGCTGCCTGCCACAGAACTAGCAAATAAATATATTTATTTATCATTTGCTGTTCTTATGGACCTGTCTTGGGTGCTAAGTAATGATAACTTACTAACCACACAAGTCATTTTCAAGTACCTTATCATGATCTCTATCTTCCCAGATTTTCCAATTGAATATAAAAGATTATTTAGAAGTCCAACTGAAATTACATCAAATGAAGGATCCATCATGCTGATCAGTTCAATTATTGTCTTCCAATCTTGCAAACTTCAAAAAAAAAAAATCGAAAGTTAATTTAAAATACCCCCCAAAAAAACAGAGAGAATCTGATATAAAAAAATAGATAGTGGAGCTGTCCTGTCCATTAGCATGCTAGAAGGCAGTCTCTAATTTCTTGGATCTCTGATGCGAAAGTTCACTTTCATATCACACAAGCTAACACACTAAGGAGCTAATTATTTTATAGTCATTTACCATCCTTGTAAGTGGAATTTCCAATTTTTTGCTTACAAGTTGACCTTGTGCCATGATAATATATTTAATCAGAATACATGATAGTGATACTTAGATACTTCTGTCCAGCCATTCAGAATAAATAGCAGCACAACTAAGAAAAATGAACACAACTTTTATAGCAAGACCACAGACACATACATAGGGGTGGGACATGACAATGCGTCAAGCATGATTGTATGGGAGAAGATTCACATAATATAGGTCTTACATGCCACTAGCGGACATCATTTCAAAGAAAATAGCATCACTAAAGGGAATCTTCTTTCTCCTCATAAACTCTACCACGAAAAGAACTTTAGCTGTTTGGTTTCCTTTATTGAAAGCTCTCATCAGAGCTGAACAAGCAATAGAATCCAGCTGTACATTATCCATTTCCATTTCTTGAAAGAGTGCAAATGCTTTGTCCACATTTTCTGTAATATAAATTTATCAACTCAAATGTAATTCTTTATGTCAGTGTCTGAACAATTATAAAAAGTTCTTACCGGTGGTACTATATAAATGATCAAATAATATGGAATGGAGGGAGTATATGAAAACTTGTATATACTTCTCTTACACCAAACTCTTGTTGCCTTTTCTTCCAAAAAATACGATCAAGTTTGATTTTTCATAGTCAATATGAGAAGTTTTTAAATTTATAATTGTTGTGATTTATCTTAACTTTTGAAAATAAGTAGTACTTGTTGGTTTATATATTTTGTGATTTTAATGATGACAATTTATTTGGGTTTGTGTTAAGATTAATAGATTTAATTTGAATTGCTTGGGCTGGTTTTAATATATATCATATTATTGGTGTGCCCAAGTTGGGTTACTAGTCCCGTAGCTTGAATTAATAAGATTGCAATTTGTTGTGTTGTTGCAGGAAAGTTTTTCTTAATATATGTCCTATTTAAAATTCAAAGTAACTTATTCAAATAGGAGTCTATCAAGGAATCTATTCTGGTCAAGCAGTCTGCTGGGTTTTAAATTGGTCTATCTATTTCCTTTAAATCAGCTGTTTAGTTTAGTTAGGTTAACATATATTTTTAATAACTGTTATGGAATTGATTTTATCAACTGTTGGATGATATTATATTGTTAAAATCTTGGGATTTTCCAACTGGTCAAAGTGTCTTGTTATAGCTCTAACAACTCTTTTTCTAGCCGTTTGATCTCTTTGTTATATATACTATCTCCTTCACGACAAAGAAAACAGAGAACTGCAAGGCAAACATCTATCGTGATATACTAAGTTAATTGAGTGCTACATCAAAGCATATAACCAGCTGATCATTGTGTTGTTTTCCATTTTCTTTTTGGCTGGAAATTAAGCATATATTGTAATATCTTATCCTGAGTGTAAGTCGGGTTTGGCTTGGTCTATCTAGCAGTAGATAGGGTTTGTTCATAGAAAAGCTTTCAAGGTTGCAGAGGTGCAAAAGTCTCAGTGGCGAGAGAGGTTGCAGTGGTGCAAAGGGGCAGTCGTGTCCATCTCAGTAGAAAACTTCTTTGAACAGAGAGTTTTTATATTTTGTATTGAACAATCTTATTTAATAAAAAGAGTCTCCAATACCAATTGGTATTGGACGTGGATTAGGCCACTAGATTAGTGGATAGGGGCCGAACCACGTAAAAATTCGTGTGTTTGTGATTTGCATTTGTGTGGCTTTATTACATTCTTATTCTGCCTTTGAACTGCTGCACAAAAGTATTTTGCTGATATCCTTAACATACTGGTTCATATTAATCCAGACACTGACTTTCAATAGCTCATTCTGTCTGCATTAATAGTAAAGTAGAATTTAGTCTAAAGCAGACACCAAAAGTTACAGTCATCAACTGTCTGCTTTAAGCCTGTAACAAGGAAAATTAAAATTTGCCATTACAGATCACTTTTAGGTTAGACACCTATTCACCCCCCTCTAGGTGTGCACGTACACGAAATTACATTTGGTATCAGAGCGAGGCTCTACTAATATTGATCTTTGCAGATCGTAGGGCAAGATCCTATGGAACACCACAATTTTCAAAAAGAGCAGTCCACTAGCAGGCCGCCTCTGTTGCTCGGGAGCGAGAACTTCAACTTCTGAAAATTCAGAATGAAGATATATCTCAACAGGGACCCATGGGAATGGTGGGTAGTTGAAAATGGACCTGTTATCCCGAGGCATTATGATGGCAGACCTAAGACTCTCATGGAAATGGATACAAATGTATCGTATATGGTATCCTATGATTCAAAAGTCATGAATACGCTGCTGAATGGTATGGTTCAAGCTGAAATCGACAAGGTCTCTGCATGTAATACGGCAAAAGAAATTTGGGATACAATCATCATGAGCCATGAGGGAACAACTAAGGTGAAGGAAGTCAAGCTAAGCATGTTGATGCAAGAATATGAGATTTTCAAGTTAGAAAAGAATGAAACAATCAAAGAAGTTCAAGCAAGGTTCCTCACTCTAATGAACTCACTAAGCATGCTTGGTCGAAAAATTGATCAGAGGGAAATAAACAGAAAGCTTCTTAGAGTCATACCTAAATGGTTTGCACCAAAGGTTACTACACTTCAAGACTCAACAACATTCAGTACTATAGATACTCTCACTTTATTTGGAGAACTTGAAGAATTTAAAAATCAACTAAGAAGGTGTGATGAAGAAGATGAGGGACCTAAAAGAAAGACTTTAGCATTACAAGCTGAAAGTTACATGGAAGGGGATGGTGAAGACTCCGATGAGGAAATAGCCATGATGACTCGAAAATTGAGAGAGCTGATTAAAAAGAAGAACAAGTCAAAGTTCCAAGGCAAAACATTCAACAACAAAAAAGATTTCAAGCAAAAACCACAAGTGGATACATGTTTTGAATGTGGAAGGCCTGGTCATTTTAAAAGAGATTGCTTTCAACTGAAAAGAAATAACAAAGCAAACGTTTCAAAAGGAAAAGCATTGATGACATGGAGTGACGATGAATCCAATCATGAAGATCAAGACGATGAAACTGCTCAACTATGTTTCACAGGATTAAGCAATGAGAAATCATCCGAGGTAAATTCTGAACTTGGAGATATTACTATTTTTGATTATCTTGTGTTAAAGAATGAAAATATTCATATAAAAGAGAAAAATGCTCATTTAAAAAACTAGATAAATGATTTAATGAAGGAAGTAGAAACCTTAATTGAGGAAAAATAAGAAATAGTTAAAGAATGTTCATCTAGTGAAGTATCTAAGCTAAATGCTAAAATTGATTATCTAGATAACTATAATAAAATTCTATATAATCGTGCAAACAAGTTAAATGAATAATACAATGATATTAAGAAGGAAAATGATAATTTAAAAGAAAGTTTAAAAATGAGAGATGCATGTATTGACGCTTTTAATGATGGAAAAATAGTAAACATGCAAAATAATAATGAGGAAGAAATAGTCTCTTTAAAAAGGGATCTTTCAAAATTTGTTCAAGGAGAAGAAAATTTAAATATAATGTTAGGCGCTCAAAGGTCAAGCCTAGATAAACAAGGAATTGGATACAATCCTGTAAAAAACTTAAAAAGCACAACTAATAAACTAAGAGTAATAAATAATAAACCTCGAAATAAGTCCCTCTATTGTTCACCTTTTGTTACTTGCAAAAATTGTGGTTTAAAAGGACATTTAGATACAAACTGCAATAAAATAAAAATAAAACAAATTTGGGTAAGGAAAAATGAATTAAATGCTACTAACAAAATCGGACCCAAACAGGTTTGGGTACCAAAACGATAAGCTACTTCTTTGTTTTGTAGGTATGCTTAAAAGCTAAAGTGTCGTCACATAAATGAGTACTAGATAGTGGGTGTTCTAGACGCATGACAGGTGATAAAAATAAATTCACATTACTTATTGCAAAGAAAGGAGAAACGGTTACTTTTGGAGATGACACCACATGTCAAATCATCGGTAAAGGTAAAGTTGGAAATGGTAAGGTTTTTATTGATAATGTCCAACATGTTGAAGGATTAAAATATAATTTAATTAGTGTAAGTCAACTAATGGATAGTGGTCATAAAGTAATTTTTGATAAAGATAAATGTACTATTATCCATGCCTCACAAAATGTTCCTCTAGTAGCTAACAGGGAACGTAACATATATACAATCAATTTTGAAAATCAAAATGAAGATATATGCTTAGCTACTATTCAAGATCAAACAATTCTATGGCATAGAAGGTTGGGGCATGTACATATGGAGTTGATTAACAAATTGGTTGCAAAGAATCTTGTTAAAGGTCTACCAAAGCTGAAATATGAAAAGATAGGTATTTGTAATGCATGTCACTTAGGTAAGCAAGCAAGAAATTCTTTTATAAGCAAAAATCAGGTATCAACATCCTTACCTCTTCAATTATTGCATCTTGATTTATTTGGACCCGAGAGATAAGCTAGCTTAGGAAATAATAATTATGTTTTTGTTATTGTTGATGATTTTTCAAGATTTACATGGGTATTATTTTTGAAAACTAAATATCAAGCTTTTGCAGAATTTGAAAAGCTTATAAAAAATCTTGAAACAAAACACAACCTCAAGCTAATTGGTGTAAGGAATGACCACGGTGGTGAATTTGGAAAAGACTTTATACCATACTGCAGTGAGAATGGTGTTACACATGAATTTTCTGCACCAAGAACACCACAACAAAATGGTGTGGTGGAACGTAAAAATCGTATTATCCAAGAAACTGCAAGAACTCTACTTCAAGAGAGTAAGCTGCCTAAGAAATTTTGGGCAGAGGCTGTAAGTACTGCATGTTATGTTTTAAATAGAGTACTACTTAGACCTATTTTGTTAAAAACACCATATGAGTTACTAAACAATAAAATTCCTAATATTAGTTATTTTAAAGTGTTTGGTGCTAAATGTTTTGTTTTAAATATTTATGGTAATCCGGGTAAATTTGATGCTAAATCAACTAAATCTATTTTTCTTGGTTACTCAATGCACAGTAAGGCATATAGAATTTATAATTTGGATAAATTAAAAGTTGAAGAGTCTGTGCATGTAATATTTGATGAGTCTAACCATGCTTTGTCAAAGGAAGAAAATGAGGATTGTACAGGAAATGATAATCTAAATCGTGGAACCCAAACAACTCAAATCAGACAAGTTAAACCGTCTGCATTAGAAGAAAAATCAGACGAACAAGAAAATGAAATCAGACAGCCCGATCCGTCTGTTTTAGAAGAAAACTCAAATCTACAGACTCCTAAATCCAGACAGAACGAACCGTCTACTTTAGAAGACAGACCAGATGAACATTCAGATGCTAATTTCAATATACCAGAGTCTGATCCTGAAGAGGAAATGACCACGGCCAGACTTCCTAGATCATCCAAAACTGTAAGAAATCATCCTCCAAATCTGATCATTGGTGATCCCAACACTTGGATGAACACAAGAAGGAAAACAAGGAATTATTGCGCATTTTCAGCTTTTCTTTCACAAATAGAACCTAAGAATGCCAAGGAAGCAATTCAAGATGAGAATTGGTCTATTGCTATGCAAGAAGAGTTAAACCAATTCGAAAGATGTTAGGTATGGGAACTTATTAAACCTCCTAAAGATGTTTCTATAATTGGTACAAAATGGGTGTTTAAAAATAAACTTGATGAAAATGGCATAATTACTAGAAACAAAGCTAGATTGGTAGCTCAAGGTTATAATCAACAGGAAGATATAGATTATGAAGAAACCTTTGCCCCTGTTGCAAGGATGGAGGCAATAAGAATCTTATTAGCCTATGCATGCTATAGACAATTTAAATTATATCAAATGGATGTGAAAAGTGCATTTTTAAATAGTTATTTAAATGAAGAAGTGTATGTTAAGCAACCACCTGGATTTGAACATGAAAAATATCCACATTACGTTTTTAAATTAAAGAAGGCCTTGTATGGATTAAAACAAGCTCCAAGAGCTTGGTATGAAAGGTTAAGCAAGTTTTTGTTAGACAATGGTTTTAAACGTGGAAAAATTGACTCTACCCTATTTATTAAAACCAAAAATAAGGATTTATTGATTGTTCAAATCTATGTTGATGATATAATTTTTGGAGCTACTACTAACTCTTTGTGCGAGTGGTTTTCTCAATGCATGCATAACGAATTCGATATGAGTCTTATGGGTGAGTTAAATTATTTCTTGGGGCTTCAAATCAAACAATCCAATGAAGGGATTCACATTCATCAAACGAAGTATGTAAAGGAGTTATTGAAGAGATTTGGTTTTGAAAATACCAAACCGAAGGCAACCCCAATGAGTACAACTATCAAGTTAACAACTGATGCTACAAGTAAAGATGTTGAGATAACAATGTATCGAGGTATGATTGGTTGTTTACTTTATTTAATAGCATCAAGGCCAGATATTATGTATAGTGTATGTTTATGTGCTAGATTTCAAGCTCAACCGAAAGAATCTCACTTTAATGCGGTAAAAAGAATATTAAAATATTTATCTGGTACAATTAATTTTGTATTATGCTATCCTGTATCTTCAAGCTTTGAACTCATTGGATACTCAGATGCAGATTATGCAGGTTGCCAAATTGATAGAAAAAACACAAGTGGAGCTTGTGAATTTTTAGGTCAAAGTCTTGTGGCTTGGCACAGTAAGAAACAGACATCAGTTGCATTGTCCACTACGGAAGGTGAATATCTGGTTGCGGGTAGTTGTTGTTCACAAATTTTGTGGATGATACAAACCTTACATGATTTTAATATGATATGTGAAAATGTGCCTATTATGTGTGACAATGCTAGTGCTATTGATATATCTAAAAATCCTGTACTTCATTCTCGTACCAAACATATTGAAGTGAGACATCATTTTTTGAGAGATAATGTTGCTAAAGGGTTAATTAAATTAGTATTTGTCCCTACTGAACATCAATTGGCTGACAATTTTACAAAACCTCTGAGTGAAGAACGTTTATGTACCTTGAGAAGGGAACTAGGTATGACTGTCTGTGCCTAATACTTTTTAGAATAATTATTGAATGTGGTTATTATACTAATCATTTTATTGTTTATGCATTAATTTATTTAAAAATAATAATAATAAAAAAATAAATAAAATTAATATTCGTATTAAATATTCATCATATAATTTAGTTGCTCATCTTGAAAAATATTATGTGAATAGTTTATGATTTTGGTTTAACTATATGTAACTGGGCCATCTGATATAATTGAATTAGGGCAATTTTGGTATTAAAGGGTTCAGTTGAAATTTTGTACATTATTTTTAAGCGGGAATAGAATAAATTTTTTTAGTATTTCTTTTCCTTTTCCTACTGAAACTCTTCATCTTCCTCCTCATCTCTGTTTTGTTTTTCTTTCTTTTTCTCTCTTTTACCATTCGGCTTTCTCTCTCTTTCTATCTAATTGTTTTTCTTCTCTTATCTCACTTTCTCGGCTCACCTTCACCACACGAAACCTAGGGTTTCTACTTGTCTTTCTCTTCCATGGTCAAAACAAGAGGAGGACACGTCATCATCACTAGACGAGAATTAGCCGCTCGCCGGAAAGAAAACACGCCAGGGGCTCAAGACGATGGCACGGCAGCGACTACACGGACGAATCGGCATCTGACCCAAAAACAGAAAAAAGTGGCTAAAAATTTGGGGGTTTCTTCTTCGAAAATCCAAAAACGTAAATCTTCAAAAGAGGCAACCTTTCCTTCTATGAGTATTCCTGAATCTTCTTCTGTGGACCCTAAGCCTCTTGGTACTACTCTATCTTTTCGCTCTCCCAAATTTGAAAATCGATTTAAAAAATTCATGATACACAAAAAATTTGTCCATGGAAAATTTGTTGATCCCGTTTTATTTCATCAAATTGGGATTTCTGCTATATTTGATAATGTTGGTTTGGGGACTATGCTCTATCCTTCAAATGTTGTTTATCCAATCTTACTCAAGCAATTCTTTGGGAATATGTCCACTAAGTCAGATACATTAACTACTTTTGTGCAAGACTAGACTCTCTCTATTGATTCTGTGCTGTTGAGTTCTGTGTTTAAAATCCCCTATTCTGGTATATGTCCATTCACTCTTAAAGGTTCATATGAGTTTGAACAGTTAAGTATTCTTGATCAGATAAATATTGTGAAAAATTCTTTTGATACTGAATTTATTGAGTTACCTACAGTGGTTGAAACCTCTCCCATTAATAGTGTCATTCAAAAAATTCTTCGCGCCAATTTAGTTCCCCGAACTGGTGACATATCTGACATGACATATCAGGATCTAATTCTCTCAACCTTAATTTTGTCTGGTACTAAATTTAACTTTGCATTGTTTATGATCAAACACATGGAGAGTTGCCTCACAAATAAAACAAAATGTTTTCCCTATGGAGGGTTTATCACAAAAAATTTGGAACATTTTAAAATTTCTTTTGAAAATGAGAAAGTGGTTCAACTCTCTGATGTGATTGATGAAGCTACTCTTCATAAGTCCAAGTTAAAAGTCAATGCTTATGGTGTGTTATCTTGGGATTTAGAGGATTCTCCTTCTATTCCTACTTCTTCTATTCCTGTACTTCCTACTGGTCCTCCACATTCTGCTTTCTTTCAACTAGTTCAAGATATGGGTAAAAAGGTTGATACTATGTTCACCTCTCTCTCAAACTCAATCCAATTCTTATCCGACAAGGTGACTTTTGTGTCCAATACAGTTGAAGCATTGGTTGCTCGTCATGATTCGTTAGATGTTAAGCTGAAGGACCTTGACAAGAAAGTTGAAGACTGTGTTCGTCCAGCTGAAGCTAAATGATTTTTTTGATGATGTCAAAGGGGGAGAAGTGGGTATATATTTTAGCACATCACATCATCATCATTTCAAGTCTTTGGGTTTTAATTGGGTTTATAACTATTGACTGATTATTATTAGGTTTGGGATTTGAATTTGAATTAGTTAAATGTTATTTTTGGTTTGTAGTTAAGAATGACGATCTTATTTGTTATGTTATATTGCATGATATATTTATTTGCATAACAGTTGATTATGTGGCATAAATTTAGGGGGAGCCATATAGTTAGGGGGAGTATGTTAGTTAAAACATATAATATATTGTCATCATCAAAAATGGGGAGAATGTTGGTTTATATATTTTGTGATTTTAATGATGACAATTTATTTGGGTTTGTGTTAAGATTAATAGATTTAATTTGAATTGCTTGGGCTGGTTTTAATATATATCATATTATTGGTGTCCCGAGTTGGGTTACTAGTCCAGTAGCTTGAATTAATAAGATTGCAATTTGTTGTGTTGTTGCAGGAAAGTTTTTCTTAATATATGTCCTATTTAAAATTCAAAGTAACTTATTCAAATAGGAGTCTATCAAGGAATCTATTCTAGTCAAGCAGTCTGCTGGGTTTTAAATTAGTCTATCTATTTCCTTTAAATCAGCTATTTAGTTTAGTTGGGTTAACATATATTTTTAATAGCTGTTATGGAATTGATTTTATCAACTGTTGGATGATATTATATTGCTAAAATCTTGGGATTTTCCAACTGGTCAAAGTGTCTTATGCTAACAACTCTAACAACTCTTTTTCTAGCCGTTTGATCTCTTTGTTATATATACTATCTCCTTCACGACAAAGAAAACAGAGAACTGCAAGGCAAACATCTATCGTAATGTACTAAGTTATATGCTACATCAAAGCATATAACCAGCTAATCATTGTGTTGTTTTCCATTTTCTTTTTGGCTGGAAATTAAGCATATATTGTAATATCTTATCCTGAGTGTAAGCCGGGTTTGGCTTGGTCTATCTAGCAATAGATAGGGTTTGTTCATAGAAAAGCTTTCAAGGTTGCAGAGGTGCAAAAGTCTCAGTGGCGAGAGAGGTTGCAGTGGTGCAAGGGGGCAGTCATGTCCATCTCAGTAGAAAGCTTCTTTGAACAGAGAGTTTTTATATTTTGTATTGAACAATCTTATTTAATAAAAAGAGTCTCCAATACCAATTGGTATTGGACGTGGATTAGGCCACTAGATTAGTGGATAGGGGCCGAACCACGTAAAAATTCGTGTGTTTGTGATTTGCATTTGTGTGGCTTTATTACATTCTTATTCTGCCTTTGAACTACTGCACAAAAGCATTTTGCTGATATCCTTAACATATTGGTTTAGACTAATCCAGACACTGACTTTCAATAGCTCATTATGTCTGCATTAGTAGTAAAGTAGAATTTAGTCCAAAGCAGACACCAAAAGTTACAGTCATCATCTGTCTGCTTTAAGCCTGTAACAAGAAAAATTAAAATTTGCCATTACAGATCACTTTTAGGTTAGACACCTATTCACCCCCCCCCCCCCCCCCCCCTAGGTGTGCACGTACACAAAATTATAGTACTTTCCACTTTTCTTTACTTACCAAACATTGGATTTTGTTTTCAGATGTTTTCCAAATTCCAAACAGCCCTTCAAAAAATAAAGAGGCAATATAGTCTTCAAACAAACTTACTCATTCTAGATCGCATTTTGAATCATCAATGATAATTTCAGTTGAAAAGAAAGAACAATTGTTATAGTAACAATCATCCAGCCAAAATCATTACTATAAATTTGCAAGTATTGGCACGACATCTGAAAGGTTAGGTTCACATAGGGGTTTCATTCTGGCCAAATCTAAATAAGAAGCCTAGAAGCTGGAAAAATTCATCTTTCAGTTAACTTTTCACATCCATAAAGTGCTCTTCATTATTAAGTTGAAAACATAGCCCCGACTATCAACTACTAACAAAAACAATTCCACGCACTGCAAACAAATCTATCTTTTCTGCTTTTAACAATTATTAGTGATACACAGAACTTGGGGTATAAATTACAAAATTTTGTGGATGCAATGAAAGGTGCATCGCATCCGCTTGTCACTACGATGTAAGTTTCATGACCAACTCCAACAAAAAGCTGTATCCTAAGTACCAGGATTAATGGAAATCATGGGGTGGGGGTGTAGTAAAGCTTTTAGATTTTTCAACAATTATTCTGGTGGAAAGACGAGGTTTAGTATGTGAATTAAAGGAACCAGTTTCTGATTGAAATACCTTTGTAGAAGTATCTTCATCCAGGCGCCACATTTTCAACATCCCACATGCTCCGACGACTAAGTGAGAGCAACTTTGTACTTCGATGAAGGTAGGCATCCAAATCATACCCAACGCACTGCATTCTATCCATGAGATCAAATGCATACTTTGTTTTCTCTTGAGAATGAAGAAGGGACTTGAGCAGGTAGTTGCAAATTCGTGGCGCCAGCATGAAACCTTTCTCCATAGTATAGACAAACACATTTATTGCCTGGTCTAAATTCCGTACTTTGCAAAGGCTACGAATCAACATGACACAACTCGCAGGAGACAAATTGACTCCACACTCCTCAAGAACAGAAAATACCTTTAAAGCTTCCTCTAATTTGTGCAACTGGCACAATCCAGTGAGCAAAATGATATAAGGTGCTGAATCAAAATCCTTCAACTTTAAGTCCGTTTCAAGTAATTCCCGAACTGCCTCAACAACCTTTCCTTCTTTAAAGAGTTCCTCAGCTAACTTAATTTCTTCTTCTCGACCAGGAAGGTTCCTCAGATACTGCAACCAAAGACTAAAAGCTACAGAGATTTTCCCCTTTCGGCAAGACCAAGTCATAAGCGCCCTGTAAACTGCTGCACTAGGAGTACACCCATTCTTAATCATTTGTTTGAAGAGGGCAAAGGAATAATCTTCTCGGCCAACCCTTTGGAGTCCGTCAATGAGTGTTCCATATGTAACTGAATCGGGGGAATGCCCTTTAAGTCGGAGCTCCTTGAAGAGTTTCAAAGCACCATTTATGTTTTTTGCTTTGCAAAATCCATTAATCAATATGTTATAAGTCCTGATGTCTGGAAAAATCCCACTATTAGCAAGCTGCATAAGAAGCCTGTAAGCTTTAAGAATTTTCCCCGAATCGCACAATTTAGCCACCAGTGTTCGAAGGCTTGCACTATCAAGAACCCTATCTGCACCTTGAGAGAGCCGAAGAAACAAAGAAGGATTTCTCCCAATTTCCATCTTGTCTAACATAAGATGAGCACCCTCAAGCTCGCCAGCCTTACATAGCCCATCAATAAGGGCATTGAAAGTTATAACAGAAGGAAGGCATCCAAGCTTCTCCATGTCACTGAAAATTTTCTGTGCCTCCCCCACAAGACCATTCCTAAACATACCACAAATAAGAATGGTGTAAGTGCAGGAGTCTGGGAATCGATCAACATTCAATATTTCAAGTTGAAGGGACCGAGCCTGGTCCAAGAGACCCATATCACAAAACCCTTTGATTAAGGTATTGTAACATTGCGTATCCGGTAATACACCTCTCTCTGTCATCTCCCTCAGCAACAGCAATGCATCCTTTACCCTCCCTGCCTCAGATAATCCCCGTATCATGATCGTGTACAACACAAGGTCAGGTGTAATATTAGCCTCAGAGAGCTTTTGAAACATATCATGAGCTTCATTACATCTCCTTGCCCTAAGTAAACCATCAATCAAACAACTGTATCCACTCAGATTAAGAACATACCCATCCTTTAAAAAAGACTTGAGAAGCACCAAGGCTTCGTCTATTCTACCCAATTTAGTAACCCCATTGAGCAAAGCATTGTAAGTAATAGAATCCGGAGAACACCCACCACTTTTCATTTTATTAAAAAGTCGATAAGCATCATCAGTCCTCTTTGCAATACACAACCCCGAAATGATAACAGTATAGGTAATTTTATCAGGTATAATACATCTTTGAGTCATTTCATCAAACAATTGAAGCGCTTCTGCACTATTCCCACTTTTACATAATCCATCAATCAATATACTAAAAGTAGAGCAATTTGGGCTACAATTCGACTTCAACATTAAATTATAAACTGCCAATGCCAACAAAATTACATCTTTCTGAACCATAATATGCAATATCAAATTATAAATGAACAAATCAGGTTTACAATCAAAATCAGTCATCCTACCAAATGCTTCCACGGCCATTTCTGCCTTCAGCATCTTCCAGTAAGCATCAATCAAAACCGCAAAAGCGTCGGAAGATATTAAAATCCCAGAAGAATTAAGCTCTTCTAGAATCCTCCAATACAAATCAATACCACCGTCCCCAACAAGCAAGTCAACAATCAAATTATGAGAAACCCAGCTACGGAATTGCTTTCTTCTAGCAGCCCAGATGAAGAAACGAAAAGACAATTGTGGCTTTTGATTTTCTTGGAGAACAGAAGTTACGATTTCAGAGGAAATCAAGGGGACAACCTTCTCGAGAGCGTGTTCCATGGGATTAACTTTGGAGATGAGGTTGAGAATGACATTGGAGATGGAAGGAGAGGTGTGGAAGTTGTGGGAATTTGTGAAGTGTGAGATTGGGCGACGTAGGAGAACTGGGAGTTTCATGAATTTGAGGAGAATCATGTCCTATATATTTCATTACCATCATTTAGGGGTATGTATTCGGTTATAACCGAAAGATGACATTAGTTTTCACACTTTTGTTCCAATCGATATTTCCAAGCAATGCATGGAAGCAATCCCAAAGTCTTCCATGAGGTAGAAGGGTGGATGGAAAGAGGGGTATGAGTTTTCCCCCCTTCTTTTTTTTCGTGAGAGGTGAGAGGCAGCGTGGCCGGAGGTGGAGACCGTAGTCGCGTAGAGACTGAATCGGGATTTGGGGAGAGAGAAGGCAAGTGTGACTGTGTGATTCTCTCTGGTGTATGCTCGTGTCATGTGACTTAATTTATTTATTTTTTTAAAAAAAATCTTTAATTTGATTTTTAGGCATCCAAATAATATAATTTTAAAAATTAAAACTTGAATATTAAATAATTAAACAAAATAAAATAATTTTAAAATAATGATTTTTTTTATATATCAGTGAACTCTATTAAATAAAATAATTATCTTTTATTTTATGTAAGTATTGTCATCTTTTTGAATTTAATTTTAGTCATTTTTTAAAAGAGTGTTGTAATTATTCTATTTTTTTTACTTTTATTATTTTGTTTAATTCAGACATAAGAGTGTTGGTTTCTGAGGGTCTTACTCGCTAAATTATTTTAGCTAGTAGAAGCAATAATATTATATATTATATGTGATTCGGGATCATTAAAATTTTGTATTCCATCATTTTTCATATTATTTAATTATTATTGATTTTTTTAAGAAAATAATTTAAAATTTTGAAATTTAAATTTACATAAAAAAATTTAATTTTAAATAATACAATAATAAATATTATAAAATATTTAAAAAGTACTCTCTCCGTTTCAAATTATATAATCACTAGGGATAACTCGTGTCTGAAGGCACGATGTAACTAATATAACAGTTGAGTATTGTATCCAATATTTCTAGATTGAAAAATCTAAAGTTATTGTGGACTCTCAGTTTCACAATAAAACTGAGAGTCCAACCATTAATACAAAAAAATTGATACTCAACTCAGTCATAGTTTAATTTTTTAAGCAAACATTAGTGTACTACTCATTTTCAACTTAAAATTAGTTCTTAACAGGTTTGAGCAATTAATTGATTGACGATAGCGGACTCAAATTTGTGTAATATAGTGTTTTCGGGCATCTCACACACCTTTTCTTTATTGACAAAACGAAATTAGAAGTTTGGCAGCATTTATTTGCCTCCAGTATCTTTAACTATCGATCAATATGATTCATGAACAGTATTTTCTATGAAAAAAAGGGTTGTGCTGCAAGCTATTTGGTAGGGTCCAATGAAAAAAAGATGTAAAAATTCAAAAGAAAAGCTTTTGCATATATACCCAAAAGTATAAAATGAACCCTCTAAATCCAAACAAAAAAGTATTGTCATAACACCAACTAAATCGCATCGCCATAATATTTTTTTCTCTACATTTTTTTCTTAAAATTGGACAAAAAATTCTCATACTATTAGTCAAAACCTACTACAATAGTTGTTCTCAATACAGCCTGCAAAAATACCAAAGAGATGACACGTAATTGTCCGTATCTAAAGGCACGGCGTAGATTAAAATTTTAAAAATATTCTATTACCTAAAGAATACTTACAACCTAAAATAACTTACAAATCAATTAGAATGAATCTAAATCGTGCATGTGATTCGCCCAAATCAATTTGCATGTGAAAACATAACGACCGCAATACCCGAAAAATAGAAAAATTGCGTCAATGCTAAAAGGGTGACCCATGTTTTTTACGTGCAATTTTTTTTTATAATTATAATTATTATTACTATTATTATTATTATTATTATTAGTAGTAGTAGTAGTAGTAGTAGTAGTAGTAGTATAATAATAATAGTTATTATTATTATTATTATTATTATTATTATTATTATTGTAATTATAATTATAATTACAATAATAGTAATAATTATAATTATAATAATAGTAATAATAGCAACTTTTTTATAATTATTATTATTATTATAATTATTATTATTATTATTATTATTATTATTATTATTATAATAATAATAATAATATAGTAGTAGTAGTATTATAATAATAATAATAATAATTATTATTATTATTACTATTATTATTATTATTATTATTATTATTATTATTATTATTATTATTATTATTATTACTACTACTACTACTACTACTACTACTACTATTACTACTATTATTATAATTATTATTGTTATTAATATTATAATTATTATTGTTATTAGTATTACTACTACAATAATAATATAGTAGTAGTATTATTATAATAATAATAATAATAATTATTATTATTATTATTATTATTATTATTATTATTACTATTATTATTATTATTATTATTATTATTATTATTATTATTATTATTATTATTATTATTATTACTACTACTACTACTATTACTACTATTATTATAATTATTATTGTTATTAATATTATAATTTTTATTGTTATTAGTATTACTACTACTACTACTACTACTACTACTATTATTATTGTTATTGTTGTTGTTGTTATTATTATTATTATTACTATTATTATAATTATTAACATTATTTGTACTATTATTATTATTATTATTATTATAATTAATATTATTATTATTAGTAGTAGTAGTAGTAATAGTAGTATTAGTATTATAATTATTATTATTATTACTATTATTATTATTATTGTTATTCATATTACAATAACAATAATAATAGTAATACTAATATGAATAACAATAATTATTATTATTATTATTATTATTATTATTATTATTATTATTGTTATATTAATTATTATTATTATTATTATTATTATTATTATTATTATTATTATTATTATTATTATATAGTGGTGAATTTGATTTGGGCGAGAAATGTGAGTGGATAAATTTTTGGAAAAAAGATTTTGAATTGGATGGAAAAATAAGAGATAGATTAGTGACCGTTGGATGTTGAAGCCTAAACTGATTTGAGGTCATTGGATGTTGAAGTCTAAATTTATTTGAGGTCATTGGATATTGAAGTATTGGGATTTAAGCCGCTCTGTTTTATATTATAGATTGTTGAATTTTTGAAAGTCAATTTGAGAAATTGTCAGACTTAAAATTGACTTAATTTTTTTTAAAATTTAATCAATAGAGTAATGAATATTGTAAACTATCTAAAAAATATTAATCATTGTAAATTTTATTGTTTCTTAATTTTTAATGAGTAATTTCAATTTTGTGTTTGAAAATATTTTAAATTAATTTTCAAAAAGTCAATAATAATCATATAATATGAAACGGATGGAGTATTATTCATGGTAAAATTTATTGTTTTATAATTTTTAATAAATTGTCTTAATTTTGAATTTAAAAATATCTTAAATTAATTTTTAAAAATTAATAATAATTATATAAGTTGAAACGGAAGAAGTATTAATTAAGATCAAAAGTAACTGCATAAGAGTAACACCTTTAGTTTTATAGTGTATTGGTAAATTAATGTTTTGTATCCTTTAACAAAATTAACACAAATATTTCTTAGTAAAATTATATTTTCTTTAGGTCTCTCTTAATTTCCCTCTTGTTATTGCTCCTAAATTCTCCCTATACGTTAAAAATGAAAATTATTAATAAAGAGTTTTCAAATAAAAAAAATGTATCATCAGCGGTTCAAATTTTATTTGCCCTATATCATTGTAATACTTTTGTTCCAAGAAAAAGAGTTTAATTTTTGTTTTTAAAGTCAATTTTCTAATTTTTCTCAGACCTCACTACCTCAGTTTCTCTGTAATGAACACGAATCTCATTAGACATTGTAATTATGATTATTAAATAATTAGCAATGAATTAAAATTTTCGTACTAAGTAATTGTGTATTAGATAATTAAATGAATATACTTGTGTATGTGTATATTTATTTAAAACAATGAAGCAAGATGTTATAATTAACTAAAGCAAATCTAATTGGATTATATTTTAAATCCAAATGAGTTGTTAAACTAGGTCAATTAAATTTACCTATTAGTCCAAGTAATTAAATTAAACCTTAGCCCATGTAATTAATTAAACATGCCCAACGCTTATTTTAATTAAAGGTATCATAGTTATTTAAATGCTAGCCCAATGTGTTAATCAAATCGAGCCTAAAACAATTAAATGAATGAGCCCAATATATTTAATCCTAGAGTCCAATGTGGAGCCCAATAGGAAGTCAAAATTGATCAACAATTGAACACATGAGTATATATACATATATAGATGTATATATGCATAATAAAAGCATGAAAAATAAATAAAAATTAGCTAGAAAAAGGCCATATTGGTCGTCCATTGTGGGGGCCCTTGGGGGTGACTTGTTTTTCTTAGTTGCTTCTAAAATACTCCATGTCATAGTAGCTCACCAAACCTAGTCATTCAACTAGTCAATCATATTGTCCATCTATCCAATAGTAATCAAAATTTAGCTACTAAATTGACTATGTTGGTGAATTAGGAAGGTTAATGAGAGATTAGTAGAGTGCTATATATAGAGTACTTCACACACTTGTATATGTTTGTTAGTTCATTTGCTAGAGTTCTAGAGAGAAAAATAGAGAGCATTTCCTAGAGAGAAAGAAAGAAACACTTGTGAGTTTAAGGAAATAGCTAGAGATTGAGCTTGGTGGATGACACAAAGCTTCACCACATACTTTGGTAAGAGAAGAAGAAGAGCATCCAAGACCACAAGGTTTAAAAATGCTCTAAACTTTCTATATTTCATTTTTGTAGTCTATATAGCTTTTGAACGGTTAAAATCCATTTTTAACCGATCAAAACTTATTTTAATGGCCTAGAAGTATTTAACTATGTAATATATGTATATTCATAGTTTGATGTGTTTATATCATGATTTGGTATGTGTATTTTGCTTTAAAATGGTAGAAATATTCATAACAAATTTTACCGGTAAAACCCTAACGAAGCATGTAATGTTTAATGTTGTAGTTGGAAGTTGGATTTTTATGGCTAGAAAGTTAGATATATGAGTTTTAAAGAAAACCCAACTTGAAACTTTCAAAAATATTGAAAAACGAAGAAGTTATAACTTTTACCGCAAATGATGTCATTTAAAACCCTATTTGGTTCGATCCATAAATTTCGTGTAAAACGTTTTCAAAAAGACGATCGACCCATGGAATATTGTAAAACAAGAAGTTAGGAACACATCAACACTGATTTGGTGTCATTTGGAGGTGTAGATTTTATTTTATCAATATTTGAATCAAAAGTGTCAAAAGTGTCAAGAAATCAGAAATTGGAATTCTATTATGCCGGACAGCACTGGGGCGCCGTGTGCAGTGCAAATCACTGTGCCGGGAAAAAAATATTAAAAACTGAATCGGGTCGGGCCGGGTCAGCCGGGTCGAGTTTGGTTCGGGTCAGAAAATGAAAAATGTTCCAAAAATTATTTTAGTATTTTTGGACTTAATAAATATATTTTTAAAGTTGTAGATAATTGATTTAATAATTAAAAGTGTATAAATATTATTATTGAATTAATAATATAATAAAATATTATTAAATAAATAATAATATTAGAAAATTATTAAAATATTATTAAATGTGTAATAATATTATAAAGTCAATAAAATATTATTAAATGAATAATAATATTAGAATATGAATAAAATATTATTAAATGATTAATAATATTAGATAATTAATAAAATATTATTAAATGATTAATAATATTCGATAATTAATAAAATATTATTAAATGATTAATAATATTAGATAATATTATTAAATGTTAATAATATTAGATACTTAATAAGATATTATTAAATAGTTAGTAATATTAGATAATGAATAAAATATTATTAAATGATTAATAATATTAGTTAATCTTAGAAGATTTTTAAGGTATTATTAAATGATGAATAATGCTACAAGACTAATAAAATATTATTAAATTGTTAATAATATTAGATAATTGTTTGAACTATATTGAATAGTTAATATAGGTTCTTTGTGTTTGAAATATTATCAAGTAGTGATAATATTTTCTAAGTGTTTAAGTACCCGTAATTATTCAATTATGTGGTTCACTAGAGTTATAAAGGTCATTATACTTACAAGTATATGATACTAATTTAAGATCAAACTGATTTAATTGTTAGGTCCGTACAAGAATTATTAAATTAAATTGGTTAGCCGTAGACGACGCACGAGACAAGTTTTCTTTCCTTACTCCAATTTTATATTGAGTAATTCAATTATTGTTGAGCAAGTATTTACACTTGTATTTATTTGTCAGAGCTTTAAGTGATTTAATTCTTTAAAATTATTCCACATCTTTATTGTTATTGTATTCGCACATCGTGCAATTGCAAGTGTTATAGTTCATTAATTTAAGAATTGTTTAAGAATGTCTAAGTTAATTGTTTCAGCTAGACAATACTTGTTGAAATTCACTTAATTGAATATTATAAAAGCTTATTCAAATCATTGGTTGGTGCGGATTCTGATAGTAAGACTGAGCATGAACAACCCTAGTTAAAGGGGATTTTTATTTGTCGGAAAACCGAATTTGCGCAAGAAATCTAAATGTTATGCATATACATAGAATACGAGAGGCTGATCCTCTCAAGTGTCCCGCTTTTCGAGGTGTCAGATATATGTATGTCTGTTCTACCTTAGTAGCAGTTCATGATCATTAAAGACCACTCAGCAGTAAAGAGTCAATCCCTTCTTATATTAAAACATTGATTCTTGAATTCTTTCACAACTGTTATTCATTGTTGAAAGCCCTGATGTTATTTTTCTTTCATCATGATATATCGTATGTTGTTACTTATAAACTTGCTGAGCCATTTAGTTGCTCATTCTTGCTATATTATGACTTAATTTCAGCTAAGCCCGAATGCTCTAAATAAGACAAAGGCAGGGGGAAAGCAAACGCTTAGTTAGTTAATGCATGCTTGGTTAAATTATTGTTATGTAATTTCTTTTATAAATCTTTTGTATTTCCCTTAAGATATGTAATGTTACGATTAGGGTTAATCGACTTTGGAAAGTGTAGCATTTTTATAAGAAATTTGTTGTATTATTTCGCGAAGTTTAAATGCAATATATGTATTTAATTGTTAGTAAGTATAGTACCATGAGAACCAAACCAAATGTTAAAGAACTCGGATTTGGGGTCGTCACATTGTCTCGCTTCTCTCTTTATCTCACAGTCTCCTCTCATCGCCACGACCGCACGACGTCGTCAATTCATCTCTCGCTTCTCTGTCAACGACTCGACAAGATCCGATCATCTCTCGCTTCTCTGTCACGAGGCTGATCGGCTCTTCTCTCTAGTCTTTAGGTGTCGGTCATAATTTTTAATTTTTATTGTCTAATAGCATGATAGCATGGTTCTAGTGTATTTACATATGATTATTGTGCTATTACATAGCTTCATTTGTAGTGGTGGCTACATTAGAGACATGATTTATCCCATGTAGTGAATATAATTATCAAATTGATTTCATCCAGAAGCTGTGCTCTGTATTCTTTTGTTATGGACAGGTCCTTTATTTCCCTCTTAAACCTTCAGTTTTGATAGTTGAGTGTTAATTTGCATTTTCTTGTTGATGGGTCAGCATGTTCTTACAGTTATTGAAATGGGTTGTTTTTAGATTTTTTGTCTTCTTGTTTTTTTATTTTATTTATTTAGTTCTGGTAATTGAAGAGGAATGTGTGTGTATCTGTAAGCTATATTTTGGCCTTGCCCTTTTGAAATTCAATTTATGCTGTATCATACTATTACTTCAAAGTTCAATCTAAGAATTTTTTTTATATAAAATATGGCTGCTATGTTGATTTAAGGAAAGAGGTCAAATTATGTACAAAGTAATTTGGCGTTGCTCGATTAAATTTAGTATTTATTTGAAGTAAATATTGTACAAATAGATTTATTTTATTTTATTTTTGTAGATAAATTGATTAATTATATATATTTGATAAATATTATATATAATATATAATAATAATTAATATATTTATTACATTTTAATGACGTCATTGGATCAATAACGGTTCAACCACTGATTGAACTAGTGATTCGTTCATCCAGTAATTTTTTCGGATCGATGATTGGTCTGATTTTTAAAACATTGCGACCCCTCTCTTTCACAAAGATTACAAAATTTGTAAATTTTAAGAATACCTTCGTTTTATTTCTATAGTGAAATTTATTGAATACTCTATCGATTCAAATTTTGAGATACATTTTTAAAACATACTTTTGGGAAAAATTTTCTTTTCAAATTAATACATCTTTTTCTTCTTCTACTTCTTTTTTGTTGAAAAATAAAACTAACATATCCTTAATATTTGTTAGAATAGTATTAGTGTCATGATAGTGTGTTAATCAACTTAGGATATAAGTCAGCTTGAGGGAATTTCATATTATATCTCTTTTGGAACAAATAAAAAATGCAATTGTATTTCTATTTCTGGAAATAATAAAAAAGATAAATATAACTCTAATTTTGAAACAAATAAATGTTTTGTTAGTTTAATAATATGACAATAAAATTGTGTTGATAAATTAAAAAATATTTTAACATTATCTTGTTTTAAAAATTTGCAAAATAAACCATGCTCTTTTGTTATAACTGAAGGAGTGTGTATAGCTTTTAGTAATTTTGACAGCGAAGAAAAAGAGGTGTCTTGTACTACTTTTCTCAAAAATTGATTTAATTTAATTTTTTAAAGTTAAATTAATTATTTTTATAATTAAAATTTATAATATTTTTTTAAAATATTAGTATAATAATTATAATTATAAGAAATTAAATTGAATTTATTATTACTTCTAATTTTTATAAATTTAAAAATATAAATAATTCTATTTAATTTTTAATTTTAAAATTAATTAATTTAGCTGTAAATGTCAATTTAAACTAGTTTTTGAGGTACGAAAGTATTATTGCTGTATCTATAGTCTAGAGAAAAGAGAGCAACATAGAAAATCGCACCAATAATTCTTTATTTATGAGTAGTTTGTAACGTGAAGAGGATAAATGTTATTTTCATTAACATGATTGAGAAAGTTGGAGTAAATTATATGATTTAACATTTTATGCACAACATGTGCACAACACTCATCCACACCATTCAATGATGGGGCCTGACACGGATTTTCGTGTCAGACCCTACCATTGAATGGTGTAGATGAAAGTGCACAATATGTTGTGCACAAAAATGTTGTGCACTTATATTTTTCCTTTGTTAATTAAGGCATCTTCACGTGTTTTCCCAAATTCTATAACGTATACAAAACAATTGTTTGCGTCTCTATTTGACTTTTATTTTATTTTTTAAATGGCAGCCTATTTATTATTTGATAAGATCAGCAACACTTTAATTAAATACCCCGTCGTTCTATTTTATCTATTTAGATTAAAGTTTTTAATTATTTTTTCTTTTTTATTAAAGCTAAAAAACATAGCATTAAAAAAAAAAAAGAGGAGAGAATCTGTACTTATATATGGTCTATTGCGGATGTAGTTGAAGCCTATTATATTATATTAATTTTTATATTTTATATTTGATAATCTTCATCATATTCAAAAAAAAATAAAAAAAATATTTGTTTCGAATTATATGATCATTATTGACTTTTTAAAAATTAATTTGATATATTTTTAAATTTAAAATTAATATGATTCATTTAAGTTTTAAAAAAAATAAAACTTATAACTAATGTAAAATGTACCAACGGTTTCAACGTATATGACGGTTTTATAGAGGTTGAAAAATTGCATTTGCGGTTTGATTTCGATTTATGCGGTTTACCGCACTGCACCAATAATGGCAAAAACGACATCGTTTTGTTTTTAAAAAAAAAATTATATAGTGTTTATTATACTTTTATCCTTTTTTTTAACATAACATTAACTTCTACAGTTGTAATATCCAGTATATTTATGATGCTAGTAAATATGATCTTAAATGATAAAAATGTTGAGGAGTAAGAAATGAGAAATAAAGAAGTAATGAGAAGATTTCAATAGATGAAGTCTTATGACTAAAAAGAATAATACAATAATATAACATTTTGAAGAATTACGATTATTCGTATATATGTTAATGTTAGACTATATTAGCAAAGAATTGTGCAAAGAGAAAAAATAGTGAATCAAATGTCATGGGGTCAATATTACTAAGTAGAGTAATATAAAATAAGATTTACGTATGGGTATAAGAGATATGATGATGAAGATGTTAATACATGAATATGAACGGGTATTCATGAGCCGAAGCAAGTTAGATAAAAGTAAATATTTTCGCCCATTGATTGGATAGGAAAGAGCAAATGAAAGAGGAAGTAATGTAATACATATGTTAAGGTAATTCGATAAGAAATATTATGTAAGAAATGTATTAATGATATGAATTTCAATTGAAAAATTATTGTTAAGTGTTACGGTCCCGGATATTTATGAGGCTAGTATATGTGATTGGAAAAGATTAAACAAAGGTTAATTTTTTTTTTTGAAAACCTAGTTATTGTAAAGAGAATGAATGTGATCATAGAGTAATACGATCAAAAAGTCAGAAAAACATAAATCGTTTACTGAGAAGTGTATAACTTGGGCAGTATATCTGTGTATCTTGAGAATGTATGAATTCTTTTGGCTATGAATATGAGAAGGTACCAAATTCGTAAAAAAAGACAATCGTTGAGTACGATAATAGTAGAATGATCCTCAAAAGAGGAAATAGTGGAGTAACCATTAAAGTAAGAATAAGGCTCAGAATGTAATCAAATACGATTAAAGGTTAAGTTTAAAAAATCTAGTTTTGAATAAGAGAAAAGTTTAAAGATGATTAAACGTTTTGACCTAATTTGTTTGTTAGGAATAAAATGTGACCAATTTATGGGTTATGAGATTTAAAACCTAGAATTTGATTAATAAGTGTACCTTGAGGTATATTATGAGCTAAGTATTTATACGGCGTATAAATATAAAAAATACTATTCACAAATATGAGTAAAATACGAGAAGAATATGAGTATAATACAAATTATTATACGAGTATAATACGAAAAATGATACGATAATTATACGGTAGAAATATGGAAATTCAACATTTTGGAAAGTTAAAGTCAAATTCAAACTTTGGAGACTAACTAATTTAGTTTGGAATGAACTAGAAGACTAACTAGCTTAGTTGGTCCCAAACTAGAAAGCTAATTAAGGAAGTTAGAGTAACTAGGGTAGGTTTAACCAAACTAGAAAGCAAACTAGAAAGTTGAGCTAACCAAATTGGTTGGAGGGACATAAGAAGTCATTTACCAAGTAAGATGAAAGGCATTGGGGTCCTTGAATGTTGATATAACATGTGGGGTCCATAAAATATGTTAGTTGTATATATATATATATATATATATATATATATATTTGGATGTTATATATGTATATATATAACTGTAAGAAAGAAGGAGATGCAAGAGGAAAAAAGGGGAGGACCGGCCATGGTGGGACCCATAAAGGGGTGGCCATGGTAGGGCTCACAAGGGAGCAAGAGGTGATTACTTAAGCCAAGTTTCGGCAGGCCCAAGGGAGCAACATGTTGAGCCATTTCGGTAGCCCCAATGAGGGGGCAAGAAGGGACAACTTGGGCCATTTTGGCAACCCAATGGTGCATATAGTGGAACAATTCGGCAGCCCCAATGAAGGCAGCCGGGAAGTGACTTAGTAGGTTAACATAGGGGCCATAATAGGGGTTATAATAGGGATTAACTAGGAGCTAGTACCTGTTATTGCAAGAGAGGTTGCAAAGTAATAGATATACATATATGTAAGACCCCGAATTTTATGAAATACAAAATTTAATTTTTCTTCACATATATATTTTTTTTGAAACAGTAAGTGGTTAAATCGATAAAGTTAAAAGTTAAGGATGTTATGTGCAAATTTTATTTTGTCGGACAATATTCGCTTTGTCGGGGAATATTCGTTTGGTCGGGGAATATTCGTTTGGTCCGACGGCGCCGAAATAACAAATTATTGGTGGACCCCACAACGGAATATTTGTCGGATATAGAAAACGACAGAAATAACCTTTTTAAATAAAAATAGTCGACGGAACTGTTAAAATACCGGTGATAAAAGAATAGTAGCATACGGTAGTTATTGGTATTTTCTGTAGCACTCGGTACTCTACAGTAACACACGGTATTGCATAGTGTCTCATATTATTGGTCTGATAATTGACACCGTAACTGTTACGCATCATTTCATCGATAATTGTCACTACATAATATTTTATATTATCAATTCAATAATTGTTGTTACACAGTATTTTGCATTATTGATTTAATAATTGTCATTACACTGTATTTTATATCATTGAGTCAATAATTGTTGTTGCACTGTTTTTAAAATTATTGAACCTAATAATTGTCACAGTAACATATGCACAGTAATTCACATTATTGAATCAATAATTGTCATTACACAGTAACGTATGCTTTATTTTACATTATTGTTATCTCTATTATGATGTTATTTAAACAGTTGTATTTCATTAATTTATTGACTTGATATCTAAGAGCTAACTATACTGTATTTATAACAATTAGTCATAATAATTGAATTGATAAAGTTATTTGTTTATAATATAAAGTTAGGTGATTATTAGGTGATATGAAATGAATGGTGTAGATTAAAGTGTGAATTATTGTTGAATAATTGAATTGATTTGTTTATAATATAAAGTTAGGTGATTATTAGGTGATATGAAATGAATGGTGTAGATTAAAGTGTGAATTATTGTTGAATAATTAAATTGATTTGTTTATAATATAAAGTTAGGTGATTATTAGGTGATATGAAATGAATGGTGTAGATTAAAGATAATATAATATTTGAAATGGATGGTGTAGGTTAAAAGATGATCTTTAAATGAATGGTTTAGATTAAATGAATGATAAGATTTTTGGCTATAAATAGAAGCCTTAACTTAAGGATTTTTCATAAACTTCCTTACTTGTTCTTTCTTTCTCTCTCTAAATACTTCTTGTGAAAGTTCTCTCTAAGTGTGCTTAAGTCATCTTGAGTATTTGTGAAGATCTATAAGTATACGTGTACTGTTCAAGTTAATCAACCTCATTTAAATCAATATCCAGTCACGTGTTGAGGTAAGGGATACCATCTTTTTCATCTTCCATTATTCAAACGTACTATGGTAAGGGATTATCATTATTTGATTCTCGATAATAATATTGTTTCTTCCTTACTCATAAGACGTGTCTTTTATTTCCATGTATTAAATTGTGGGAATAACCTTACGGAGCGGATTGCCGCCTGTTGGTGAATAACCTTTCGTATTCATTCATTATTAATCTCTGAGAATAACCTTACGGAGCGGATTGCCGCCTGTTTGGTGAATAACTCTTTGTACTCAAATTCTATTAAATTGTGGGAATAACCTTACGGAGCGGATTGCCGCCTGTTGGTGAATAACCCTTTGTATTAATTTCCTTCACCTTTTGTTAATCAAACCTGCTACGGTAAGGGATATTATTTTCTTTCATACTCCTAAATCGAAATTTATTATGGAACTATTGCTTCTATAATTCCTGAAAATATTATATGTTCCATAATAGTTGAACTTCATTATTTCAACTGAACCTTTCTATTGAATTGTAACCGTTATTCTGAACTGTGGATCTTGAATATCATTTTTAAATTTCACTCCACATCATGTTGACAATTTGGACATTATTTGAATCTGTACAAAGTAAACTTCCGATACTTATTGTTATCCTATTTCTTCTGTTCATCATTTATATCATTCTAATCATCCAAAAATCAAGCTGTTGTGAATATCTGTGGCCGGGGGCACAAATGTGATATATTTGTTGAACAGATGATAGGTTAAAGGCGATATAATAGGTTAAAGGCGATACATCTGTTCGGTGTCTTCTATGGCACGTGGTGAAAGTTCTCTTTGGCCCGTAGTGCATAGATGAACTGTTGTTTGGTATGATTATCACCAAAGGCTGAATCTGGTATAATCATGACCGCTGGTGCTAAACTAAATATCTTTGGCCCGTAGTGCAAAGATGAACTGTTGATTTGCATGATTATGATCAGGAACTGTGAATTTTTATTATCATGACTAATGGTATTTCAGATGATAAAAGTTGATGATGTTTTTACGAAAAAGAGAAGCGAGTGGACATTATAATCTGCATTATTCTTCTAATAGATTGCTCATTCCGCTGCTATTATTGATCTGAACATTGTTTAAGAATTTAACTGCAGTTTTTAATATAAACCTTGTATTCTATTGTATTCTATCAAGAACTCAACTGTTGAAGGCTAATGATAATTTATTCGTCATTATCTTAGTCATGATATTTCTTACTGGGCTATTTGAGCTCACCCTTTCTTTTGTTCCATTGTTTTTCAACAGGAGATGAAAACATAACAGGGTCTAGCCGGGGAATGGAGTGAGGGTCCGAGGAATAGTTATCATAGTCTTCACGTTTTGTAAAATAGTGTGACAATAATAGTGAAGACTTAGTTGTGTATTATTATACACTGTATTGTTGTACGTTGTGCTTTGTTGTAATAATTTTGTTGTAGTCTTTTGACGACTCAAGTTTGGGCTGTGTGGGCCCAGATTTGGGGGCGTCACAATATATGTATGTATAGCTATGAAAAGGGAGGAGCTAGGTCATATATATACCCCATCAATAGTAACCTTCAAAACCTTGTTCATATTTCATTTTCTAAATGTAAGTTAGAGAGCGCATAGAGAGAAAGTAGATAGGGGCTTTTGGAAGAAAGAAAGCAAGAAGAAGAGGAAGTCTAGCAAGCTTAAGCAAGAAGATCATCAAGCTCATAAGGTTAAAAGTTTTCTTAACTTAAATTATGTTAAATCTTAGTTTCATGTATAAATTTGCATGTTTGGTTGTGGAAACAGTTGTATGTTATGGATCATGGTGAATTTGAAGTTATAAGGGCGACTTGAATGGTGTTTTTGTGGTTTATAGTAAGTTTTAGATCAAAACATGAAGAGTGTGAAAACTAGAAATTGTCGGGGCGTCAAAAAATGGACGTCAGGGCGCTAGGCTAATCTGAGGCCAATGCTGGGGCGTGGCACATGGTATGGCATGGAGAGGCTCGACGCGAGGGGCGCCAGACTTTTGGCTGCCGGGGAGACTACTTAGTAGAAGGTTATCGTCGGGGCGAGCATAAATTGGACACCAGGGCTCTAGTCTCCAGACTTGGACAGTGAATTATTTTTGCTTGTCCTGGTCAGGGAGTTATGCAAGCTAAGCTATGTAACATAAAAATAATGTATAAAAGCATAAGATATACTTAAGCATGAAGTGGGAACTAGTATGATGAGTTAACAAGTTTAGTAATGAGATTTAATGACAACTTATTGTATGTCAACATTAATAATCTTTGTAGGTCATATGGAAAGCGGTATATTAGACGTGACAGTAATCAATGAATCAAACAAATTTTTCAAAACTTCTTGTTACGTGTGAACCTGTTACTATATGTAAACCTGTTGTTTATGTACAAGTTTTTCAATGTTATGTGAAATTCTTGTGAACTTGTTATTAATGTACATTTTTTGCTACAATGAGATTTAATTGATAATATTCAGTTTATGGTTAAATGTAATTGTTTAATTGATGATTGAAGTTAGTTGTTTTTATGTGAACTTAATAAACTTGAGAATTGTGAGCTCTATTTTATATATGAATAGAGAAATGAGAAACGTGTGACAATGTAAAGCACGTATTAAATGTGGAGCATAAAAAATGTGAAATATGTATTAAATGTGAAGCATGTTTAAAACGTGAAGTTTATGCTATGTGATATTTGTTAGACTTGCTGAGTAAAGTAGTTGCTCACCATTGCTTAAAATAAATATTTTCAGCAAAGCCCGAGAAATCGAAAGTTCCAGTAAAGGTAAAGAAAAATGAATGGTTAATGAATAGAAGAAGTTGAAGTTTAAGTTATTGGTAGCAAAACTATATTGCTAGAATGGATTAAATATTTTG
Source organism: Hedera helix (assembly GCA_947179155.2). Taxonomy (NCBI): domain Eukaryota; kingdom Viridiplantae; phylum Streptophyta; class Magnoliopsida; order Apiales; family Araliaceae; genus Hedera; species Hedera helix. The sequence continues at coordinate 37,798,383 of OX359267.1, read as the reverse complement.
ATGTAACCCATTTGGGGTAAAGATGTTTGTAAAAATATTTTGTAAAGAGTAAAGTTAAAAAAGTTGTAAAGCATTTAACTATGTTAGACAATTAATAATATTACAAGTCAAGATGGCTAAGTAAAGAAGAATATATAGGAAGAAAGATTTAGTGTTGAACTATGAGTTATTGAATACTCATAATTAATGTAATAGAATAAAGCATAATAATTTTGTGATGTAATAGAAAATTATAAAGTCTACGATTCTGGAATAAAAAAAAAATTGTAAATTTTTAAATAAACGAGTTTTTATCAATTGTATTGTTGATGGATGATGTGGAGATAAGGAAAGAGGTTATACAGTCATCACCAGGTCCGCCACGGAAGGAAGATGGATTTAGGGGCATGACAACAGTTGCCTCTCAGATGACTATTAATTGTAGCTTTGAAAACTTTTAATTGTGAATTTTACTTAGCTAATCAAGTTTCTTGTTGTTTGATTATCAGTGACATTTTTGCAATTACAGAGTTTTATTATAACGTGGATGAAGAAAAATAAATTCAATAGTGATTGTCTTCTTGTATAAGCAATACACTATCTACTTTTAAGTTATAAACAAGTATTCGTCGTAGTCTTAATTTACTTCTTCTTATATAGCTAGTATAATATATTTTATACACATTTATCTGCACTTGGAAATTAGGTGATTTTTTTAGTGTATGTATTATATCAATCCTAATTTTTTGCGTATATTCAATTGATTTTGAAACTGAAATTGAACCACATGTTTCAAAACCGCATCACACCAATCACAAGCGATTTTATGTGCGATTTTGAATTTGTCAAATCTCACTTAAACAGTTTCTTGTGCGATTTGGGCTTCAAACTGCACCAAATCGCACCATGTTCACCAATATAGTTCGTTTACTCTTCAACGAATCGTACGAGACTTAGGTAATGTTTTGTTGAATAATTAATATTTGAACAATTAGTATATATTAATAAATTAAATTATTTGAATAAAATAGCGTTTAAATTTAAAAACTATTTGATAACTAAAAAATGAACTACCTTTTAATGACAATATTTTATCATTTTAAAGGGAAAAATTTTATTTGATGATTTTAAAATTTTAATTTAACAAAAATGAGTGAATTATTTTGTTGAATGTATTTATATAAAAAAAATTACCAAAAAAATTCATTAAGAGGCAACTCTTAATGATTTAGACTTAATTTTATGTCTTACCGATTAAGAGGCATTAAGAGACAAAGAAAATTTAATTTAACAAATAACTTTATCCTCTTATCGATTCAGATGTAGAACTGTTAAGAGGTATTAAGAGGTAAACAAACACAACCTTAGAACTCTTCCCCTACTTTTTTTAGGTGTAATTCCAATCACAATTATCCTCTCTCTAGGTGTCAGAAATCAGAATGTTATGCAATGAATATGAAATAAGAGTGAATAAATTAAAAAATTATTCGCATATTATTAATTTATTGTATTAATTATAATATATTTCACGTTAATTGTAATTTATATTAAATATAAAATTAGTTAACATGAAAATCATTTTCGTATATTTGACATTCTGTTTAGTAAAAATTATAAAATGACAAAAAAATATTAGTTTGTCACATGGGTGGTTCAAGACAATTTGGGGCCTAAAGCGATACTTCTAAATGAGATTTTTTATGTATGGTAAGTCCTCCATTGACTTTTATGGTTAAATTGACTATTTTTTAAATTAATATATCTTATTATTATCTAATATATATGTGAAAAATCCATAAACATTATAAACTACATAAAATTTAGTTCTAATTTCAATGGTTACTTTTTTGAAAATCTAAATATATATGTTTAATTGTTAATTTTAAAAACGGTCAATTTGACTACAAAAGTCAGTGGAGAACTTTTATTTTGGGATGGAGGGAATATTAATATTTTTTATTTAAATGAGACTTTTTTTTATACTGTTATTTTTTTTAAGTATTTAATATTTGCATTGGACTATTGACCCTACTTATATTTTTATAAGACTTTTTTATATGGATTATTTATGGTATTTAAAAATTTGGGATCTTCCTTTAAAATGGGGCCTAAAACCCAAGTTTTTTTTTATGCTATAGGGTCGGCCCTGGTTTGTCAATGCATTAATTTCACTAATAATATTTTCATTATTTACACAAATATATGAACTTTATCTTATATACATCAGGCAAATAACTTCAAGAACTTCCAGCTGGAAAATGAGGCGAACTGAAAAAATAAATCTAAATTTTTGCAGTATCGTAAACCTGGTGTTCCACTATGACCCCTTTTCAGCCTTCAAGAATTTGCCAATCAATGCTTTGGAAACAAGGCTGATTACGGGAAAGGCTGCCAGATGCCAATTCATTATGGGTCTAATAAGCTAAATTACTTCACCATCTCATCACCTATAACGTAAGAGCAAAGCCCACTTTTTGATTAAGGAATTATTCATATATTCATTAAGATTACTTATTATGATTTGTACTTTTCAGTACTCAACTTCCATATGCTGTGGGTGTCGCTTAATCTCACAAAATGGATATGGAAAGGATGCATGTGTTGTAACTTACTTTGGGAATGGCGGTACCAGTGAGGTAACTAGTCAAACCCTTCAACTATATCGATATTTGTTAATTAAAAAGTTAAAAGTTTAATAGTGTATACATGAACATTGTTAGTTAGACTCATGACATATTATTAATAAAAAGAACTAATGTTAGACAAAATTATTTTTATTTCAATAACGTCTCATGAAGTTAACATTGTTTGTGTATTCACTGACAGTGTATCAAATTTAAACTTTTATAATAAATTTTGCCTTCCATGAGATATTACAAGTACCATATCGCTTGCAAAGCAAGATAGAATTTCAAACAAGCAACGCAAACTATTTGTTTGTCCCCTTTTCGCTTATATATGTTTGTGGAGCCAAGATTTTGGTTTAAATATTTTCTAATTTGTTTTTGAAATTTGTCGGGGCGATTTCTATGCTAGTTTAAATTTTGTAGCAGTTATGGAGGCCCCTATTGTTTTTGTATGCCGGAACAACGGTTGGGCCATCAGCACCCCTACATCTAAAGTACAGTTTCGAAGTACTTGGTTCATTGATAAACACATAATTATGCATTTTAATATTTTCATTTTTATTATTTAATATGTTTATTTTATTTAATTAATATATTTTATTTTATTTTGCAGGAAATAAATAAATAATTGAAGTTGAGTTGGAAAAGGAGTTTTAGAAGCTTTCAAGTTGATTTTTATTTGGACTCCAATAAAGATTACCATGTAGAAGTTGAAGTCAAAAAGGAAAGAAGAGTCCAAGTTATTTCAAAATTAGATTATGGTTCAATTTATTTTCTCTATAAATAGGAATTTTGTTTTAGAGAGAATGGGAGGATTTTATTTTCTTTTTCTTTCTAGTTTCGGTAAAGGAGGAGAGATTATGAAGTTTGTTTTATTTTTCTTTTCCATTCTTCATGTTCTGCAGCTTTTGATAGAAGTAGTCAGGGAGTATTTTTATTCATATGTTGCAAGATTTTTTATTTGTTAAATATAAGTTTTTTTCTATTATTATTCTATTAGTTCTTATTTTATTTCATGCAATTGTTATTATGTTTTTGATTATTAATTTTATGGTTAGCTAAATTCTTAATATCTAGGATGAAGATAAAATTAAGTATTGCATATTAATATATTCTTTCCAATCCAATATTAATGTCTAATTATTTGTTCTTTCAATTTTATCTTCGCACATAATTCTTTTTGGTTCTAAATTAATTGCGAGATTTTGATAAGTTATTGTTAAGATATGAGTTTTTCATAATTCATACTTACTCAATGAGGTTTTGATGAGTTATAGTTAATCCTTAAATTTTCATAATCTATGCTTGCCCATATTAATTATATGAATCACTATTTTTAAAGGGAAGGAAAAAGAATTAGAAATTAATTAAGAAAATGAAGAATTTAATTATTATGTTAGTATTTATTGGATTCAGATTCCTAGGTAGTTTTTCTCATTATTAGTTTTCGTTATTAATTTTTAATTTGTATTATTTAGCTAATTAAACATCTCCACCATATTTTATTTCTAATTTGTTTGGAATATAAATTAAGGGAACATTGAAATTAATTTAGTCTATGTGGTTCGACTTGTACTTGCTCGTTCTTCAATTTGACGCTGTGCACTTGCAGTTACTAGTTTTTATCACATCAAGTTTTTTGCGCCGTTGTCGGAGACTAGATTTAATTTTTTTTCCCTTAATTTTTATTTATTCGAATTAGTTTTTTTCCACTAATATTTTTATTTTTATTTTTCAGGATTATCGAAGCGGATCGAAGGAGCAAAAACACAGATATTTTTGTTGCTGCGCTTTCTTGGTACTTCGTATCTTTCTATTTATTAATTATTTTTTTTATAAAATAGAAAAAAAATAGTAGTTTAGTTTATTATTTTTAGTTTAAAAACCAATTGTCGCACTCATGTATTCACTCACGTAGAGCACATCCTGCTTAGATTTTTATTTTATTTTTGTTAAATATAAACTGTGGTGATTGCTGGAAGATTGAGGTATGTCAAATTTCTCATTCTTTCGTAATTCACATAGTTTTAGGACATTTTATTTGTTTACAGTTTTTTTCATTTGTGCATTTTTATTTTTAATTTAACATTAAGAGTAAAACCCGTAACAAGATAAGGTGGGGATTTCATCACCCTTCCTTGGCCCACAAACAACCATACTTTGTATAACCGACTAAATAAAATCAAGTAGACGTTGGCCCTTAGGACTCTCGAGCTCAATTAGGACAAGGGACTCTAAGAGGAGTCTGAATTTTAAATTAGTCAAACTACTGGTGTCTAGGCAAGTGGTTCAAAAGGTAAACGCCTAAAGAACGCGTGATTACTTAATTAGTCACCGTATATACGGAGAGACTCACTCGTTCTTACACTTATTTGGTTAGTGGTGTGATTAATTTCGAATTTGGTGGACCTTAAAGAGTAACTTGGAACAGTTAGGAGTTGTCTAGATTTTATTTAAGTTGACCTTAGAAGTAGTTTTTATTTTTATTTTTATTTTTGTTTTGTTTTATTTGTTTTTGTGTTCTTAATTTGCTTATTTGTTAGTAGTGCATGCAAAAAGTGTGGGTTAGGGACAAAACATCCCGATTAGTGTCGGAATTCACTTTAAAATATCTCACTTTAAAATATCTCACTTTAAAAATAGAGGTAATACAAACCGTTTCTTAAAGGGATCGATGCTATCCTTCCCGCTCTGCCCAACCGTCATGCATCGGTCTACCACCGGTAACTTATAATAATTTTGAACTTAAACCGCGTTTTATAAATATGTTATCTAAGTTCACTGGGGTAGAAGATCTATATTTATTTCTTCAAGAATTTGAAGAAGTTTGTGCTTTAATGAAAATTCAACAAATGTCGACAGATTCGATTAGGTTAAGATTGATCACATTCGCTTTAAAAGATAATGCTAAAAAGTGGTTATATAACCTAGCAAATAATTCCATAACAACCTGTGATGGATTTATTGTTACATTTCTAAAAAAAATATTTTTCAAATCACAAAACTTCCAAAATTAGGACTACAATTCATCAATTTTGCCAACTTGAAAACAAGTCATTTTGGAAATATTTTGATAGATTTAAAATTTTGTTATCATAGTGCCCACACCATGGATTTGAGAAATGGAGATTGTGTCAAATTGCCTACGAAGGTTTAGACTTTTCCACTAAAACGATTTTAGAATCGATGTGTCAAGGGGATTTTTTAAAAAATGACGAGGAAATGGCTTGGGAGTTTTTAGAAGACTTAGCAGAAAAAACCATGCAATGGAAAACCACCCGAGAGACCGATAAACCTAGCTCATCTAGGGGTATTCATACAATTGACAATTTAATTGCCACCGAAACTAAGTTGGCTGGTGTACTTAAAAGACTTGAGGCTTTAGAAACAAGGGAGCCATCACATGTAAACCAATTTAAAGATTTTGATCAAGTCAATGCAATGTTTCAAAGACCTAGGAATGACCCATTTGCACCCACTTATAATCCAGGTTGGAGAAATCATCCTAATTTTGCATGGAACCAAGGACCCTACCCGAATAACTCTTCAAATCAGGTCAACCAGTCTCTAAATCAATCTTTTCAACCTTTCCAAAAGTCAAATCTTGGTCTGTACCAAAATTCGAATTCAGCAACTCATTATCTACCAGGGTTTTCTAATGAGAGTGATAAGAGATTTAACACGTTAGAGAAAAATATGGAAACTTTAATGAAATCTCAGATCCAAACTAACCAAACTATATTTCGTTTCGAGATCCAAATGAGTTAATTGGACACTCTAGTTAATGAAAGAGAGAAGGGTAAGTTCCCTAGCCAGCCCGAGACCAATCCAAAATTTTCAGTCCCTAAACAAAAACCTTATCATGCCAATTCACTTGAAAACAACCATGTTGAAAACAACCAAATCAACCATGTGAATTCTGTAATCTCTTTAAGGTCTGAAAATTATTTTAACAATCATGCTGGTATTAATAATGAAGAAGAGAAAAATTTAATTGATGAATCTAATAATCCATCTTCAAAATTAGCCCAACCTGAAAAGCCTACAAAACCTGAGTCAATATGTCCATCTACCAATCAATTGTCAAAGAATGAACAAACCACATCTTCTGAGTCAAATGAAAAAGTCTTTAAACCAAAGGCCCTATTCCCCCAAAGATTAATTTCAAACAAGCAGTCAGTCCAGTTAGACAAAATTCTATAAATGTTCAAACAAGTGAAAATTAATATTCCTCTTCTAGATGTCATTTAACAAGTTCCCTCATATGCTAAATGTCTAAAAGATTTGTGCACACACAAAAGAACCACTCATGTTCTTAAGAAAACTTTTCTAACTACCCATGTTAGTTCTATCCTGTCATGCCAAGTCCCTGTGAAGTATTAAGACCCCGGTTGTCCTACTATTTCATGCATCATAGGAGACACCTTAATTGAGAAAACTTTGCTTAATTTAGGAGCGAGTGTTAACCTTTTACCATTTTTTGTGTACTAAACCTTGGGCTTAGGGGAGTTGAAAAAAACAAGAGTCACACTCCAACTAGTTGACCGTTCCATCAAAGTGCCAAAGGGAATAGTTGAAGATGTACTCATTAAGGTGGGCGATTTTGTGTTCTCTATTGATTTTGTTGTTCTTGAAACCCAGCCTGTTGCCAATCCTAACTGTCAAATTCCTGTTATTTTAGGTAGACCATTTCTAGCAACCTCTAATGCGTTAATCAATTGTAGAAATGGACAAAATAAAATTGACATTTGAAAACATGACAATTGACTTAAATGTGTTTAATGTGGGAAAACAACCTAGTGATTTTTCTGACCAACCCGTTGAAACAAACATGATTCAAGAAGTGTTTGAAAATGAACTTAATGGGGGAGATGAAATTCTTAACTTTTGTTTAAATCACTTTGGTCAAAATGGGATGATACAGAATATGTACATGGGGTGAATGAAATGTTAGAGCCCTCTACATCAATGTATTCAAAATGGGAACCCGTGACCGAGCCAATCTTAAAATCTTCAGAACCTCTTAAAAAGAGTCTACCAGAGTTAGAACTCAAACCTCTTCCTGATGATCTTAAATATGCCTATTTAGATCCTTCCAAAACTTTTCCTGTGATCATTGCTTCTGATTTAACAAACCCACAAGAGGAAGAGTTATTGACCATCCTTAGAAAGAACAAAGAAGCCATAGGATGAAGCATAACAGATATTAAAGGGATCAGTCCTGCCATTGTCCAACATAGGATCCATTTAATAGATGATGCTAAACCCGTGAGAGACCCACAGAGGCTGTTGAACCCAGTTTTAAAAGAGGTTGTTAGGAAGAAAATTCTTAAATGTCTAGATAATGGGATCATCTATCCCATTTCTGATAGCTCTTGGGTAAGTCCTATTCAGGTGGTGCCTAAAAGGTCTGGCTTAACTGTGGTTCAAAATGAAGATAATGAGTTAGTTCCCACTCGTGTCCAATCTGGTTGGAGGGTTTGCATAGACTATAGAAAACTCAATAAGGTCACAAGGAATGATCATTTTCTTTTACCCTTCATAGACCAAATCCTAGAAAGGTTAGCTAGTTATGCTTACTATTGTTTCCTTGATGGATACTCGGGTTATTTTCAAATTCCCATAGTCCCAGAAGACCAAGAAAAGACCACATTCACTTGTCCTTATGGAACTTTCGCATATCGTCGTCTACCCTTTGGGCTATGTAGTGCCCTTTCCACCTTTCAAAGATGCATGATGAGCATTTTTTTTTGACATGATAGACAAATTCCTAGAGATTTTCATAGATGATTTTTCCATATTTGGGTCTACATTTCCTGAGTGTTTTCACTACCTCGACTTAGTTCTAAGGAGATGTAAGGACATTAACCTAATCTTAAATTGGGAAAAATGTCATTTTATGGTTAAAAAGGGAATTGTTCTTGGTCATATCATATCTAAAAAGGGAATTGAAGTAGATAAAGCCAAAATTGACCTCATTGCCAATCTCCCACCACCTCGAACAGTTAAAGAAATTTGTTTATTCCTAGGACATGCAGGCTTTTATAGGCGATTCATCAAAGATTTCAGTAAGAAAGCAAGACCCTTAACCAATTTTCTAAATAAAGATGCAAAATTTGAATTTAATGACAAATGTTTCCAATCATTTAAACAACTTAAAAAGGAGTTGATCTTAGCTCCTATCATCAAATCACCCGATTGAAATCAACCATTTGAATTAATGTGTGATGCATCTGACTATACAGTTGATGCTATTCTAGGGCAACGAATTAATAAGATTCCCCATGTCATATACTATGCTAGTAGGACTTTGAATGATGCACAATTGAATTATTCAACTACTGAAAAAGAACTTATAACTATAGTTTTTGCCCTATAAAAGTTTCGATCTTATCTTATTGGGTCTAAAATCATCGTTTACACTGACTATGCAGCCCTTAGACACCTTCTCTCCAAAAAAGACTCAAAAGCCCATTTAATTCGATGGGTCTTATTGCTCCAAGAATTTGACCTAGAAATAAGGGATAAAAAAGGGTCTGAAAATGTGGTAGCTGATCATTTGTCTCGTTTAGTTGTGGAGTCTAACTCTGAACTGCCTTTAAATGATTATTTCCCAAATGAACGACTTTTCTCCATATCCACTACACATTGGTTTAGTGACATTGTGAACTACCTAGTTACTAGTGACATTCCTTCCTATTAGTCCAAACAAGACCGATCAAAATTTCTTTCACATGTCAAATATTTTTATTGGGACGACCCCTATTTGTTTAAATATTGTCCTGATCAAATCATTAGGAGATGTGTACCCGACCATGAGTTTAGGAGTGTCCTATCATTTTGTCATGACCAAGCTTGTGGAGGACATTTTGGAGTTAAAAAGACGTCTGCCAAAGTTCTTCAGTGTGATTTTTATTGGCCTAGTCTATTCAAGGATGCCACAAAATTTTATGCCCATTGCAGTAGGTGTCAACATTTAGGAAGGATCCCTAGGATGAATATGATGCTAGTGCAACCCATTCTAGTAATTGAGTTGTTTGATGTGTGGGGGATAGATTTCATGGGTTTATTTCCAAATTCTTTTGGAAATCTGTACATCTTACTTGCGGTTGATTACGCATCTAAGTGGGTAGAAGCTATACCAACCAAGACCAATGACAACAAGGTTGTTGTCAAATTTTTGGAAGATAATATTTTTTCTCGCTTTGGTACCCCTAGGGCTATAATCAGTGATCAAGGAAAATATTTTCGCAATCAGCCTTTTGAATCCTTGTTGAAAAAAATATTCCATCACCTACAAGTTTGCCACACCATATCACCCTCAGACAAGTGGTCAAGTAGAAGTCTCGAATAGGCAAATGAAACAAATCTTGAAAAAAACGGTGAGTTCTAATAGAAAAGATTAGTCTCTTAAATTGTTAGATGCATTGTGGGCTTACCGTACTGCCTATAAGACTAACTTTGGGATGTCACCATATAGACTTGTGTTTGGAAAAACTTGTCACTTACCTGTGAAACTTGAACATCGTGCTTTATGGGCTATAAAACAGTTAAATTTTGATATGTCCACTTGTGGGAGTCATAGACAATTGCAATTGAATGAGTTAGATGAGAATAGGAATGATGCTTACGAAAATGCTAAAATTTACAAGGAAAAAATAAAAGTGTTTCATGATAAATCAATTTTGAGAAAATCCTTTTCACCTGGTTAAAAAGTTCTCTTGTATAACTCTAGGCTGCATCTATTTCTTGGCAAATTGCGTTCTCGATGTGATGGACCTTTTTTCATAAAGCTAGTTTACCCTCATGGGACAGTTGATATTGAAAACCCAAAAAGTGGTGAAATTTTCAAAGTTAATGGTCACCGACTCAAACCTTTTTTCAAAATACCAAACGAACCAGAGGAGGTGTTGGACCTTGTTGACCCATACTATTCCGAATGACTGACACTGCACTTGTAATTATAAGTTTTGTATATATATATATTTTTTTTGTAGCGTATTTTCATCCCGTTCCTACCCACCATACGAGGTACAATTCTTTTATTTCTTTGTTCTCTATTCTTCATTTGCATACATTGAGGACAATGCATGATTTAGGTATGGGGGAGTTATGCATTTTTATTTTTTGATTTTTTTTAATTTGAGATTAGCATTTTATTTTATTTTTTAGGAAACTAATTTTTTTTATATTAAAAAAAATTAAAATTTGTTTGACTTTTTATGAGTTGGATTAATTCTAATAAATGTCTGTGGAGTAGAAAATTTTGAGTAGGATTAAAAGATTTAGAACGTTAGAACTTTTGATAAGATACAAAATCCTAGTTTGAAATGTCATATTGAATAAAATTAAAATTCATACGTATTTTTGCACTTCACGTTCATACTAATTCTTAGTTCTGGGGTACAAACTATGAGTCAAGTAATTTCAAGAAAAAAATTAGAAGGAAAAAATAATAATCCAGCAAGATGGAGCGTAAAACGCACTTGTGGTAAATAAAAATAGGAAAAAGAATCAACGAGATGGAGCGTAAAACACACTCGTTGTAAGAAAAGAAAAAAAGAGTTGAAAAATAATAAATACTACTTCAATATCCATTGAGTAAAAGAAAATTCACACTAAAAAGTATGATGGATATAAACAGTTTGACTAGTCTGATTTTTGTGACCTTTGTTACTCGAGTTAGTAAGCCCTTAGGGGTATCTTTACACCTAGTGCCCTAAAGCAAACTGGTTTGTGAGTCATTGGTCAAACTCTCGTTACATGGGTAACTCTGAAAAGCCTAAGAAAAATAGACATTGAACCAGTCAAGAATAAAAAAAAATAGAAAAAGAAAAAATTGAGTTTGCTTGATTTTCACGGTAAAAGTCTCTACTAAGAGTTACATCACATACACATGCATGCATCACAAGGAATTAATTTTATGAATGATGGTATTAAGAATGAAGATGGAGTATTTTTGATAAGGTGAAAGTGTGATTTTTAATTTGATCTTATTTATGTGTAATGCCCATGAATACTTAGAGGTTTTTTTTCTTCGATTTCATAATTGGTTAAACTCAAAAAGATTTTTATTTTATTTTTTATTTTAAATTTTGTGGGTATATTCACTGCAAACCCTCACGAGACACAACTCGTCCACTTGGATTAACCTTGGAGTTTAAAGGCTTGTTGTACATACTACGTGCAATCGTGTTTCCTACGAAAATGGTGTAGTTTAGATTTTGTTTGGTTTTTGTTTGTTTTTATTTGTTTTTTTTGTTTTACTCGAGGACGAATAAAAGCTAGGTATGAGGGTATTTGATAGACACATAATTATGCATTTTAATATTTCTATTTTTATTATTTAATATGTTTATTTTATTTAATTAATACATTTTATTTTATTTTGCAGGAAATAAATAAATAATTGAAGCTGAGTTGGAAAAGGAGTTCTAGAAGCTTTCAAGTTGATTTTTATTTGGACTCTAATAAAGATTACCATGTAGAAGTTGAAGTCAAAAAAGAAAGAATAGTCCAAGTTATTTCAAAATTAGATTATGGTTCAATTTATTTTCTCTATAAATAGGAATATTGTTTTAGAGAGAAAGGGAGGATTTTATTTTCTTTTTCTTTCTAATTTCGGTAAAGGAGGAGATATTATGAAGTTTGTTTTTTTTTTCTTTTCCTTTCTTCATGTTCCGCAGCTTTTGATAGAAGTAGTCGGGGAGTATTTTTATTCATATGTTGCAAGATTTTTTATTTGTTTAATATAAATTTTTTTCTATTATTATTCTATTAGTTCTTATTTTATTTCATGCAATTGTTATTATGTTTTTTATTATTAATTTTATGGTTAGCTAAATTCTTAATATCTAGGATGAAGATAAAATTAAGTATTGCATATTAATATATTCTTTCTATTCCAATACTAATGTCTAATTATTTGTTCTTTCAATTTTACCTTCGCACATAATTCGTTTTGATTCTAAATTAATTGCGAGATTTTGATAAGTTATTGTTAAGATATGAGTTTTTCATAATTCATACTTGCTCAATGAGGTTTTGATGAGTTATAGTTAATTATTAAATTTTCATAATTTATGCTTACCCATATTAATTATATGAATCACTATTTTTAAAGGGAAGGAAAAATAATTAAAAATTAATTAAGGAAAGGAAGAATTTAATTATTATGTTAATATTTAGTGGATTCAGATTCCTAGGTAGTTTTTCTCATTATTAGTTTTCGTTATTAATTTTTAATTTGCATTATTTAGTTAATTAAACATCTCCACCATATTTTATTTTTAATTTGTTTGGAATATAAATTAAGGGAACATTAAAATTAATTTAGTTTATGTGGTTCGACTTGTACTTGCCCGTTCTTCAATTTGACGCTGTGCACTTGCAATTTACTAGTTTTTATCACATCATTCATCAACTTAACAATCTCTTTTTCATTACGAGTTATAATGCAATTCGTGCAGTGAGAGGAGTACCGCATACCATTAAAATAAGAGTAATTTTATTTAACATAAATATTTGATTAATGATGTGTTATAATCCTAACACCGTAATGACTACTGAAAAAATAAAAATATATGACGGAATTTTGTGACAGTTTTTGAAAACAACCACAAAAAATAGTAATTTGTGATGGACTTTTTGAACAATCACAAAATAATAATATATATAATGGCTCTTAGTGATGATTACTTTTGCCATCAATGTATTATAATTGTGATGGTCATGCCAATCACAAATTTTTTTACCCAAAATAATTTAATTATCGTATGAGATTTAATCCTAACTTATTATATCCTGTTCTAGGTTATCCATGCAATTCAGGTGGCGGAGAAAACAGATAAACCACCGCGGCACCGCTTACAGACTTGTTCAGTGACGACGTCTTTGACAAACCGCCACTAAATCTCCATGAACAGGAGAGATCCCTGGGAAAAAGTATAAAGACTTTCCCTCAACACTACCCATCTGATGTTCCAGTTTAGACTATTCTGCTGTATGATGTTGAATTAGAGACTAAATGAAGAATATGTAAATAAATATCATGGCTGCTCCCATAAATGTACATGCCAAATGCCCCCATAGGAGCTAGCTAGTAATGTAATTTTCTTTACTTTGCTTGTGGTAAACCTCTAACTTATGAGCCTTCTGTGTATGGACTGAACCGATGAGTATTCTAAATTAGAAGTAATAATGCTACGTTTGGATTGAAAAAATAAAAGTGAGAATATAATGACTCATTCTTATAAAAAGAAAAAAAAATTGTATTTAGTTCCTCCATTAGAATGAAATGGACCATTCTTACATTTTCCAAATTTATGAATTTTATTCGATAGAATAAAGTATGGAATGACTCGTTCTTGTGGAATAGAATGAATCCCTCTATTTCATTCATTTTTCTATTTCATTTTTTCACTCATTTCATTTATTTAATCCAAATTGAATCTCCAGTGACCGATCACTTGAGCAATTATTTTTGCTTTTATTTTATTATGTGATATGCAGTCATTTTATGGTGAAAATGGTGTATATATATATATAAAATTTAAAAATTGTATTTTATGTATTAATATCATGCGGTAAGTGCACACAAAATTTTATGTATGGAAAAAAGAAAAAAAAGTTAAAAAAACGTTCAAAGCTCAATTTTTCATTCCATTTATTTTTTTTTGGTCATCTTTTTCTAATGATACCTCCTCTCTCATTTTCTAAAACAGGGAGACGCAGGAATTAATTAAATTCTAATTAAAATGATATATCTTTGTAACAAAAAAATTACTTCCTCCCTCTCTTAAAAACGGATTTACTTTGATTTTTTTAATCAAATTGATCATTTTTTATAATAAAAAATTATATTATTTTTTTTATATAAATATAAGTGGAGAAAGAAATTTTATCAAATTTACTATTATCTTCATTTTTTTATGAGTTTAATATAACAAAATATGATTAATTTTTAATACTAAATTCTTTAATTTGACTAGAAAACAATTTTTCAATAATGAAGATAATATTAGTAAAAATATTCGCATATAAATAAAATAAAGGGAAAGAGAATATGTGGTTGCTGTAATTAAACTTGATTATAAATGCACCCATTTATTATTGATATATTTCTCTTTTCGTTATTTTTATTAATAATATTACATATATTTTATTATCATATATTACGTGATTTTGAAATTGATTTATAGCAAAACTTGACTATTTCGGTATATTCCCCTTCTCCATAAAATAAATAAATAATACTCCATAAGATCTTATATCGGAGAATCAAAGGATGTTCGTTAGCGGAACGAGAAATACCTCGTTTTTTCCGAAAGTTCTTGTCAAATATCTCTCTGTTACATTCCCGCCATGTCACACATTCGAATATCCTAAGAATATAACTAAAGATATTCTCCGAATGTTCTCCCCAATTTTGCAGAAAAGACAATACTCTCCTACTCAGAGAAAGAGGAAGAAGATTATGATTGGTCAAAATCACTTTCTCCCTCCTCTCACTTTTTGCAGAAAAAACCCATTTATGTGCTTTCTGTTTTTCCACACTCATTACTCTCATTTTCAAGATCCTTCTTTGAAAATTTCAAGAAAATACCCGGTTGGGGTTTTCCCATAATTGTCAATGGATAACAATTCGCTTATGTCGGGCAGAATTCTTGTTGCATATGACGCTAATAAGGAACGCAATGATAATGAGTTTAAGTATACTATCAATGGGATTCGATTGCGGGGTGATATTATCCGCTGTGGAGATACCATAACGGTGCTTGGAGTTTTGCACCGAGTTCTACATCCCTGTAAGTGTTTGATAAAATGCCTCCGAGAGTTGAATTTCATTGAGTAGTTTTGGAGTGAGCTTTTAGTTTATACTTCTGTTTAATGGTTTGTTGGATTTATCCCCTTTTTTATACTACATTTATCCTTTATTTAAGAGTGGGACTAGATTAATTTTGCTTTTCTTTAATAGGCTTAGGTGCTATGTTATAAATTTAGTTAGTTTAAAACTTGCTCTATTGAAATTACATTCGAGAGCGACTTATTTTGTGCAATTTAGTTAGTTTAAATTTATTCTTGAGCTCATGCTTGAAGATAAATGCTCATTCTTTTTGCCTTTGAGGCTTCTTTCTCCCGGAAAGAACCGCTTTGAAAATCATAGTAGACTTAGCAGCTGATGCTATTCTCCAACTATGTATTTTTGCCATAGAACTTGGTCATTGAGAAGCTCATACATTTGGAAGATATATAACATTAACAGTAGTTAATTCTGCAATGCCTTTATATGCAAATCTGCTTAAGAATATACTTTTGCATAATTCATATTTATAAAAGATTATCATGATTCTGAATGAAATTGTGAATTACTAGTAAGTCGTGTTTGAGATATCAGAAGTAACAAAGGCAACATGCTACACAAAGGTTCATGTGTCATATTCAATCCTAATCAATAATTAAAGCAATAGGTGCATACAATGCTTAGTAGACCAGGCTGAGGTATTAACAACTGCTATTTTCTTTCTCAAATTGTTAGTTACTTAGTAATTCTGTATTTTATTATCTCCTTTATATTTTTTTTTTGGCACAGTTGGTTATCAAATGCAAGTTTCCCCCGAGGTTTTTTCAGGATCAAACATCCATCTAGTGGAAGAAGAAGTTTCAAAAAGAGTTGATATGCATGTAAACATGCTTCTGCAGAGTGCTGAAGATTGCAAAAATGAAAGGGTAATAAATGCTCTTAATAGTGTAGACTGCTGTTTCGTATTAAACAAGTGTTATTATTTATGGCAACTTCCTTGTTGGAAAGAAAGGGTATTTTGTTTTATATTTTGATGATTTCTTCTTGTTGATGTGTGTGCTTTGCCATACAGAATACTATCAAAAGAGGCATCTCAATGTGAAGCAATATGTTCCATAGTTGTCACGACGCCATGGTGAGACGCGGCGGTAGTTGACCGCCAGAGCACCTAGGTGATAAGGCGTCCGCCATGGCGTCCGTATGACGACAAGTCGTTAAGAATGTGCAGTTTATACATTTGTTTATTTTACTGCAAAAGTATATTGAACAACGAAATTTTATATAAAGTAAAACGCATAACATCATAACTAACACTATGTCATACAATTAAAAGCACAATTATATGAATACTTCACAATCAAAATTAAAAAATAAAACAATTGACATTGAAAACTAGTAGAACACGTCAACAAAAACTACATAGAAAATAAAGAATCAACCAAATCAACAATAACACCCATCACACATTACAGGTCTAATAAGTAATAAAAGTACACCACATAGCAAGTCTATGGGTTATGGTGAGTCATGGATACAACATGACTTGATCACTTAATTTGGGCCAGCTATCGAGGCGTGAGCCTTGGCAGCTCGGCGTCCAAGGCGTTGCTTTGTCCTTCTCCAACACCAAGACGCCTAGTCGTTGCCATGGCGCCATGACAACTATGCTATGTTCTAAAGTTAATCATTAGTTTAAAAATCTTATAGAGTTTATGGAATTGTACTGTATTTTGAATGCGTACAGATGTGCCATTTATTCTTATTGAAATACAAAAATTGAGTGTGGCATTTAGTTTAAAATGTCAGAAAATTATTATAATATAATGTTATAACCTTGATAACAATGCTCTTGAATCTTCATAAAATATATGGTTTAAATTTTTGGTTCAGTTTAGGTATTGTGGTTGGACCGTCCTACTGGTCTTCGTATTATATATATATGATTCATTACTTCCTGTTCATGGGGTAGATTGCATGATCAAGTTCCAACGTTCCCTATAGAGGGCTTCATTGGAAGTGCAGCCATCTTGCTATCTTCCTATCTTCATCTATACATGAGATCTGATTGGAGTGAAAACTGAAATATGCCAATTAGGGTTATCTTCCATTGGAAGGGTTGGATCACCTTATTTGTAGACAATAATACATATATCATCTTCTGACTGTAAATTTTTTGGTCAAAACCAGCCCTGTAGGCTATGTAAGCATACATGATTGTCCAAAAGTTCTAATTGCTATCAGTATTATTTGCAAATTGGTTCCTTTTTCTTTTTGAATCTTTAATTTATCTTTTGGTTGTGACAGTTGTTTTTGGTTTTGTTAGGTTGACATTGAAGTCAAGATTACTGCTGGAACTCCAATCAGGAAAGTTGTGTTACAAGAGGCTACAACTTGTAATGCAACTTGGCTTATACTTGATAGGTAGCATCTAGCTCTTTTAAGTTTGATGTACATGAATCACAATTGATAAAGTTCAAAGAAATAATTTGTAAACTTCCTCTCTTGTTCCGAATATATTTTTAGTTAAAGAGGATAGAGAATGAGATTGAGCTATACAATTGAATTTTATTCTCCTTGGCAAACATTCTTTTCTTAAATTATCATGGACATATTTTTAACCATAATATGTATTTCCTCAAGTTATGATTTTATTGAGATAAATTACTTATCCAAGTAAAATTAGCTTTTTTTTTTCTTTTTCAATTGTGAGCATGCATTCTTTATCCTTTTTCAATAATTTTGTGTTTATCAGAGTTACATTTGCACAAAAGTTTCTGTGAGTTCATTTTCACTCCCTACTTTTTTAGTTTATACTCGGCATAACAGCAGATAAAATTCTTGGCAGGCACCTAAGACGAGATTTACAGTATTACCTTAAACATATACCTTGTAAGGTTGCAGTAGTTTTAGATAACTTGTCTGTGGAAGTCCTGAGATCTTATACTACTGCTGAAAAGGATACTGTAGAACATGAAGTGGTTTTTTCTATCTCCAAGCCTGTTCCACTGTCATCTTCCCAAGATAATGAGAACATTCAGCAATCTGTCATCACTTGCACAAGCTATTTTGCATCCATCACTTCCTTGGAAAGTTCTGATATGCTTAAGAGCAACTCAGTGTCTTCTTTCCCCTACAGGTCACTAGATCATAGTTTTTCATCAAGTGATGATTATAACTCTACATCTAAGCAGGAAAAATCAGGTCAGTTTATTATATTATGAAAAAAATTCATAAACATGTTATTGTTTCTGTGCTTGAATACATACATGATGCATTGAAATGGGATTCAACTATGGAATTTAGTATATTGGACTTCTCACATTGCTTAGCTTCTATATGAATTATCATATGTACACAGGTGCTATTTTAAGTTTGATCTTAATAATTGGATGGAAATCCTTTCTTGGAAATGTTTGTGAATAAATATAGCTATTATTATGCTTAACCATCTAATAAAAAATTAAGACTACTAATTGTTTTTCTGGGGTGTAGATTCATTACTTCATCAAGACAGGTCTGAAAATGTTGTAGCTAGTGGAGCATATTTGTGTGTGTGTGTGTGTGTGTTATGAATGAAATAGAGTGATGATAGACTGATAGAGTTATCAACAAATAATAAATCAATTGTTTGGAGCAGACTTCTATAAACAAAAAATAAATAAATCAGTTTATGACGTGAAGAAAATTCAGTACTTCGTAACAGTATTAACCTTGTCCATGTGGGGATAAATAGGCAATGGATGATATTTGGGTTGAAAACAGTTGAATTGTTTTGCTATGCAAAAAATAAGATGATGATTTTGAGAAATTTGTCATCTTGGTGAATGTAATAATGAACCTTATTTGAATGTTGATCCAATATAAATAGGAGCTGCCAAAATGTAATTATGGAAACTAGAACCAAGATGAAATGCGATAGTACACACATCTATATTTTGCTGATATTCAGAAATCATAATGTATATGTGACAGTGAAAAATAGGAAACTGGGACTGCTCTTAATCTATTGGTAAAGAATGACCCG
Source organism: Hedera helix (assembly GCA_947179155.2). Taxonomy (NCBI): domain Eukaryota; kingdom Viridiplantae; phylum Streptophyta; class Magnoliopsida; order Apiales; family Araliaceae; genus Hedera; species Hedera helix. The sequence continues at coordinate 37,778,951 of OX359267.1, read as the reverse complement.
GCTCAATCCTGCATGTAAAATTACCTAACAAATAATAGACAGAGTCATACTTATCAAACTTAATAAGGTATTAACTACACTTACGCAATTAGAGGATCAACTGCAAATAAGAAAACCTGAACCCAGTACTAGTCAAACTAGAGCTCCAAGACCATATTAAATTAACAATTACTTTAAGCTTGTACTAATAAATCATGGACCAAAAATTTTCTATCATGCTTTAACATTTATATCTCGAAATCCAGTGCCTTGCTCTGGACAATATTTAGTACATGCATATTGCGCTGACTTGTACGGTTTGCATAGGGCACTTGCTGAGTTCAATAAAGTTACTCTGCTCTTTTACAGCTTAAGTTCTTAATTATGTGATTATTTAACTGTTCAACATGGTTCTGTAGCTTTTGAGAACAACTTGATAATATAATTTGCAATAATTCATACTCAATAATTCTAAGTTACATCTTAACGTTAAGAACTATTACTGGATGCTCTTGCATGCTTCTAATGACTTGAAAAACTTCAAATTGAACCCCAGCAATCTAGTATGTGGAGTAAATATCAAGTTATAAAGGTAGCTTCTGAAATACTTTTTTACTTGGAGAAATGGAAATTAAGAAAGTTGAGACAATTGTGCTTTGTTCTTATCTGTAGTAGTTTTACTGATTAGCTCTGATAAAGGCAACGATGGTGATGATTTAGACTATCAGTTTTCTGTTTCTGAAGATTCTGTTGTCCGCAAACACTTTGTTTGTGTCAGTTCAATATTAACTAGTAACAAAATGTAGCTTCTGGATTAGAGGCAACCCTGCTTGTCTTTCCCTTCAAAGTTAATACGGGGAATATGTTTCTTGTATGCCCCTGCAGTCCTCTTGTTCTGTCATCTACTTCTCAACTCATCGAACACTAGGCAGCATCTCTCTCTATCCCCACCCCAAAAAAAAACACACACACATTCTAATTTCTGTTGCAATGTTAACACTTAACAGGTAGGCTCCCCAAGGGAGAAAATAAGTATGTTTCTTCTCCGCTTGTCCAGAAATATAGGAAAGATTCTACTCGGAAGAAATCCTATGATGCACCTTTTCTTTGTGTTGCTTGCGGAATGAAAACTGAATTGTATATCAAGGAATCCATGAGGTTCAGTTATTCGGAGATACAGCTTGCGACTGATGATTTTTTGAAGGAGAACTTGTTAGGTGAAGGAGGATATGGTCATGTATATAAAGGCGAGCTCCAAGATGGGCAGTTTATTGCTGCTAAGGTGCGGAAAGAAACAAGTACACAAGGATTTAAAGAATTTAGTTCTGAAGTACATGTTCTAAGCTTTGCACGTCATAAGAACATTGTGATTCTGTTGGGTTATTGCTGCAAGGAAAACGTTAACATTTTGGTATATGAGTATATCTGCAATAAATCTCTTGAGTGGCATCTGTTTGGTGAGCAACTTTTCTTTTCTTCTTCTTTTTAGGCAACTTTGGGATTATTTGGCCCAAAACCGTCCTAAATCAATAATCATTAGTTTATTTTAATACTGATAAAAAATTCTCTTGATCTTTGTACCACTACTAATTTTGCAAGTATCATGTTTTTACCCCTTATATTTTCTCCTTTTTTTGGGGAACTGGGGTTATCTTTTCAGATAAAACAGCAAATGTTCTTGACTGGCACCAAAGACGCGCAATAGCCATCGGAACTGCAAAAGGATTACGCTTTCTACATGAAGAATGCCGTGGTGGCCCTATAATTCATCGGGACCTGCGGCCTAATAATATACTACTTACACATGACTTTGTTCCCATGGTAAATTTATCTGCTCCATTCTTTAATGCAGACTATTTTTTAAACATTTTTAGATAATTTATTGACTTTCTATGTGCTCTTTTGCATGTATAGGAGATTGTTAAATTATGAGATAAATTGTTTGGTCCTAATTTGATGTGATTAATCTTTTAGGGAGTAATTCCCAACGAAGCCAACTTTAAGCCAGTATTATTCTACCAGTTTTTATGCTTAAACTGGTTATGATTACTGCTTCTTGTTGTATTATATTAATATGGTATGGAATGGAAAAACTCACAACCACCCAAGCCTAAACTGGGCCTCAGGCAGTGATAGTTTCCTTGGTGGATTGGGCATCTTACTTCTCTGTCTTCTGAAACATTTCTTCCTTTTCTTGAAACTTATCTTTGTTTTCAACAAGATTCCTCGAGGTCGACTCAAATATTACTTTTTAACAGTGGAATGCAGAGACCAAGAGGCATTGTCTGAGAATAAATTAGTCCTTATATCAGTATTGGAGGTGTCTACTCAGAAAAGATAATAAGTTGCTGAAACATGGTTCCTCAAATCACTTTGCAAAGCCCTTGGGTCACTTTCTTTAGATACGTAAAACACTAGCTGACTAGCTGCAAGGCCTCATACACTGAGGAATCTCAGGCTTACTTGTAGTTCTGTAACTCTTGCAACTTGAATTCCCAAGTATAAATTCAGGACATACCTCCCATGGAAGGCGCACAAACAATTCAACAATTTTAAGAATATATCTACAATGGGTACAATTGCATGCTTTTTTGTAATCTTATCCAAGTCAGAAATAGTCGATTATCTACACAATGCCAAGTTAATTTTGGGTACCCATCAGATATGCTTACTGTTTCACTAGAATAGCAGGCGAGCAAGCAAGGGAGTCACAGTTTACATAAAATTTTATGTGATATCTTCTTAGTTTACTAGCAACTATAGTCCCTAATGGATGATTAATTCAATAATTCTTATAGCACATGTTATATAAAGCATATACCTATTTAATGTGCAATATTCCTTTGTGCTAAATAGCTTCATGATATTAGCTATCTTCTTATGCTAATAGTTGAAGGTCGAATGGCTTTGTTCGTGTTCCATAGGTTCATTTGGTTACAATGACAAGTAATCTCTTATGAAGTAATCTTTTTCACACAGCTTGGTGATTTCGGTCTTGCAAAGTGGAAGAAAGGTGATAGTCCTATCCAGACCAGGATTGTCGGCACATTTGGGTGAATTCAAGTTTTTGCTTTATAGGACATGTTCAAAATGCTGCAATATACATTTGTATGGTTGTCATTTCGACTTCAAGTTCTCACTTGTCAGCTTTTGTTTATGCAGATATCTTGCACCCGAGTATGCAGAGAATGGTATTGTCTCTGTAAGAACTGATGTTTATGCATTTGGCATTGTTCTGATACAACTGATATCTGGACGCAAGGTACTCGATTCAGATATAGAAGACCACCAAAAGTCCCTGCGACAGTGGGTTCGTTCTTTTGGCTGTTATTATTCAGAGATAATGCAGATTTATTCCATTTCCTATCCTCTAAAATTAAATTGAAGTTGTATCTTCCTTTCCAAAACTGATTCTTTTACTAGAAAGGCAAAGCAGTGTTATTTTTACTTTATATTGCCATGGTTTAAGATAGTCTTGTCGCAATGTAGGCAGAACCATTGATTGAGAGGCTTGCGTTACATCAACTCACTGATCCTCGTCTTGGAGAGTCGTACGACACATATGAATTGTACCACATGGCTAGAGCAGCATACTTGTGTGTGAAAAGCGACCCTGAGATGCGCCCGTCGATGGGAGAGGTTTGTACTTGTTTTTTATTTTTGGACTAGAAAAAATGTACTCGTTGATTTTTCCTTTTAATTGCTTCAGTAAAATTTTCACCGGCACAATAAAATCTTATGGTTTTTCAATGAAATGACATGTATATGTGTGCTCTCCGTCCAGAACTAGGGTCGTAGTTGATTTGTTGACTTTTCTTTATGGATATTTCTCTAAAATTTGTTTTTCAACGTTTCTTTACGAATTCAATATTAGGTCTAAACTGTTATTTGAAGCATATGTTTGTCCAAGGCAAATGTATGTAATGCATAAAAAGCTAAAGTCAATAAGTCAAATGGGACTTTCATTTTCGGCCCGAAAGGATTATGTTCTTCCATTTCTAAATCATAGATTTATAATCATAATTCCTTACTGCAGGTTGTGCGCTTACTTGAAGGAGAAAATGACCATGTCCACAATTTGGTGGAGCAATTCATACCTCATTTCTCTAGATGACAAGCCTTTATATTGGGTTGGGTTGCAGCTTCTTGTTTTAACTTCCTTTTTGCAATTTTGACTTCTGCGAGTTACACAGCACACTCATATTTTTCCAAATATGAACATATGTGATTAAATTATAAAGAATAATAATAAATCTTTGTACATAAATATTTTGATCCATTTTGTGATTGGTTATATCATAAAATATATATATTTTCTTATTCCATGTCACATCATTCGAGATAAAAAATTTAAGGACAAGTTTACGTACATAAAATTTAAATACAAAATCAAACACTATATCCATCTTAGCCATTAAAAAATAAGGCATGATATGAATTTTAATATCACAGTCCACTTTTTAATGTTTAAAATAAATATAGCGTTTTGATTTTATCATTGTTGTGTGCTTATACTTATTCAAAATTAAAAACCTTTAATGTTACTCTTTCTTACGTGTGACATGAAGTTGTAATATAAATAAGTTATACTTCTTGTAACTATTAATAAATAATCTTGAGTTACAAGTTGCAACAAATAAGACCCAAGTCTAACCAAGCTACCCCAAGTCGATATTGACAACTAATTGGGTAGGCACAATCCGTGTCACTATTCTTGAGAATTTGAGGGATTAAAAAGAAATATATTACAAAATATAGAATCTCACAATTCCCAAACTTGTAAAATATTGAATTGGAATCAATAATTCCTCTACGAATTAAAGGCAAAGAAAATGAAAAATAAAAGTTAATATAAATAAGAAGGAATAACAAAAATGGCCAATTAAGAATATATCTTATTATGGGTTTGTTTGGTTAGAACGAAATTGTAGCCGGTGCAACAGTAGGAAAACATTTCAAACGCAGCTAAAAGTGTGCTGAGTTTAGGTCGCGTTATCCCAATTTCTCAGATTTCCTCGAGTTGCGTTTAACATCCCAAACGCGCCCCAACTAACTGGGCCCACGTCTGGGCTAATGCGTTTGGATTGTCAAACAAAATTTCCTTAACTGTATTTTGAAATAAAAGCCACAAAAGCCCAACAGGGTATCAGCCGAACAAGCACTATAAGTTGGACCAAGTAACAGTATACACCATTAGGTTGTTCTTTAAAGTAGTAATGGGTTTAGTCTTTTGGAAATTAATTCAAGCTTTTGAGCCACTCATAGTGTTCATCTCTCCTATACTTTTAAAGCCCATTTAAATATTGTTATGACAACAACTACTATAAATTATTATTAATGCTCAACTTTTTTATTTTTCTCAAGGGTATATTAAATTAGCTCTCTCTAGGTCTTATGTAAAAAAAGCATTTCCATGTTTATATAATTTGGAGTTAATTTGTGCTAAAACAGAAGTGGGCATTAAACTATATATCTCCCACTAATGGGGAACAAGATTGTTGATGCAATGTTGACTAACTATATATAACATGTTTGATTGTTGCCATGGATAACAATTAGGAGTAGTTGACCAACAGGGTACACCACAAAAAAAATAAAAAAAATAAAAAAAATAAAAAATAAGGAGAGAGAGGGAGAGAGAGAGAGAGAGACCAACAGGGTAAAATATATTTTATTGGCAATAATCAATTTTGCTTGACATATTTTCTTTTCCTCTCAGGGAAAGAAGGGAGGGAAGAGGGTGGGGGTACTTCTAATTTAAAAAATTTAATTCTCCTGAAGGGTTTTATGCGAAGAAGTTGATTTTAACGTTTGTTATAGAAGAAATTGCATTTGTATATAAAAAAATGTTACTTTCAAGGTCTATGTAAGTGTAACAAAGAGGAAAAGAAATTGTAACATTACAATCAAGGAGATGTGCAATTCAAAGATTTAGATTCTTCAGATATGATTTGATCGTGAAATTAGTGACTTTGCAACTACGGTCTTGGTATATATGATGATAAATTGATGTTGATTATAAATATTGACGTACGTGAATACATGAGATAAGAGATAATTAAAAATAACTCCATCCTAATTTATTCTTTCTTATCGATCAAAGTTTTAGGGAAGTGACAATTCAATCCCTTGCAACTAATGTGATTGCTAGAATCGTGCAATAGTCTATGGAATAATTTTTCTAGCCGAAAATAATGTGATGCTCTCCTTCTCTATTCTTCTGTTTCAAAGTTTATCAAACTACTATTCGTCATGTAAAGTATAATTAGTTGATCTAAAAAATAATTTACGTATTCTAAACAAATTTAAACCGATCTTTTCCCAAGATTATTTAGAAATAAAATAAAATTTTAAAAATCCAAAAGAGAGTTTAATGCATTTTCTTCCTTCTTATTATTTTTCAGAATTTAGACGTAACTGATTAACCTCAAATAAATTTACCAGTTAGAAAGAAAAAAAAAACGCTCTCTTCCTTTTCCGAGTTTATGAAGCACTCTTCATCATTTTAGGTAATTAATTGTCTTAAAAAGAATTATCATTCACAAAATAATTTGACACTCTCTTATTTATTTATATGTTTAGATTTTATCATGCACTCTTAATCATGTTAGGTATAATTAAATTAAATGACCTAAAACAATTTCCACTAGTAAAAAGAAATGCTGCACGCTTTGGTTATTGTCACCTTTGTAATTATATGCAAGTATGTTTGTCATTATGTGAGAAGATAGCAACAAGTCATTACATAGTAGTCCTAAAAGTGAGAGTGGAAGGTGACATTGATCAATGATATGTAGGGAATATTATTTTCATATATGTTTTTGATATATATATAATTTTTTTTTATTTATATAAAAATAAGACTTACTTTATACTCATATGAAAAAAATTCTATAAAAATAAAAAAAATATATATAAAAATATCAGTTCCCTAATATATATCGCATCTAATGGGAATGCGCGGTCCCTAGCATAATTAGAATGTCAATGTGCAAATGGATGGTGGGTGCAAATCCAAACAAGTAAAGCATGTTAATATATAGAATCCATATTTACCTTGTCCCCTTTGCATCTTCTCTTGTCCCCTTACCATTATTCATCCACTTGATATTCCATTAGATCCTCTTAAATAATGTGGAGATATCAACTAGTTCTCTACCTTACCTTTTACTTAAATGACAGATAACTTTTCAACCTTAAAGGAAGGGAAGGTTCTGAATCAGCAGGTGTAAAAGGTAATTTGGGAAAGACAAAAACTCCGGAAGGCGGAGGGTGTCCCCTACCTAAATACTAGTGGACTTGGTGGAAATTATATATATTCGGTATACACTACTTATAGAGACTTGTCATCGTTCTAACTACCTTTTCCAACCCCAAATTTGGTGATCTAGTAGAAATATAATATTTTTTTTGACGAAGTTCTGAAATACTGAATCATTTTTATTAATTAATGAATGGAATTACAAAAATGCTATAGTCGAGGTGAATTATATTCTCGTCCTAAATTAAGACTCTAAACTCGAATATATATATATATATATAGAAACAAATATAAGCAAACTTGTGTAGTTATTCAACATGAATAACAAAAAAGAAGCCGATGTAATAACCCCACACTCAAATCTAAATAAATTTATGATTAACGCAAATCAAACATTCTTCACGTAGAGATTATGAAGAAAAAAAAAATCCGGAGAATGAGAAAATTTCAAACCTTCTCCTAATTTCTTATAATTAAATACACAGTCACGGTTACAATATTAATTATTTCACATAAATCATCAAAAACTACAATAATTAATCAAACTTTAAATACAAGAGAAAACTTCACATAAAAACAATAAAAAAAAAATACACTTGCACAAAGATGATTATTTGGCCTAAAACTGATCAGAGGTAAGTGTATCAGTCTTAAATATTAGACCAAGACATCACACGGACATATATCTAGCCTTTTCATTTTTTGTTAATATTGACAAGAACATCATCCATCCCTAATAAACACTAATTCAAAAAGGGTACCTAAAATTTTCATGCTCTAACCCTCTTATTTCAAACGGATACATAACCTTTTCATTCTATCTAATTAGTTTTACAATATTTTTTAATTGTATTTTGTGTCGTTTAACTGTAGAGATGATACTCGAGTAATATAATTCAAAAAACAATAAGAGAATGGAAAGCGTTATATCCGATTAATTTTTTTTAATAAAAAAAGAGTTAAGAAAATAAATAGGAGTTCAAATCTCATGTCCCATATTCTATCTCATCTCATGTCTTATGATATGTTTTGTTGTCCGTTGTAATTTAGTTACTTATTTATCCTTAAATATTTGAATAAACAAGTATTATCTGATGTCAATATATGGGATGAAACAAGATATAAGACATAAAAAAGAAAAAGAAAAAATAAATTAAAAAGAGAACATGATATATGAATTCATAAGATAGCGTTCTAGTTTCTTGAATTCCCGAGAGACAAGGGTGTCAGAGAATAATAAAGCAGCTAGCAAAAACAATGGTAAATAAAAAATGAAATAAAAAATAATTATATAAAATTTACGTGATTCCCTCAAAATATTTAGATTAATATTTGTTTGGCAGCTGATAGTTTTGATATCTCTAAAAAAAAATCGTAAATCATCTATCGCAGGATCGCTCCTTATCTAATACATGCCCCCGATGTGGCTGGAAGGATGAGTCTATTATTCATGCGTTGGTGTGATGGCTTAAACTGTGCCTCTTTCTCAGATTAGATTATAATCTAAAAAGCTCCCTGGATAAAGATCAAATGGGTATGGTGGCAATTATTTCAGCCTCTATTTGGAAAAACCGGAATGCTGTGGTTCATGGAAATTTTCTCCTATTCCTCAGGTGTTAGTTGCTCAAAGTGTTAATAAGCTTTCAGATTTTTTGGAAGCTAAAATGCTGCTATCCTCCGCCGCTATGAGTACTGCTCCTCCGGTTGAGAAATGGATAAAGCCCCCTGTTGGGGTTTGCAAAACTCAATTCGGATGCTGCAGTTAAACGGAATGGGTTTATTGGGATTGATTTTGTCATTCGAGCGATCACCATGGCAAGGTTTTTGCTGCTGGAGTTGACCGAAAGATGTGTAATTTGGATGTGAATTGTAATAAAACTTTAGCTATACGGTTGGGAATGGAGTTTGCCCGTACGTGTGGTTGTTCTAAAATTATTGTTGAAGTGATAGCATTATTGTAACATCCTTTTTCCGACTAGTAGAAAGAGATGTTACATACAAATGAACTCTAAGTAGAATATCATAACAAAAGGGAACTCTATTCACACATGCCCTTGATTCTCCTGAATATCTGTCGGAAGAAAAACACAGTATGAGCCAAATGTCAAGTACGAATATAAAACGCAGAAATAAGAACTCAAATGAATAACATAATATACTGAACTGAACTAATCTAATCTACTGAACTGAAACTAATCAACTGAACTGAAACTGATTTATTGAACAACATAAAATGTTGAATTGAATGAATGTGATTATTTCATACCAAGTTCAAAACAAAACAAAAGTTACACACCAGACTATAGATCCAAATGAATGCAAAATTGAAAATGTGTGTTCGGCACTATAAACAACACCAGATCGCAGAACAGAACATAACAAAATGTTAAGGCCGACTTATACGTCTCCAACAACAAAACACCAAATGCCCATTGAAACACAAAATGGAGACGCCGTGAACTGATTACACCGCCATGAAAAGTATCATGCTTTAGTGCTTAGAGACATGAATGTGGTACCCCCATAGATGGTTATAACTCAGATATACCCTACGGTACTTTTTAACAAAAATATCATGTCACAATGAATGCGACACAATATCACAAAAAAGGTTTTAATATGCATATGCTAAACCGAAACAAATTGACACAAAGTCTCCCAAATATACTAGCATTAAATTCTAGACAAGCTTAATATGTCTAAAGAGTATAAGTTAAGTTGCAAATATCTAAAATCAAACAAAACTATCATATGCATTTAACTATGAGCAATATGTCGAAATAATATCCAAATTGTAATGAGAAACAAAACGAATGAATTAAAATCAAAGGAATATCGCTGAAGGAGTACGAAATCCGCACCTGAAATAAGTAATGTAATACCCGAAATTATATTACAAAACTGACTCGTTAAATTCCCTCCGTCAGAACTAATTAAACAAAATAAAGGAATTGATAAATAAATAGTTAATCAATTGATTAAGTTTTACACATTTTTTTTATAGGCGAATCTGAAATCCTTCCGTTCTAAACAAAATTCTACCTAAAGTTATACATACATAAATATTCTAATTATGGTAACGTATATATTAATAAGTAATAGTATTTTTGTTCCTTCCGAAATACATATAAGTATATTCACAAAAATATTCTTTTCATTTTTAATTCTATTACAAACAATTATTATTATTATTATTATTATTATTATTATTATTATTATTATTATTATTATTATTCCCGTTATTATTATTATTATTATTATTTTCTGTCAAAACTTTAAAGTTACAAAAATACTAATTTAATATTCTAAAATTCTAATTACTAACAAAGATATACCAACATATATCAACTAACAAACTAATTAAATAGCATACAAAAATTAAAACTATAAAATTAAATAATTATACAAAGAAAGAACAAGAGATATACCTGAAATTATGAGGTTCGCAGTCCGCCCACATCCTCGACATCAAAAAATATTTTAACTAAGGAGGTCCTTACCAAAAAGATCTTCACACAAAAAGATCCTTACACAAATGAGAGGTACTTAATGTTTGTGAAATAAAACAAATGTTAGTGTTATATTTATAGGCTAAGGGAAGGGGAAGGTTTTAGTGGTTGGCGATGTAGGACTAAAAAAAAAAAAACCAGTATTACATTACCTCCCCCTTAAAAAGGATTCCGTTCCCATAATATAAAAAAAATGTGACGAACCTAATTATCAAAAGAGGCGAATACTTCGCTCGAATAAAATTTTCACAAAACAAATGAAATAATTTTCTTCTATAATCCTATCAAAACGGATAGTGCACTACGTGTAACAGATGATAATGATAATTTTTCAACACTAAGACACGAAATACGTTATACACATAAGCTAATTGTGGAGGCAAAGCTAACCGAAATGTGACTTCACCAACGCTTTCTAAAATCTTAAATGGACAATAAAACGCGAACTGAGTTTACCCATTAACCCAAATCGTTGAATACTGATTGAGCAAACCTAAATTTCTCCTTAGTTATGGCTACAATCTCTGTAGTGATTCAAATGAACTCAGCCCCTTCTATGACCTTCTAACTAACCTCAATCCATCAAATTGGTGCCCACACTTCCTACCATGCAACACCTTAAACGAAGTCATCCCAACACTTATATGTCAGCTGTTGTTATAAGCAAATTTAACAAGGCTCAAATAATCATCATAATTAGTTGACCACTCTAATACACAAGACCTTAACATATTCTTTGAAGTCTGGATAATCCACTCTAATGCACGTCGATGCTGTTCTATTATGCTGATTTGTCTGCTCTGTGAATCTGCAACCTAGTCTATTACATTTTTCTTTCTAAAATTTTGGATCAACCTAACAAATTTGATCCCTAAGTCCTTTTACATTGATTACAATATTTTCAATCACAAGGACGGTTCAGAGTTTATTTAATTCGGATTATCCTAACAATTTCGATCCCTAAGCCCTTGTACAATAGATTCAAACATAAGGGCTGTACAAAATAAAATTACTTGTTATACATTAAAATCTTTTACATAACATTTGTCATTAATAATCGAACGTTGTCTTGCACCTAACATAGTCCAGGGCCTAGCACTGCCTACTGTCCAACGCCACACAACATTCCTATAGGCTTCACACCCGGAACATGCTCGATGGTAAACTCAACTTCTTGTTACAATGACAACCCTGATAATTCTTAAATAGATACATCAGTAAACTCACGAACGACTGAAACATTTCCAATACAACATTCTCAAAGAGGATACAAATGCCAAATACTCATCAGAATCCTTAGCCACCAACTTTTCAATTTTCAGAACAAAAATTGATTTAACTACATTACCCTGTCGTGAACCTTGAAACACAAAATCTAGTGACTTAAATCTCCAAAGATAATTTTCTTTGTTTGGCAATCTATAGTTGTGACGCCCCCAAATCTGGGCCCACACAGCCCAAACTTGAGTCGTCAAAATACTACAACAAAATTATTACAACAAAGCACAACGTACAACAATACAGTGTATAATAATACACAACTAAGTCTTCACTATTATTGCCACACTATTTTACAAAACGTGAAGACTATGATAACTATTCCTCGGACCCTCACTCCATTCCCCGGCTAGACCCTGTTATGTTTTCATCTCCTGTTGAAAAACAATGGAACAAAAGAAAGGGTGAGCTCAAATAGCCCAGTAAAGAATATCATGACTAAGATAATGACAAATAAATTATCATTAGTCTTCAACAGTTGAGTTCTTGATAGAATACAATAGACTACAAGGTTTATATCAAAAACTGCAGTTAAATTCTTAAACAACGTTCAGATCAATAATAGCAGCGGAATGAGTAATCTATTAGAAGAATAATGCAGACTATAATGTCCACTCGGTTCTCTTTTTAGGAAAAACATCATCAACTTTTATCATCTGAAATATCATTAGTCAAGATAATACAAATTCACAGTTCCTGATCATAATCATGCACATCAACAGTTCATCTTTGCACTACGGGCCAAAGACATTCAATATAACACCAACGGTCATGATTATACCAGATTCAGCCTTTGGTCATAATCATACCAAACAACAGTTCATCTTTGCACTACGGGCCAAAGAAAACATTCACCACATGCCATAAAAGACACCGAACAGATGTATCGCCTTTAACCTATTATATCGCCTTTAACCTATCATCTGTTCAACAAATATATCACATCTGTGCCCCCGGCCACAGATATTCACAACAGCTTGATTTTTGGATGATTAGAATGATATAAATGATGAACAGAAGAAATAGGATAACAATAAATATCGGAAGTTTACTTTGTACAGATTCAAATAATGTCCAAATTGTCAACATGATGTGGAGTGAAATTTAAAAATGATATTCAAGATCCACAGTTCAGAATAACGGTTACAATTCAATAGAAAGGTTCACGTAAATAGGAAGGTTCAGTTGAAATAATGAAGTTCAACTATTATGGAACATATAATATTTTCAGGAATTATAGAAGCAATAGTTCCATAATAAATTTCGATTTAGGAGTATGAAAGAAAATAATATCCCTTACCGTAGCAGGTTTGATTAACAAAAGGTGAAGGAAATTAATACAAAGGGTTATTCACCAACAGGCGGCAATCCGCTCCGTAAGGTTATTCCCACAATTTAATAGAATTTGAGTACAAAGAGTTATTCACCAAACAGGCGGCAATCCGCTCCGTAAGGTTATTCCCACAATTTAATAGAATTTGAGTACAAAGAGTTATTCACCAAACAGGCGGCAATCCGCTCCGTAAGGTTATTCTCAGAGATTAATAATGAATGAATACGAAAGGTTATTCACCAACAGGCGGCAATCCGCTCCGTAAGGTTATTCCCACAATTTAATACATGGAAATAAAAGGCACGTCTTATGAGTAAGGAAGAAACAATATTATTATCGAGAATCAAATAATGATAATCCCTTACCATAGTATGTTTGAATAATGGAAGATGAAAAAGATGGTATCCCTTACCGTAACACGTGACTGGATATTGATTTAAATGAGGTTGATTAACTTGAACAGTACACGTATACTTATAGATCTTCACAAATACTCAAGATGACTTAAGCACACTTAGAGAGAACTTTCACAAGAAGTATTTAGAGAGAGAAAGAAAGAACAAGTAAGGAAGTTTATGAAAAATCCTTAAATTAAGGCTTCTATTTATAGCCAAAAATCTTATCATTCATTTAATCTAAACCATTCATTTAAAGATCATCTTTTAATCTACACCATCCATTTCAAATATTATATTATCTTTAATCTACACCATTCATTTCATATCACCTAATAATCACCTAACTTTATATTATAAACAAATCAATTTAATTATTCAACAATAATTCACACTTTAATCTACACCATTCATTTCATATCACCTAATAATCACCTAACTTTATATTATAAACAAATCAATTCAATTATTCAACAATAATTCACACTTTAATCTACACCATTCATTTCATATCACCTAATAATCACCTAACTTTATATTATAAACAAATAACTTTATCAATTCAATTATTATGACTAATTGTTATAAATACAGTATAGTTAGCTCTTAGATATCAAGTCAATAAATTAATGAAATACAACTGTTTAAATAACATCATAATAGAGATAACAATAATGTAAAATAAAGCATACGTTACTGTGTAATGACAATTATTGATTCAATAATGTGAATTACTGTGCATATGTTACTGTGACAATTATTAGGTTCAATAATTTTAAAAACAGTGCAACAACAATTATTGACTCAATGATATAAAATACAGTGTAATGACAATTATTAAATCAATAATGCAAAATACTGTGTAACAACAATTATTGAATTGATAATATAAAATATTATGCAGTGACAATTATCGATGAAATGATGCGTAACAGTTACGGTGTCAATTATCAGACCAAAAATATGAGACACTATGCAATACCGTGTGTTACTGTAGAGTACCGAGTGCTACAGAAAATACCAATAACTACCGTATGCTACTATTCTTTTATCACCGGTATTTTAACAGTTCCGTTGACTATTTTTATTTAAAAAGGTTACTTCTGTCGTTTTCTATAACCGACAAATATTCCGTTGTGGGGTCCACCAATAATTTATTATTTCGGCGCCGTCGTACGGCACGAATATTCCCCGACCAAACGAATATTCCCCGACAAAGCGAATATTGTCCGACAAAATAAAATTTGCACATAACATCCTTAACTTTCAATTTTGTTAATTTAACCACTTACTGTTTCAAAAAAAAATATATATATGAAGAAAAAATTAAATTTTGTATTTCATAAAATTCGGGGTCTTACAACCTCCCCTCCTTATGAAATTTCGTCCCCGAAATTGACGTACCTGACATATCGAAGAGGTAAGGATACTTAGATTTCATCTCAGATTCTAGCTCCCAGGTCATTTCCTCAGTATCTTGGTTCCTCCATAAAACCTTAACTTGAGGTATAACCTTTGAGCGTAGGATCTGCTCCTTCTTATCCAGGATCTTAACAGGTACCTCCTCGTATGTTAAATCCTCTGCTATAACGTCTGGTTCTAACTCAATGACGTGGTTTGGGTCCTTCACATATTTACGTAACATAGATATGTGAAAAACGTTATGGATGCGAGACATACTTGGTGGTAGGGCTAGTCTGTAGGCTACGGTTCCTATTCGATCGAGGATTTCAAATGGGCCAATAAATCGAGGGTTGAGTTTTTCTCTCTTTCCGAATCTCGTAACCCCTTTCCATGGAGAAACACGTAAGAATACATGATCTCCGACGTTGAAACTTTTGTCTCTCCGATGAAGATCAGCATAACTCTTTTGTCGTTCTTGTGCGGTCTGTATTCGTTGTCGGATCATTTGGATCTTTTCGGTCGTCAAGCGTACCAACTCGGGTCCCAACAATTTTGCTTCTCCTACCTCATTCCAACATATTGGAGAGCGACACTTCCTTCCATACAATGCCTCGAATGGAGCCATGCCTATGCTTGCTTGGTAACTGTTGTTGTAAGAAAATTCCACCAACGGCAAGTACTTATCCCATCTTCCTTTGAAGTCTAATACACAAAGTCTCAAAAGATCTTCGAGGGTCTGGATCGTCCTTTCCGATTGTCCGTCCGTTTGAGGATGATATGCAGAACTAAAACGTAGTTCAGTGCCCATAGCTTTTTGTAGACTGGTCCAAAAGCGTGAAGTGAATCTAGGATCTCGATCAGAAACTATGGAAACTGGCATGCCATGCAATCTCACGATCTCATTTATGTACATACCGGCAAGACGTTCAAGTGAAAAGTTTTCTCGTATAGGCAAGAAATGAGCAGATTTGGTCAATCTATCTACGATCACCCAAATTGCATCTAAGCCTTGAGAAACTTTTGGAAGACCCGTCACGAAGTCCATATTGATGTGTTCCCACTTCCATTCGGGAACTTCAAGTGATTGTAATGGACCTTTAGGAACTTGATGTTCTGCCTTGACACGTTGACAAGTTAGGCACCTTGAGATAAACTCCGCAATCTCTCTTTTCATATTGTTCCACCAAAATGTATGTCGAAGATCTCGATACATCTTGGTACCTCCTGGGTGGATTGCAAACGGCGTGTTGTGTGCCTCCATCATGATTTTATGCTTTAATTCAGGATCGTTAGGAACACAGAGTCGAGAGTTGACTCGAAGTATTCCTTTCTCGTCGATTCTTGCTTCGGGAATGGCACCTTCTTGTACTTTCTTTATCATGTTTATCAGTTCCGGATCGGTAGCTTGAGCAGCTTTAATTTTATCGATTAAAGTTGGTTCTACTCGCACGTGAGCAATCTTCGAGTGGGTCCCTGGTGTCTTTAGCTCTATCTCCATCTTTTGCAAGTCGTACAAAATACACTTTTGTGTTGTCAGCAGTGCACTTGTACTTGCATAAGATTTTCTGCTCAAAGCGTCAGCTACAACGTTCGCCTTTCCCGGGTGATACTGGATTGTGTGGTCATAATCCTTTAACAGCTCAAGCCAACGTCGTTGTCGCATGTTGAGTTCCTTCTGGGTGAAGAAATACTTGAGACTTTTATGATCCGTATAGATATCCACTTTTTCTCCGTACAAGTAGTGTCTCCAGATCTTCAACGCGAAAACGACTGCTGCCAACTCTAGATCATGAGTAGGATAATTTTTCTCATAATCTTTGAGTTGTCGAGAGGCATAGGCTATAACCTTTCCATGTTGCATAAGGACACAGCCTAGACCTTTGCCAGAAGCATCGCTGTAGATAACAAATTCTCCTGATCCTGATGGTATGGTCAGAACAGGAGCTGAAACAAGTCTCCTCTTGAGTTCTTGAAAACTCTTCTCGCATTCCTCGCTCGATATAAGTTTTGTACTAGAATGAATGATACCGATATCTAGTAATTAAACTTT
Organism: Hedera helix; assembly: GCA_947179155.2. NCBI lineage: Eukaryota > Viridiplantae > Streptophyta > Magnoliopsida > Apiales > Araliaceae > Hedera > Hedera helix. The sequence goes on along the minus strand of OX359267.1, from coordinate 37,761,742 downwards.
CAACTCTTGGTGTTCTATGGGAGCCATTTGGTATGGGACTTTAAAAATGGGCTTAGTGCCGGGTTCAAGATCGATACAGAATTCAATTTCACGGTTTGGGGTAAGCCAGAAAGTTCCTCAGAAAAAACGTCAGGAAACTCATTAACAATGGGAATATCATTCAAGTTTGACGTGTTTTTGTTCAAATCAGTGACATGAGCTAAAAAGGCTTGACATCTATTTTTCAATAAACGAATGGCTTTATGGCTAGAAATAACAGTTATAGATTTCAATGGTTTAGTTGCTTGAATTTGCATGACAGGTTGATTAGGAATATGAAAACTAATAATCTTATGAAAACAATCAATTTTAGCATGATGGGTAGTCAACCAATCAATTCCAAAAATCACATCAAATTCACGCATCTCCAAAGAAATAAGGTCAACAGGTAATGTGAGGTTGTTGATTTGAACTAGGCAAGATTTATAGATAGTAAATGTAATAGGTATTTCTCCCAATGAGGTTTCAACTGATAAAACAAGATTTAAGTTTTCAATAGTCAAATTTAAACGTTGAGTACATATAGGTGAGATAAAAGAGTGGATAGAGTCAGTATCTAATATGGCATAGACTTCACGAGAATTTATGAATAGCTTACCGGTTATCACCTCATTCGGTTTCTTGACTGTTATCGTCAAATCGAATCCCGAATACTTCATTCGGATCTTCACGTATTTCAACCATGGGAATACCACTGAATAATTTTCTAGCAAACTGTTTCTCGGGTTCATTAACTTCATCAGTAGTAAGGTACCAATTATTTCCATTAAAATAGTATTTTCGATAGACTGCAGTTTCCACGATAGTGACTAACTTAACCTGAATTCCTCTAAATTGTAACGCCCAAAAGTATAGAAACATCATTTTTAAATAATCTTGAAAATCATAGCTGGAACACCATAAATCCCAAAGACTAATATGAAAAGTCCATATATTCTGATCCTTTGTTATAGAGCATAACCAGGTGATATCACTCTCCCAATTAGTGAGTAAATTAAAGGCAATAATTTCCGCAAGTTCGTTACTTCCTTTAATTGCTTCTAAGAATGGATCTGGAACGACTGTAGCAGAGCTTTCACCTTCATCCTTACTGGATAGAACACGCATAATTTTTGCCTTAGGCAAATGATTCAACTCTGAGTTTGTAAGAAGATTATTCGTCGCCTCTTGTTTTGCAGCTACATTTGTTTCGGTAATTTCATAGTTAACCTCCTGATTTCCAGATGCCATAATTAACTGTGGTCACAAAATAAATGTTAGTTCAAATAAACTGACTCATCTCTTCATGTTCCTACATTCAAATCGATTCATTAGATAAAAAATAAATCTAATTTAGGTAGGACACACTAGTGATTGATTCTATTCGTCTCTCCCCTCCTAGTTCTAACCCCAGATCTCCATTAAAGACCATATCCCTAAGCTCTGATGCCAACTGTGACGCCCCCAAATCTGGGCCCACACAGCCCAAACTTGAGTCGTCAAAATACTACAACAAAATTATTACAACAAAGCACAACGTACAACAATACAGTGTATAATAATACACAACTAAGTCTTCACTATTATTGCCACACTATTTTACAAAACGTGAAGACTATGATAACTATTCCTCGGACCCTCACTCCATTCCCCGGCTAGACCCTGTTATGTTTTCATCTCCTGTTGAAAAACAATGGAACAAAAGAAAGGGTGAGCTCAAATAGCCCAGTAAAGAATATCATGACTAAGATAATGACAAATAAATTATCATTAGTCTTCAACAGTTGAGTTCTTGATAGAATACAATAGACTACAAGGTTTATATCAAAAACTGCAGTTAAATTCTTAAACAACGTTCAGATCAATAATAGCAGCGGAATGAGTAATCTATTAGAAGAATAATGCAGACTATAATGTCCACTCGGTTCTCTTTTTAGGAAAAATATCATCAACTTTTATCATCTGAAATATCATTAGTCAAGATAATACAAATTCACAGTTCCTGATCATAATCATGCACATCAACAGTTCATCTTTGCACTACGGGCCAAAGACATTCAATATAACACCAACGGTCATGATTATACCAGATTCAGCCTTTGGTCATAATCATACCAAACAACAGTTCATCTTTGCACTACGGGCCAAAGAAAACATTCACCACATGCCATAAAAGACACCGAACAGATGTATCGCCTTTAACCTATTATATCGCCTTTAACCTATCATCTGTTCAACAAATATATCACATCTGTGCCCCCGGCCACAGATATTCACAACAGCTTGATTTTTGGATGATTAGAATGATATAAATGATGAACAGAAGAAATAGGATAACAATAAGTATCGGAAGTTTACTTTGTACAGATTCAAATAATGTCCAAATTGTCAACATGATGTGGAGTGAAATTTAAAAATGATATTCAAGATCCACAGTTCAGAATAACGGTTACAATTCAACAGAAAGGTTCACGTAAATAGGAAGGTTCAGTTGAAATAATGAAGTTCAACTATTATGGAACATATAATATTTTCAGGAATTATAGAAGCAATAGTTCCATAATAAATTTCGATTTAGGAGTATGAAAGAAAATAATATCCCTTACCGTAGCAGGTTTGATTAACAAAAGGTGAAGGAAATTAATACAAAGGGTTATTCACCAACAGGCGGCAATCCGCTCCGTAAGGTTATTCCCACAATTTAATAGAATTTGAGTACAAAGAGTTATTCACCAAACAGGCGGCAATCCGCTCCGTAAGGTTATTCCCACAATTTAATAGAATTTGAGTACAAAGAGTTATTCACCAAACAGGCGGCAATCCGCTCCGTAAGGTTATTCCCACAATTTAATAGAATTTGAGTACAAAGAGTTATTCACCAAACAGGCGGCAATCCGCTCCGTAAGGTTATTCTCAGAGATTAATAATGAATGAATACGAAAGGTTATTCACCAACAGGCGGCAATCCGCTCCGTAAGGTTATTCCCACAATTTAATACATGGAAATAAAAGGCACGTCTTATGAGTAAGGAAGAAACAATATTATTATCGAGAATCAAATAATGATAATCCCTTACCATAGTATGTTTGAATAATGGAAGATGAAAAAGATGGTATCCCTTACCGTAACACGTGACTGGATATTGATTTAAATGAGGTTGATTAACTTGAACAGTACACGTATACTTATAGATCTTCGCAAATACTCAAGATGACTTAAGCACACTTAGAGAGAACTTTCACAAGAAGTATTTAGAGAGAGAAAGAAAGAACAAGTAAGGAAGTTTATGAAAAATCCTTAAGTTAAGGCTTCTATTTATAGCCAAAAATCTTATCATTCATTTAATCTAAACCATTCATTTAAAGATCATCTTTTAATCTACACCATCCATTTCAACTATTATATTATCTTTAATCTACACCATTCATTTCATATCACCTAATAATCACCTAACTTTATATTATAAACAAATCAATTTAATTATTCAACAATAATTCACACTTTAATCTACACCATTCATTTCATATCACCTAATAATCACCTAACTTTATATTATAAACAAATCAATTCAATTATTCAACAATAATTCACACTTTAATCTACACCATTCATTTCATATCACCTAATAATCACCTAACTTTATATTATAAACAAATAACTTTATCAATTCAATTATTATGACTAATTGTTATAAATACAGTATAGTTAGCTCTTAGATATCAAGTCAATAAATTAATGAAATACAACTGTTTAAATAACATCATAATAGAGATAACAATAATGTAAAATAAAGCATACGTTACTGTGTAATGACAATTATTGATTCAATAATGTGAATTACTGTGCATATGTTACTGTGACAATTATTAGGTTCAATAATTTTAAAAACAGTGCAACAACAATTATTGACTCAATGATATAAAATACAGTGTAATGACAATTATTAAATCAATAATGCAAAATACTGTGTAACAACAATTATTGAATTGATAATATAAAATATTATGCAGTGACAATTATCGATGAAATGATGCGTAACAGTTACGGTGTCAATTATCAGACCAAAAATATGAGACACTATGCAATACCGTGTGTTACTGTAGAGTACCGAGTGCTACAGAAAATACCAATAACTACCGTATGCTACTATTCTTTTATCACCGGTATTTTAACAGTTCCGTTGACTATTTTTATTTAAAAAGGTTACTTATGTCGTTTTCTATATCCGACAAATATTCCGTTGTGGGGTCCTCCAATAATTTATTATTTCGGCGCCGTCGTACGGCACGAATATTCCCCGACCAAACGAATATTCCCCGACAAAGCGAATATTGTCCGACAAAATAAAATTTGCACATAACATCCTTAACTTTCAATTTTGTTAATTTAACCACTTACTGTTTCAAAAAAAAATATATATATGGAGAAAAAATTAAATTTTGTATTTCATAAAATTCGGGGTCTTACAATAGTGGCCTGATGTTTACCTAAGAATCACATCAAAATCGTACAAACACAAAAACATAAGATTAACCTTACGAATCCTATTTCTAAATCTAATAGAACAACCTTGGTACAAATTAGAGATAACAAAAAATTCCCATCGGAGCAGCAATAGACATAGCAGAATTTAAGGATTAAGATGACACACCAACATGCCGAACAAAATAATACGAAATAATCGAATAAGTAGAGTCAAAATCAATAAAAGTCTCACGATTGCAAACTAAAAGAATGCCAAAAATAGAACATAGCACATCCATCACATAATTATATGACAAGGTGAACAAACGTACTCCGTGGTGTCGACTAACGTTGCCATCATTATCATCGTCTCCACCACCTCTAATGGTTTTACGAGGCCTCGATAAAACAAAACGGACGAAAGCGAAATTGATTTAAGGCAAATTCAAATACAAACTCATATGATAGCTGAACAAAATTTCAAACAGAACAAAAAACTATCCCAGATATCTACCCATAACTCACAGGTCAAACCTAAATAGGTTTTCTATAAGAAAGAACCCCAGCTCTGATAACAACTCTGTAACATCCTCTTCCCGACTAGTGGAAAGGGAGGCTACACACAAATGAACTCTGAGTAGAATATCAAAACAAAAAGGAACTCTCTTCACACATGCCCTTGATTCCCCTGAATACCTGCCAGAAGAAAAACACAGCATGAGCCAAATGCTTAGTACGGATATAGAGCATAGAAATAAGAACTGAAATGAATAACATAATATACTAAACTAAACTAATTTACTGAACTGAAACTGATCCATTGAACTGAACTGATTTACTGAACAACATAAAAGGCTGAATTGAATGGTTGTGTTTTTTTCATACCGAGCTTAACACCAAATTGCAGAACAAAACAGAACAAAATGTTAGGGCCGACTCATACGCCTCCCACAATAAAACACCAAATGCCCACCGAAACACAAAATGGAGACACCGTGGATTGATCACATCGTCACAGAAGGTGTCATGTCTTAGTGCCCAGAGATATGTCTGTGGTACCCCTATAAGTGGTTATAGCTCAAGTATACCTTATGGTACTTTCTAACAAAAATACCATGTCACAATGAATGCGACACAATATCACAAAAGGGGTTCTAATACGCATATACTAAACCGAAATAAATTGACACAAAGTCTCCTAAATATACTAGCATATACATTTCTATATAATCAAAATAAATACTAGACATGCTTAATAAGTCTAAAGAGTACAAGTTAAGTTACGAATATCTAAAATCAAACAAAATTATCATATGTATTTGACTATGAATAATATGTCGAAATAAAATTCAAATTCTAATGAGGAACAAAACAAACAAATTAAAATCAAAGGAATATCGTTGAAGAAGTACGAAATCCGTACTCGGAATAAGTAATGTAATACCCAAAATTATATTACAAAACTGACTCATTAAATTCTCTCTGTCAGAACTAATTAAACAAAATAAAGGAATTGATAAATAAATAGTTAATCAATTGATTAAGTTTTACACATTTTTTTTCTCTTAGGCGAATCTGAAATCCTTCTGTTCTAAATAAAATTCTACCTAAAGTTATACATACATAAATATTCTAATTATGGTAACGTATATATTAATAAATAATAGTATTCTTGTTTCTTTCGAAATACATATAAGTATATTCACAAAAATATTCTTTCCATTTTTAATTCTATTACAAATAAATATATTTTTTTTTTATTATTATTATTATTATTATTATTATTATTATTATTATTATTATTATTATTATTATTATTATTATTATTATTATTATTATTATTTTCTGTCAAAACTTTAAAGTTACAAAAATACTAATTTAATATTCTAAAATGCTAATTACTAACAAAGATATACCAAAATATATCAACTAACAAACTAAATAGCATACGAAAATTAAAACTTTAAAATTAAAACTAATACAGAAAATTAAATAATTATACAAAGAAAGAAAAAGAGACATACCCAAAATTATGAGGTTCGCAGTCCGCCTACGTCCTCGACATCGAAAAATATTTTAACTAAGTAGGTCATCATCAAAAAGGTTCTCACACAAAAAATTTCTCACACAAATATGAGGTACTTAATGTTTGTGAAATAAAACAAAAGTCAGTGTTATATTTATAGGCTAAGGGAAGGGGAAGGTTTTAGTGGTTGGTGATGTAGGACTAAAAAAAAAAGAACCGAGTATTACAAGTATTGTAGATAATCGACTCCTCAGTCGGTGTGTGGAGAGCTAAAATTTAGGTGCGTTAATGGAAGATTGTCTATTATTAAGAGCATGAGTAACTTTAGACAATTTGGGTCTGAAGTGATACTTCTAAATGAGATCTTTTATGTTTGGTACGTCATCCATTGACTTTTATGGTTAAATTGATCATTTTTCAAATCAATATATCTTATTATTATTTAATATATATATGTAAAAAGTCTATAAACTACATAAAATTTAGTACTAATCTCAATGTTTATTTTTTTTGAAAATCTAAATATATATGTTTAATTATTAATTTTAAAAATGGTCAATTTGACTACAAAAGTCAATGGAAGACTTTATTTTGGGACGCAGGGAATATTAATATTTTTTTTTATTTAAATGAGACTTTTTTTATATTGTTAATTTTTTTTAGGTATTTAATATTTGAATTGGATAATGGGCCCTAAAGGATTATTTGGACTTATATTTTTATAAGATTTTTTTATATGAATTATTTATGGTGTTTAAAAATTTGGAACCTTATTTTGAAATGGGGCCTAAAGCGCAAGTTTTTTTTTTTTTTTTTTATTGTATAAGGCCGACCCTGGTTAAGATACCAATTTGCAGGGTGTAGTTTTTCTCATACTCGGTGAATCGGTAACTCAATTGCTAATGTTTTAGTTGTTTTAGTTCAAATATCGACTTTTGAATTTCCTACTTTTCGGTTGGAAGGTATTCATTCGAGTATTTTTCCTTCAGTTGTTAAAGATGCTCTTCATCATTAATAAAAAATTCAGTCATTTGGATTGTTATAATATATATATATATATATATGTATATATATATATAGAATCTTTCTGAAGTGAACCAAATGTTGCGGACCAAAAGCGAACCAACTAACAAAAGACACGAGTTGGCATTTAAGAGGGTCGGTTGTCAAAGCAATGAGTCAACTAAATTAAAATTTACAATTTTTGCATCTACTCAGATTAAATGAACAAATCATTTCTCTAACTCTGCCCTCTCTCTCTCACCACGAACGGAAGCTCCAATCTTCACTAGAACAGAATTGAAACCTCCAGCCACTGAAGCCATAGCAAACGGAAGGTATAGCTCTACCATTTTATTAATTTTGTAATTTTTGATAATGTTCATTATTGGTGGATTTAGGGTTTCTTAAGTGGGTTAGAATTGATTTTCCTCTCCCCTTTGTCTGCTGCTTGGCTGTGAATGAATATAAAGAGATGACACCATTATAAACTTCTTGGCTTTTTATTAGTTTCAAGTCTTCAGTGACTTGCAGAATTCCAATAGAGCCAAAGCATTTCTTTAATTTAAGGAATAAGTCATACCTTTATCTATGACATTACCCATAAAGCCAACAATATTACTGATGATATATTTAAATTAAATGAGTGCGCACACGAGCTAAATGATATAATATCTACCTAAAAATGCAGGTTCTTCCATTCGAGTTTAAATAATGGAAAAAAAAGCTTCCATTAATTAGTTGGCAATCCTGATTGTCAACGTTAAGGATGAAACCAATCTTCCTCCCAATACAATATAAGAAAAGCAATAATGACTTTTGACCAACATAATGCTAGTGTTATACAATATGATGTGGTATAGTATTATACATTTTTAAAATTACTACAACACCAAAAAAGTTTCTTCCAGTAATAATTTAGTAATAATGTAACATTATGTTTCTGCAACACCATAAATTGTTATGAAGATGGATGATGTGCCTGGTGACTGTAGTTGGTAGTTGTATTTGAATTTTATCTGAATGGTTTTATATGTTAAGTTTCTTAAAGTTGCTGAATTTTAGGCTAGATGTCACAACATCAACTATAATAACAACAATTGCTGCTTATTGTAAATAATTTAGTATACTTTTGAACTGTGCCACCAAAATCATCTTAGTGACTTGGCATCCAATAGAGCTCAAGAATTAATGTTGTATATATAAATCAATGTTGTTTGGCGAAAAAAATAATGTTGTTTATCAGATTCATCCTCTACTTTTAGTATATATTTTGAGCCACATTAAGATGTACTTGTTTTGTGAAAGAATTAATGTTGTTTATAAGAATCAATGTTGTTTGTTTTTTTTAACTGTAGGGATGGATGATAATGTAGAGGATGAAGTACGAGGTAGTGATGAATGTAGTCATAATGTAGACAATAGTGAAATGGAAGTAGAGAATAAGAGAATTGAAGGGGAGACTGATGAAGGTAGGGAAAATTTTATTTATAATCCGCAAGTAGCCGACCATCTCAAACCTAGTGTTGGAAAAGAATTTCAAACAATAGATGAATTTAAAGCTTTCTACAATGCATATGCTAAAGAGGCGGGATTTAGTATTTGAAGTTGGGCTACTAAGAAAATTGAAGGAAGTGATGAAATGAAAAAGAAAGAGTATATTTGTTTTAAACAAGGCAAGGGAATAACAATTGTGGATATTGAAACTAAAAGGCGTCAGGGATCGATAAAAGAGAGTTGTAAAGCAAAGGTAGCTGTGCTGAAAATAAATTCTGGGGCATATGTAGTCACCCAGTTTATCGAGGGTCATAGTTACCCTTTGACAACTCCATCAAAGAAGAATCTATTAAGATCTCACCGAAGTGTTTCGAGTGCGCAAAAATGTTTGACTCAACAACTTTCCATGATAAATATGCCTTCACATCAACAATTCAATTTCCTTGGAGTACAGGCTGCAGGGTTTGAAAACATTGGGTGTACACAAACAGATTTATATAATTATGAAAGGGATAAACGTAATAAGTTGAAAAGGCATGATGGAGAAATGTTTAGTGAGTTTTGCAAATTAGAAAAGGGCAAGAATCCATCATTCAGTTATGAAATTAAGGTCGATAATGAACAGAGGATAACACATTATTTTTGGGCCGGTGCTACCTTTAAAAGGGCATATAGTTTTTATGGTGATGTAGTCGTCTTCGATACGACATACAACACCAATCACTATGGGCTGATTTTTGCACCACTGATGGGAGTTAACAAACATGGTCAAACCATAATTTTTGCGTGTGCATTCTTAAGTGACGAGACCTCAGATTCATTTGTTTGGCTTTTCAACCAATTTTTAGAAGCTATGCCAGGTGATGCCCCTAAAATGATCATTATTGATCAAGATCCCGCGATGTCTAAAGCAATTTTAGAACCTCTTCCGGATACTTTTCATAGATACTGTAGTTGGCACATAATAACAAAATTTTCTGAAAAACTTGACTTGGTGAAGTATAATGCTCACTATAATGAATTTGCCGATTGTATTTGGAATTCGGAGTCTAAAGAAGAGTTTGATTTGACATGGACATATCTTGTTGGGAGGAGCGGGTTACATGACAACAAATGGTTATAAACAATGTATGAAATTCGTTTAAATTGGGTGTCTGCTTATTGTAATCATGTTTTCTCAGTCAATATGTCAAGTAGCCAACGAGCGGAAAGCTCTCATGCATTTTTCAAAAGATATGTATCTAAGAAAAATTTATTAGTTGATTTCATGATTCAATTTAGTAGGGGACTAGTACGCCAACGTCAAGAAGAGTTGTTTGTCGATCACAAAGATTTGATTGAGAAGCTTAAAATGAAGATGAATCATGACTTTTTGTTCCAAATGGTTGAGATTTACACTCAGGAAATGTTTTATAAATTTAAAGATGAGATGTGGGAATGCTTGAATTACCGTTTTGAGCTTCTTAAGGAGACAAACAATCAATCTGTGTTTAAAGTTCATAGAAAAAAGGCTTGACACAGAGTGCGACAACTTATTTATGACAAAGAATTGAGTTTTGCTTCATGTAGTTGCCACAAGTTTGATAGTATGGGAATACCATGTAGACACGTGCTTGGTTACTTGCACAAAATGCATGATTTAGACGAATTACCACAACAATACATCTTGAGAAGGTGGACGAAGAAGGCAAACTCCAAGATAGTTGTCGATAATGAAAGTGGCATAATGATAAATAGTGACAAAGAATATCTAATCAAGCGGAGTGAATTAATTCAATATTCTTTGGATGTTATTGATAATGCCCTCACAAGCCAAGAAGGAATTAATATTTATAAAAATGTTTTGGCTCGTGCACTCAAATCAATCAATCTTGTTGTAGATAGTGGTAAAAGTTCACAATGTGGAACTGGTGCAAATGTAGTCTTCGGGAAGATGAGTTGTATTAAAGACCATATTTATAATGAACCAAATCAAGTGAAGGCCAAAGGATGTGGCAAAAGACTTAAAGGAGGGAAAGAAAGGGCATTAGGAAAGACAAAAAATTCAAAGGCTAAACATTGTCATGGTTGTGACAAAGTTGGACAATAACATGACAAAAGAAATTGTCCAATGGTTGCACATCGGTAAGTAATATTTAAGTAATAATACACATTTTTTTAAATGATCTCAATATTTAAATGATGACTGTTATTTTGGCTTTTATGTAGAGATTCTCCCGACAATGAAGCTGCAACATCTTCAAGTTCAGAGGATGATAGTCATACTTCCAAAGGTTTGATCATCACAAAGGCTGGACCAACAATAAAAAATTCAATTTGGGGAAGATACAACAAAATTTCTAATCTCTACAGACAACCCATATGAGGAAAACTCACCAATAATAAACCCTAGATTTCTTTCAAATCAAACAAAAATTACAAAATTAAGTAGGAATCTTTACCTTCCGATTTGCAACAAGTTCTCTTTATAGGAAAGACCTTCCGATTTGCAGTAGATTCACTTTGAGAGAGAGAGGGGGAAAAGTTAGAGAGAGACTGGTTGCATCTTATGACTATTTGATTTTATTTTATTCTTCATTTGACCCATTTTGCAATCTACGTTTGACCCTTCTATTTTTTTATTTTTTCGCGTGTTTTTTATTTGAGTCTGTTCTTAGTTCATCACTTGAGTCCATTTTTGAAAGGAATTGTGTGTATATATATATATATATATATATATATATATATATATATATATATATATATATATATATATATATATATATATATATACCATTCAGTATTATGCGTAAAATTGCAATAATAGTCCAATTCTTCATCACTTGTCACCTGTAATATCAATACTATCACCAGTGTTATGTAAACAGCTCCTTTTAGTCATGTTTGTTCCCTCTCCATCCAAATCCAGTCGACTCCATTTCATCCTCAATCAAGAAATCTACTTGCCTCATGACTAACACCACTATGGACAAATTATATGTTCGTTTTGTTTTACAATAAAATTTTGGATAAGATCAAATCTATTGTTTGCAATCGTGTATATTCACATCATACATAATCATTCTTAATTAAATATAAAGTCAGAATACCTTTTTGGTTTCATTTTAATTGACATCATTTAAAAATGTTATAAATATAATTAGCTTAGAGATAAATATGATTTGGCTTACGAATATTTTATTTCGCTTAAGAAAAATTATCTCTATTTTTCTCCCACTCATTCTATTTTTTCCCCTTATCCTACATGAAGAAAAAAATAAATGGCATCACTCCTAGTAATTTTATTAACATGTTCAATATTTGTATTAACATTTATGGTAGCTTTGTTATTATTTTCTTCTTTTTTGAATCACACACACACAGGCTACGTTTGGATGCTGAGAATTTTGAATAGAAAACAGTTTTCAGGAAGAGTAAAGGAAATGAAAGTGAAGGTAAAGAAAAAAATAAAGAAAATTACTTTATCGGGAGTGTTCGGTTAACATTATAATTTGCAGAAAATAAGCTTAAACTTTCCCATGACACAAAATCTTATTAGAATGCAGGATGGGATTTGAGTAAAAAGCTTTTTTTACAAGAAAATTGTTAATGGCGAGGTCCTATATTTTTTCATGGAATAAGTATAAGTACATAATATCCAAATACTATATTCATCTTAACCATTAAAAAATAGAACATGGTATTAAAATCTGTGTCATGTCTTATTTTTTAATAGTTAAGATGAATGTAGTGTTTGATATTGTATTTGAATATTGTGTATGCAGACTTGTCATTTTCCATGACACCCGAACACATGTATAAAAAATAATTAATTAATTTTCGTAGTTTTCTTTCCCGTCATTCAAATGAAGCCATAGCGTAGGTCACGCGCGATAATTAAAATATAGAGTATATAAAATTCAAATTATATAACTCGAATTAATTATTGTTAAGAGAATTCTTGAAAATAGCTGCGTCAACGATATGAAACTAGTCAAATGCAATCAATTTTTTTTTTTAAATATCAAAACAACCAATTAAACAAAATTTAACCTCCTACATGAGTATCGTAAGCTCGGTAGTATATGTTTATATAGGTCTTTTTGTTTCTGTCTAGTCCCATGTCTTTTTCGATCAGATATGAAAATTGTTTGACAACAAATTTCTTACTTTTGTCCGCGTATGTATGGGTGGGAAAGGGTTGGAAGAAACTGTTGGGATTGACTCATAATTCTGTGGGTTCGACTAATGGCTATTATGACAAGATAGTTGGGGCTCTCATTCTCTGGTTAGTGAGCGGCTGCTTAGCTCGCCGGTGAGCTGGCGGGGGTTGCAAACGGGCAGCGCCCCTTAAAAGCCAAACGCTAAAGTGTAATTGGGTTTAGGGATTTATTAATAGTTTAGTTTTTGATTTACTAATGTATTGGGCTTTATAACTACTAGGGTTTTCTAGTTACTAATAAAACAACTGTTTTGTGTGTGAATTATTGTAAAGCGTGTGAAGTATTTAATAAATACATCAGACAAACAGGACTAGCCAAAGTGGTGAACTTAGGTATATCACGTGTTCTTACTTTTCTATTTTTCGTCTAATATTATCTGTGATTGTGTTCTATTTCGTTCTTATATTCTAACAGGAACCATATCTATTTCGGGAAGATAGACATCTGAATTCCACTTTACCAAACTACTTTCTATATCCTATTGGTAGGGCTGTAAATGGTAATCGGAAAATTCGTATTCGTCCGTATTCGTATTCGAAAAAACCCGGATATTATTCGCATTCGAAAAAAACCAGATATATCCGTATTCGGTTTAAAGGTATCCGCAAATAAACGAATACGAATACGGATATAGGTGTATTCGTATTCGTTTAACATCCGTCCGTAAATATATTCGGCGGATAGTGGATATCCGAAATTTGATATCTGAATTCAGATCCGTGTCCAGAATTCGTATTCGAATAACTTATATATATATATATATATATATATATAATAAAACAGAGCGGCTCAAATCTCAATGTTTCAATATCCAACGACCTCAAATCAATTTAGACTTCAACATCCAACAGTCTAAAATTATTTGGGGCTTCAACATCCAACGGTCACTAATCTATCTCTCATTTTCTCTCCCAATTCAACATATTTTTTTCAAAAATCTATCCACTCACATTTTCCACCCAAATCAAATTCACCACTACACTATAATAATAATAATAATAATAATAATTAATATAATAATAGTAATAATCATTATAATAATAATAATAGTAGTAGTACTAGTAGTAATAACAATAACAATAACAATAACAATAATAATAATAATAATAATAATAATAATAATAATAATAATAATAATAATAATAATAATAATAATAATAATAATAATAATAATAATAATAATAATAATAATAATAATAATAATAATAATAATAATAATTGTGACGACCCCAAATTCGGGTTCTATAACCTTGAGTTTGGTTCTCACTATTCAACACATTACTAACAATTAAATACATACATTGCATTTAAATATCGCGGAATAATACATATTGGTTCCCTTCAAAAGGTTACAATACCAGGGTCTATCAACCTTAACATAAAACAGTTCCTATCATAAGGAATTACAAAAGGTTTATCAATAGTAAACACATATTTAAATATCTGATTAGCATGCATAAGCTACTTAAGCTTTGGTCTTTCCTTTTCCCTTATCCTTCTTGGAGCAATCGGGTCTATCTGAAAAATGGTTCATGATATAGCAAGAATGAGCAACTAGTTTGCTCAGCAAGTTTAGAACAATCATAGAAATTTAATATATCATGAATCACTACTAGAAAAATAAGAATACGTGACGGAATTTTGTGACAGTTTTTAAAAACAATCACAAAATATAGTAATTTGTGATGGACTTTTTGAGCAATCATAAAATAATAGTATATATGATGGCTCTTAGTGATGGCTAATTTTGCCATCAATATATTATAATTGTGATGGTCATGTTAATCACTAAAATTTCCACGCAAAATAAAATTTCTTTTTGTGACGCATTAAGCCATCACTTATTGATATACCCTTTTCGTGATTGCATTTAAGCCATTACCAATATTTTAATGAAAGAAATAATCAAAACAATATTTTATGACGGCCATGACAATCATTAAAAAAGATAAATTTTTGTGACGAAGTTTATTTGCAATTACAAAAAGAAGGTATTTTGTGATGGAGTTTTCAAGCAATCACAAAACAATAAAATACATGATGGCTCTCAGTGATGACTAATTTTTCCATCATTATAGAGTATTTGTGACTGCCATTGCAATCACCAAATCTTATGTGAAACTAATTTTGTTTAGTAAGTCAACTCACATATGTTTCATTTTATATATTTTTTTAAAATTATAACCATGATCTGGGCTTTGGTGTAGTGGTAATACTCGTTATTTAGTTTGCAAATGGAGTAAGGTTTCGAATCCTACAAGTATCATTTGATACACTTAATATATATAGTGAAATAAATTGTTCGTAAAAGGAGCAACAATAGATATAACAATTGTGAATGAAACAGGATTCAAATTCTAATAAACAGAATATTTGAATCTTAAAATGCTGAGTGGTCACTAAGGACCCTGAACTAACGAGGGTATAATAGAGTTTCCTCTGACCCTTTGAGTTGTTTGGTTTTCAAGGGGATCAGCCTATTCAACCCACTGTATATGCATTACATTTAGTCACTGGCGCCCAAAGTCTGTTTCCCAACACAAAATTCCCTAATTTAGGGTTGTTCAATTCTCAGACTTAATATAAGAAATCCGCACTCAACAATGGTTTGGATAAGCTTTTAAAAGTATTCAAGTATTGAATTTATAAACGTAATGTCTAGCTGAACTATTAGCTTTTGACATTTTTAATACAGTTCATGAATCAAGAACTAATAAGTTTCAAGTGCACTAAGTGCGATTTTATAAACAATATGGATGTGGGATAATTTTAAATAATTAAACCACTTCAAGCTTTGACAATAAATACAAGTATAGAAACTTGTTCAATAATAAATGAGTAGGGTTAGAGAACTTACCTGTCTGCTCAGCTACAATGAATGTCTAGCTTTAACTAACTTGTTTTGAAAGACCTAACATTAATAAAGTTGGTCTAATAATTAGTACGGCGTATTTGCATAACTATACGCTCACTAATGAACTTATTTATCACATAAGTACTAACACATAAATTACATTAGTCAAAACAATATTATTAACCTTATAGACCCTCAATCATATTAGGTTAATAATTTAATAAGTTAGAAATATTTTTCTTAAGTGTTGGACACTTATTAAACCCTTAAACAACTTATTACAATTGTTTAATTAAAGCATAATAAAATTTTATTTATTTTATTAACTCAATCTCTATTTAATTACTATTTAATCTTGGTTAAATAGGAATTAATTAATTAACTCTAGCTATTATTTAAAATAAATAATAACTAATTGTACTTACTTATTATTTAATATAATTAAATAATAAATAATTATTGACTTAATTTTAACCTTCTTTAATTTAATATTAATCAACCAAAAATTAACTAAGTAATTAACCTTACTTATTATTTAATTTAAGGAAATTAAATAATAGTTTACTAATCTTAATCCTCTTTAATTATTATTTAATGTCAATTAAATAATAATTAATTATTTAATTAATTTTAATTATTATTTAAGGTTAAATAATAATCAAATCATTCTTATTTATTATTTAAATTAAATAATAAATTATTAATCTAATAACTTAATTTCCATTAATCGTTATTTAATGTTAATTAAATAATAATTAATTACTTAATTATCCTTATTTATTATTTAATAATATTTAAATAATAAATAATTAATTTATAAATTTATCTCTCTTTAATTATTATTTAATAGGAATTAAATAATAATTGCTAATTTATCACCTTTATTTATTATTAACATTTAAAATAATAAATAAATAATAAATTTATTTAACTTAACCATGATTTAGCTAACTAGATTAATATTTAAAATATTTAAATATTAAACTTAATGAAAAATATCCTCCCCAATATTATTTTTGTATTATTATTATTTTTGTTATAATTTTAAATTAATTTTCAAATATTTAAATTAATTAAAATTAACCTGAATGGCATTTCTGTAATTAAGTTGAAAACTGATCCGAGGGCAAAATGGTCATTTCGCCGAAAAAAACACGGAGGGGCAAACTTGTAATTTCCCCGAAATTTTCTTCCGCGCATGGCGCGCGTAATAAAATGAACAGCCCCAAAACGGTGCCGTTTTGAAGTCCCGTCTGCTGGCTTCCGCGCGAATGCGGAGAGTAATTTTTTTTTTTATGCCAAACGACGTCGTTTGGCTCCGCGTTTTTGGTGAACAGTGGCTGCGCGCATTGCGCGGAAACCCTTAAATTTTTTTTTTTCGCAGAATGTGAACAGTGTTCCGGCAATACCCATTTTAAATAAAAATATACCATCAAGTAAGCTTTAAATCCTCAATAAAAATTCAAAAAAATTACCAATCACCTTATATTAATTTATAACATGAAAAATTAATTTTTCATGATTTAATATCATTATTTTTTTATAAAAATTTTACATCACATAAACTACCATAAATCATAACTTTTTGTATATAACTCCATTTTGAGTGATTCAAACTTTGTTTTTCTCATGATTTAATGTTCTATAATATTAGAACATTAAATCTAAATATTATCAAAAATTATCTTTAATCATTATTTTGAGATTTATTTTCACACCACCAAATACATGTTTTTCATTCATTAAAACTCATAAAACATAAGTTAAACACATGATCAACTATATAAACATACATAGCATGATATTAACCATAAAAATTATTACACTAATATTTATACCATAACTTGAAAGAAAAACAAGATTAGGGTTTAAAAAAATAACTACCTTGTTTTGATAGTTATTCTCCTCTTCTTTCCAAAATATGTTGTGAATGAGGATGACATGAACTAACTTAGGATTTCTTCTTCTTCCTTGATCTCTCAAATATTATGCTCTCACTTAAAGCTTTTGCTTGATCTCTCAACTCTCTCTAGCTCTCTTTTGCTTGAAAAATAAAATGAAGTGTATCTACCATTTCAAGTATACTTGAAAAATTAATAGATACACATAATGTATCTAATAATCTAGACCATCATGCACCTATATGGATACTTACACAAGAAAGCTAGCAATGACTTAGTTGGTGAAAAGAGGCATGGTTTCATGTACTACAAAAAAATAAAACAAGCAACTCTTTATTAAATAAATGAAAAATCAAAAATACAAACAAAATATTAATTTTCTCTCTCCTCTCCTAGCATGATTCGGCTGATAGCTCTTCTTATTGTCCCAAAATGATAGTCATTTTGCTTACTTTAATAAATAAATAGTTTAATTAAGTATTTTTCAAGTGGGCCAATCATTGGGCTTTAATTTAAAATACCAATTGGGCTTCTATTAAATTGTTTGGGCTAATAATTTGTCAAATTTTATTATTCTCCACTTGGGCTACTAATTGACCCATGTTGGGCTAATTTAATAATTTACACATTAATTATTAAATCCATAATTAAATAAATAATTAGATTGAATAAATAATTAAATATTCTAACCCATAAGTATTAAATTACTAAATGGACTAATAAATATTATTATTAATATTTCACATTATTTACATTAATTAATAATCATATTAATTAATTTATTATATTTAATTAACTCATTATATTCAATTTAATTAAATATTTAATTAATAGGAAACTTATCAATTATTTTGATATTAAAACTTTAGGGTTTGTTTACTAATTTAATAACATATTAGTAACCCCCTTTAATTAATTCTAGTAATTAATTACATAATTATTTAATCACATAATTAATTAATCACATAAAAGATTTAAATAATCTAGTAAAACTAATTCGTTGGAAATTAAATTAATAATTTAATTAATAAAGACGTGGAAATTCTAGGACATTACATTCTCCCCTCCTTGTAAAAAATCCGTCCTCGGAATTGTAAAATAAGGTTACTCAAATAAAAACGGGTAATTTGCCCTCATTTCCTCCTCTAATTCCCACTTAGCTTCTTCAATGACGTGATTCCTCCAAAGTACTTTGACAGAATGAATTATCTTATTTCTCAGTTTTTGTTCCTTCCTATCGAGTATCTGAACAGGAACTTCTTCATATGATAAGTCCTTCCCGACTTGAATTGGTTCATAGGAGATAACGTGCTTGTAGTCTGGTTTGTATGGCCGCAATACTGACACGTGAAACACATTGTGAATATGTTCCAATTCAGGAGGTAAAGCTACCTCGTATGCTACTTCACCCACTTTCCTCAATATTTCGAACGGTCCTATGAACCTTGGACTCAGTTTCCCCTTCTTTCCAAATCTGATCTTCCTTTTCCAGGGAGATACCTTCATGAACACAAAACTTCCCACTTCGAAGTCTCATTTCTGTCGATGTAAATCGGCGTATTTCTTTTGACGGTCTTGAGCTGCTAATAGTCGAGCTCTTATTACCTTGATAATTTCTACCGTCTGTTGAACCAATTCTGGCCCCAACAGTCGGCGTTCTCCTACCTCATCCCAACATAGAGGTGTTCTGCATTTTCTGCCATATAAAGCTTTGTAAGGCGGCATACCTATGCTCGCATGATAACTGTTGTTGTATGCAAACTCAACTAGTGGTAGATGGATTTCCCAACTGCCCTTGAAATCCATCACGCAGGCCCTGAGCATATCTTCCAATGTCTGAATTGTTCTCTCACTTTGCCCATCGGTCTGCGGATGATACGCTGTACTCATTCTCAACTGTGTCCCCAATCTCTCCTGAAGACTTCTCCAAAATTTTGACGTGAAGCGCGGATCTCTGTCTGACACAATCGATACCGGCACCCCATGTCTTGAAACTATCTCTTTGATGTACAATTTGGCCAACTGATCCAAACTGAACCTAATCTTGATCGGCAAAAAATGCGCTGACTTTGTTAATCGATCCACAATCACCCAAATTGCGTCATATCCCTTCTGTGTTGCTGGAAGTCTTACCACAAAATCCATTGTGATATGCTCCCATTTCCACTCAGGAATTTCTAACGGCTGTAACAATCCACTTGGTCTCTGATGTTCGGCCTTTACCTTTTGACAAGTTAGGCATCGGCTGACACATTCTGCAACCTCCCTCTTTAAATTCGGCCACCAAAAATGCTGACATAGATCTTGATACATCTTCGTACTCCCCGGATGTATCGAGTATCTCGTATTGTGGGCCTCTTGCAAAATTTCCTCTCGTAATTCAGGCATTAGCGGTACCCAAACACGATTTTCAAATCTCAGCAATCCCATGCTATCAATTTTAAACTTGACCTCTTCTCCATCGGTCATCCTCTTTCGGATTCTGTCACATTCCTCATCTTTGTCTTGAGCCTCTTTCACCCTATCTAACAAGGTTGGGCTCGCCTCTACTTCTATTGACTCATTTGGATTTCTCACCTCCAACTCCATTCGAGCCATCTCTTAAACCAATTGTTCTTGATCTGTCAATATGAACAATTTCTCCCTGCTCTTTCTACTCAGAGCATCCGCTACTACGTTGGCCTTGCCGGGATGATATATAATTTCACAATCATAATCTTTGATCAATTCCAACCATCTCCGTTGCTTCATATTCAACTCCTTCTGTGTGAAGATATAATTTAGACTCTTATGGTCTGTGAATATCTCACATTTCTCTCTATACAAATAATGCCTCCAAATTTTAAGGGTAAACACTACCGCTGCCAATTCCAAGTCGTGGGTAGGATATCCCTTCTCATAATCTTTTAATTGTCTGGACGCATACGCAACGACTTTGCCATTTTGCATAAGCACACAACCAAGCCCCTTGTGCGATGCATCACTGTAGACCGTAAAACCTCCTGTATCGTCTGGTAAGGTCAATACAGGTGCTTCACTAAGTCTTTTCTTTAACTCCTGAAAACTTTCCTCACACTTCTCCGTCCACACGTATTTTATCGTCTTTCTTGTTAAGTTGGTTAACGGTGTTGCTATCTTTGAGAAGTCTTGAATGAATCTCCGATAGTAACCCGCTAACCCTAAGAAACTTCTTACTTCTGTCGGCGTCCTTGGTTGTTCCCAATTCATAACCGATTCAACCTTCGCCGGATCAACCGAAACTCCCTCCTTGTCAATAACATGATCTAAAAATTGAACTCTTTCCAACCAAAATTCACACTTTGAAAACTTAGCGTACAACCGCTCCTTCCGTAAAATCTCCAACATCAATCTTAGGTGTTCAGCATGCTCTTCCTCCGTTTTGGAATACACCAAAATATCGTCAATGAACATGACTACAAATTTATCCAAGTATTGCTTGAATATTCTGTTCATCATGTCCATAAATGCGGCTGGCACATTCGTTAGTCCAAACGACATCACCAGAAACTCATAATGCCCATATCGAGTTCTGAATGTCGTCTTGGGTACATCCTCCTTCCTGACTTTCAACTGATGATAACCAGTCCTTAAGTCAATCTTTGAAAAGTTATTCGCCCCTTTCAATTGATCGAAAAGATCGTCAATTCGTGGTAACGGGTACTTATTCTTAATTGTTACTTTATTCAGCTCCCTATAATCCTTACACAGTCTCATCGATCCATCATTCTTCTTTACAAACAGCACTGGTGCTCCCCATGGAGAAACACTTGGCTGAATGTACTTATTATCTAACAACTCCTGCAATTGCACCATCAACTCTTTCATTTCTACAGGAGCCATTCTATACGGTGCCTTTGATATCGGCGCTGTCCCCGGTACTAAATCAATCGCAAATTCTATTTCTCTGTCCGGCGGTAAGCCTGGCAGTACATCTGGAAAAACATCCATAAACTCCCTAACTACTGGTATTTGCTCCATCTCGGGACTCACCACTTGTGTATCAACCACATGAGCCAAATACCCTACACAACCTTTCTTCAATAATTTCTTGGCTTGCATCATCGTCAGACAAGAAGACTGTCTTGACGATTTGCTGTAATAAAATACGACCTTAGACTTATTTGGTGTCTTAAGGTGTATGCACTTTTTTTGACAATCAATTATCGCCCCGTGGTTAAACAACCAATCCATCCCAAGTATTACATCGAATTCCCCCAGACGTATTGGAATTAGATTCACATTTAACTTCTGACCCCTGATTTCAGCACAACAATTTCTATGTATGTACTCTACCGGAATTACTTCTTTATTAGCAACTTCTATGTTCATTGAGTTTTCTAGTTTGTCTTTAGGCAATTCTAACCGTCTAGCGAAATCATCAGACACAAATGAACAGGTAGCACCCGAATCAAACAATACATATGCATTTATATTATTGATCGGAATAATACCTAACACCACGTCTTTTGACCCCACGGCATCTTGCACCGTCATATTGAATGTCCGGGCTGTCGGCTTGTTCTGTGCTACTGGTCCCCCGATAACCAATTTGCTGTTATTGCCCTTGTAGCCGCTACCCCCGTCATTCTTCTTTTTAGGGCAATCTTTTATCATGTGGTCAGATGCTCCGCAAGAAAAACATCTCACTTTCTTTGGGAGGGGACAATTTGGAGAAATATGTCCCACCTGACCGTAGTTATAGCATGTATTCTTCCCTTTCCTGCACTCCCCGAAGTGGTTCTTCCCATAAATATTACACGTCTTCTTCTTCTGGGTATTTCCTTGCTGATTCCCTGAGCTCTTGTCATTGTTGTTGTCCTATTTACGCTTGTTACTATTATTATTGCCTCCACTGTTGCTGTTCTTGCTTCCCCCTTCATTTTTCTTCTTATTTCTCTCCTGGTTGTACTTGGTTAACGCGTCGCTTCCTCCTTCAGCAATACTTTTTATGGTGATGTGATTTAGTTGGTGTTATGACAATATTTTTTTGTTTGGACTTAGAGGACTCATTTTATATTTTTGGGTATATATGCAAAAACCTTTCTTTTGGATTTTTACATCTTTTTTCCCCTCATTGGATCCCATCAAATGGCTTCCAGTACTACCTTTTTTTCATAGAAAATATTGTTCATGGATCATATTGATCGATGGTTAAAGATACTGGAGGCAAATAAATGCTGTCAAACTTCTCATTCCTTTTTGTCAATAAATGAAAGGTGTGTAGGATACCCAAAAATATTATATTACATAAATTTGAGCCCGTTATCGTCAATCAATTAATTGCACAAACCTGCCAAGAACTAATTTTAAGTTGAAAATGAATAGCACATTAATGTTTGTCTTAAAAAAAATTATGACTGGATTGAGTATTAATCTTTTTATATTAATAGTTGGACACTCAGTTCTATTATGGAACTAAGAATCCATTAGGTTATCCCTAGTAATAATAATAATAATAATAATAATAATAATAATAATAATAATAATAATAATAATAATAATAATAATAATAATAATAACAACAACAACAATAATTATTATACTACTACTACTACTACTACTACTACTACTACTACTACTAATAATAATAATAATAATAATAATAATAATAATTATTATTATTATTATTATTATTATTATTATTATTATAATTATAATTATAATTATAATTATAATTATAATTATAGTAATAAAAAAAATTGCATGTAAACAAAATGAGTCACTCTTTTAGCATTGACGTCATTTTTTCTGTTTTTCGGGTATTGCGGTCGTTATGTTTTCACATGCAAATTGATTTGGGCGGGAAATCACAGGGACGGTTCAGATTCATTCTAATTGATTTATAAGTTATTTTAGGTTTTAAAGAATCTTTAGGTAATAGAGTATTTTTGAAATTTAATCTACGTCATACCTTCAGGCATGGACAATTACATGTCATCTCTTTGGTGTTTTTGTAGGTTATATCGAGAACAACTATCGTAGTAGGCTCTGACTCATGATATGATAATCTTTTGTCCAATTTCAAGAAAAAATATAGAGAAAAAAAAGTTATGGTGATGCGATTTAGTTGATGTTATGACAATACTTTTTTATTTGGACTTAGATGATTCATTTTATACTTTTGGGTATATATGCAAAAGTCTTTCTTTTGAATTTTTACATATTCTTTTCTTTTCCTCATTGAATCCCACCAAATGGCTTGCAGTACTATCATTTTTCACATGAAATACTGTTCATGGATCATATTGATCGATAGTTAGAGATACTGGAGGCACATAAATGCTGTCAAACTTTTCATTCCGTTTTGTCAATAAAGAAAAGGTGTGTGGGATACCCGAAAATACTATATTATACAAATTTGAGCCCGCTATCGTCAATCAATTAATTGCTCAAACTTGTCAATAACTAATTTTAAGTTGAGAATGAATAGCACACTAATGTTTGCCTAAAAAAGAAATTATGACTGGATTGAGTATCAATTTTTTTGTAGTAATGGTTGGACTCTCAGTTCTATTATAAAACTGAGAGTCCATAACAGTTTTAGATTTTTCAATCTAAAAATATTGAATACAATACTCAACTATTATATTAGTTGTACCGTGCCTTCAGGCACGAGTTATCCCTAGTATATATATATATAATAAGCAAAATAATTTTTTTTAAATTGTCTTTCTTATATAATAATTAGTTTTTACTATCATATGAAAATTATTTTTAAAATATATCATTTCACTTCTAAAAACTAGGAAATAACACTTTTATTATAATATTAATAAATTGATTTAAGTATAGTTAATGAATTTTTACTATTATAAAGTTAAAATATCTAAAATGTATCATTTAACAAATGCTATAATATAACTTTTGGATCATTTAACAAGTGTTATAAATATAATTTAAATATTATAATTATAGATTATAAATATTCATACACACTATAGTATTACTCCAAATATAAAAAATGGACATCAACTTATTAATGGACATTAAACTTTAATAAGTAAAGCATTTATTTTGAAATTTAGGATTTCAAAAATACTAAAAATTTATTTGAATTATAATTTAGAGCATTGATTATTGTATTTATTAAAAATAAATAAATTAACATTCATTCATTAATGAACTATACGTTAAAATTTATTACTTTTTCCATTTATTCTAGTTATATATAGTGTTATAATATATCTAAAATGCATCATTTAACAAGTGTTATAAATATCATTTAAATGTTATAATTATAGATTATAAATATTCATACACACTATAGTATTACTCCAAATTAACACCTAAAATGAACATCTACTTATTAATGAATATCTAAACATTAATAAGTAGAACATTCATTTTTGAATTTAGGATTTCAAAAATAATGAAAACTTTTTTGAATTATAATTTAGAGCATTGATTATTGTATTTCTTAAAAATAAATAAATTAACATTCATTCATTAATGAACTATACTTTAAAACTCATTATTTTTTTCTCTTATTCTAGTTATATATAATGTTAAAATATATCAAAAATGTATCATTTAACAAGTGTTATAAATATCATTTAAATGTTATAAATATATATTATAAATATTAATACTGTGACGCCCCCAAATCTGGGCCCACACAGCCCAAACTTGAGTCGTCAAAAGACTACAATAAAATTATTACAACAAAGCACAACGTACTACAATACAGTGTATAATAATACACAACTAAGTCTTCACTATTATTGTCACACTATTTTACAAAACGTGAAGACTATGATAACTATTCCTCGGACCCTCACTCCATTCCCCGGCTAGACCCTGTTATGTTTTCATTTTCTGTTGAAAAACAATGGAACAAAAAAAAGGGTGAGCTCAAATAGCCCAGTAAGAAATATCATGACTAAGATAATGACGAATAAATTATCATTAGCCTTCAACAGTTGAGTTCTTGATAGAATACAATAGACTACAAGGTTTATATCAAAAACCGCAGTTAAATTCTTGAACAATGTTCAGATCAATAATAGCAGCGGAATGAGCAATCTATTAGAAGAATAATGCAGACTATAATGTCCACTCGCTTCTCTTTTTCGTAAAAACATCATCAACTTTTATCATCTGAAATACCATTAGTCATGATAATATAAATTCACAGTTCCTGATCATAATCATGCACATCAATAATTCATCTTTGCACTACGGGCCAAAGATATTCAATATAGCACCAACGGTCATGATTATACCAGATTCAGCCTTTGGTCATAATCATACCAAACAACAGTTCATCTTTGCACTACGGGCCAAAGAGAACATTCACCACGTGCCATAAAAGACACCGAACAGATGTATCGCCTTTAACCTATTATATCGCCTTTAACCTATCATCTGTTCAACAAATATATCACATCTGTGCCCCCGGCCACAGATATTCACAACAGCTTGATTTTTGGATGATTAGAATGATATAAATGATGAACAGAAGAAATAGGATAACAATAAGTATCGGAAGTTTACTTTGTACAGATTCAAATAATGTCCAAATTGTCAACATGATGTGGAGTGAAATTTAAAAATGATATTCAAGATCCACAGTTCAGAATAACGGTTACAATTCAATAGAAAGGTTCACGTAAATAGGAAGGTTCAGTTGAAATAATGAAGTTCAACTATTATGGAACATATAATATTTTCAGGAATTATAGAAGCAATAGTTCCATAATAAATTTCGATTTAGGAGTATGAAAGAAAATAATATCCCTTACCGTAGCAGGTTTGATTAACAAAAGGTGAAGGAAATTAATACAAAGGGTTATTCACCAACAGGCGGCAATCCGCTCCGTAAGGTTATTCCCACAATTTAATAGAATTTGAGTACAAAGAGTTATTCACCAAACAGGCGGCAATCCGCTCCGTAAGGTTATTCTCAGAGATTAATAATGAATGAATACGAAAGGTTATTCACCAACAGGCGGCAATCCGCTCCGTAAGGTTATTCCCACAATTTAATACATAGAAATAAAAGGCACGTCTTATGAGTAAGGAAGAAACAATATTATTATCGAGAATCAAATAATGATAATCCCTTACCATAGTACGTTTGAATAATGGAAGATGAAAAAGATGGTATCCCTTACAAGAAGTAATTTTAAGAGTATGAAAGAAAATGACATCCCTTACCTTGATATTGTGAAACAAGTTTATAGCCGAACAAATCCTTCATTGTTTGTCTATGTAGCAGTAAAGAATCTGACTTTTGAGTCTTCTAGAGTTTTTAAAATCTCTTTATGTTTTTAAAATAATGTTACTCTCGGAAAGATAGACGGTATAGACTCAAGAATCACTCAATTCGGAGTTAATATGAAAGAGTTATGAATTTTCAAAACTAAGACTGAAAATAGTGACGAAAATCAGAATATGTTACGATTTTTAGTATTTTAAGGCATGAAGATGATTTCAGATGACTTTTCTTCCTTCTTCAAAGTTGTAGAGGACGAAAAACTGAAGAGACAGGCTTTTAATTCATTAAATTCTGATAAATAATGAATTTACTATGATTTTTCGAAAGAGTTACTGTACATAAGAAAATTCCACTCGGGAATTCAAAGAAGAATGCAAAAGATTTCAAAACTAGGAATGACTTAAGAACACTTAGAGAGAACTTACACAAAGAAGTATTTAGAGAGTGAAAGAAAGAATAAGTAAGGAAGTTTATGAAAAATCCTTAAGTTAAGGCTTCTATTTATAGCCAAAAATCTTATCATTCATTTAATCTAAACCATTCATTTAAAGATCATCTTTTAATCTACACCATCCATTTCAAATATTATATTATCTTTAATCTACACCATTCATTTCATATCACCTAATAATCACCTAACTTTATATTATAAACAAATCAATTTAATTATTCAACAATAATTCACACTTTAATCTACACCATTCATTTCATATCACCTAATAATCACCTAACTTTATATTATAAACAAATCAATTCAATTATTCAACAATAATTCACACTTTAATCTACACCATTCATTTCATATCACCTAATAATCACCTAACTTTATATTATAAACAAATAACTTTATCAATTCAATTATTATGACTAATTGTTATAAATACAGTATAGTTAGCTCTTAGATATCAAGTCAATAAATTAATGAAATACAACTGTTTAAATAACATCATAATAGAGATAACAATAATGTAAAATAAAGCATGCGTTACTGTGTAATGACAATTATTGATTCAATAATGTGAATTACTGTGCATATGTTACTGTGACAATTATTAGGTTCAATAATTTTAAAAACAGTGCAGCAACAATTATTGATTCAATGATATAAAATACAGTGTAATGACAATTATTAAATCAATAATGCAAAATACTGTGTAACAACAATTATTGAATTGATAATATAAAATATTATGCAGTGATAATTATCGATGAAATGATGCGTAACCGTTACGGTGTCAATTATCAGACCAATAATATGAGACACTATGCAATACCGTGTGTTACTGTAGAGTACCGTGTGCTACAGAAAATACCAAAAACTACCGTATGCTACTATTCTTTTATCACCGGTATTTTAACAGTTCCGTTGACTATTTTTATTTAAAAAGGTTATTTCTGTCGTTTTCTATATCCGACAAATATTCCGTTGTGGGGTCCACCAATAATTTATTATTTCGGCGCCGTCGTACGACACGAATATTCTCCGACCAAACGAATATTCCCCGACAAAGCGAATATTGTCCGACAAAATAAAATTTGCACATAACATCCTTAACTTTCAATTTTGTTAATTTAACCACTTACTGTTTCAGAAAAAAAAATATATATATGAAGAAAAATCAAATTTTATATTTCATAAAATTCGGGGTCTTACAAATACACAGTATAGTATTACTCCAAATTAACACATAAAATAGACATTTACTTATTAATGGGCATCTAAACATTAATAAGTAGAGCATTCATTTTGAATTTAGGATTTCAAAAATAATAAAAACTTATTTAAATTATAATTTAGAGCATTGATTATTGTATTTATTAAAAATAAATAAATTAACATTCATTCATTAATGAACTATACTTTAAAACTTATTATTTTTTCCTTTTATCCTAGTTATATATAGTGTTACAATATATCTAAAATGCATCATTTAACAAGTGTTATAAAAATTATTTAAATATTATAATTATAGATTATAAATATTCATACATATTACAATATTACTCCAAATTAACACATAAAATTGATATTTACTTATTAATGGACATCTAAAGAGTAATAAGTAGAGCATTCATTTTAAATTTATGATTTCAAAAATACTGAAAACTTATTTAAATTAACATTCATTCATTAATAAACTATATTTTAAAATTCATTATTTTTTTCCTTATTCTAATTATATATAGTGTTACAATATATCTAAAATGTATTATTTAACAAGTGTTATAAATATAATTTAAATATTATAATTATAGATTATAATATTCATGCACACTACAATATTACTCCAAATTAACATATAAAATAGACATCTACTTATTAATGGTCATTTAAATGTTAATAAGAAGTGCATTCATTTTGAATTTAGAATTTCAAAAATAATAAAAACTTATTTGAATTGTAATTTAGAGTATTGATTATTGTATTTATTAAAAATAAATAAATTAACATTAATATGTATGATTTAAATTTTAAACTGTGATTGATTATGAGTAATTATTTAATTTTTTTTTTTGTAAATAATTTAAATGAAATTTATATTAGGTGATTGATAAACAAATCCGGATATTCAGATATCCGAATAATTTGTTTATTTGAATAAAATAAACAAAAATGGATATTATCCGTATTCAAATATTATTTCGAATACCGGATATGGATATGATTTTTAAAATTCGCCGAGTATCGAATACGAATACGGATAGCGAATTAATTTTTCAAATATG
Source organism: Hedera helix (assembly GCA_947179155.2). Taxonomy (NCBI): domain Eukaryota; kingdom Viridiplantae; phylum Streptophyta; class Magnoliopsida; order Apiales; family Araliaceae; genus Hedera; species Hedera helix. The sequence goes on along the minus strand of OX359267.1, from coordinate 37,731,815 downwards.
GATAATATTATATCCGTATCCATATATATCTATTTACACCCCCATCTATTGGCAACTGAACTCCAAACAGCCGTCCTTCTCCTATTCACAGAGGATAAATTTGTGGGTATTATTGATTAAAGAAAGCTACAAGAATGTATGTATATACATTATTGGTAGGGGGGAATAGAACAGATGGTGGCTTCTTATTCCTATTACAAAAACTAATATAATGCTATTATTATACATGATTTACTGTAAAAAATATACATTTAAAATATAAAAGAATAAAATGAACAAAAAAGTAAAAATAAATAAATAAATAATAGTGTACCTCGTATATATTCTCCCTCAGAATATAAAATAAAATTTACTTATTTCGAATAAAATAAATAATATTATAAAAAATTATAATTATTTAAAACTGATCAGAATCTTAAAATTATAAATACTATTATTTAGATGTTTTAAATACATTTGTAATCAAACAATTTTTTATTTTATTTTATTCGGCCTCTATTTTAGACATAATACTCTTTTTTATACGATTGTCTAAAGTATACTGGTCTTAATTTTATATTTTTATCAAACACTAGTTCATGATTAAATTGAAGAAGATCTCACCATATTGTCTACCTTATTGAATGATACAAACTTTAATTACAATATTCGAAAGTTAGCTTGATCGAATAATTGACTAATTTGTACCCATATATAAAAATTAGAAATAAATAAACTGTTTAATTGTAGTGTACATTGTACAGATCTATGAACTTTAAAATCTAAGTAGATTATTGAGTAGAGAATATATCCTTTTCTATTGTAAGATAGATAACCCTATAGCCAATCGAAAAGACAAGACTCCATTTAATTGGAATGTTATACTATGCAAACAAAACTCAAATAGCTTTCAATAATATATAAAATTATAAATCACAAAAGGAATATGATAATTAACAGTTTTGTTATGTGTAATAATTTTGTCACTTATTTATATAATGACTTTTGCAAAAAATGGTGAAATCCATCACTTACATGATAGGTCCATTATTTTTTACGAAGATCATTACATAAATTATTACAAAATATCATTACTCATATTTTTTTTGATAATTAACCACCTCTAAAACCAACACCTAGATTCCCTACTCTTATTAACCGCGTGTCCTCACTCTACTTACAAGCACAATGACACCCCACCCATGAACTTTGACTATTGGTGTGTTCCCCCCCCCCCCCCCCCCCCCCCCCCCCCCATGTTTTCCTATCTCAAAATAAAACTTACGAACACATTATAAATTAGCCACAGAGATACTTCGATTTAAAATTATATAATGGTCGTTAATAATGTTATATTAATAATTGTGTTGTGAAAATAATAAATATTATTAAAAAAAAAATATTGCTAAAATAAATATAAAAATATCGTTTAATACATAAAAACAAACTTAATATTACTCTCTAATTATTAAGAGTCTATGAAGTTAAGTTTTAAATTGCTCAATCATTGTTTATTCATGTTTAAATTTCACTAATTTATCTTATGGGTTGATCTCAAGCAATTAACCTCAATAGTTTTTATAGTTTGATTTATTAAACTTAATTAATTAAACAAGTTAAGTCCAAATAATAAAATAAATTTTATAACACAAAATTCCCTCTTTAGGTCAACGGCGCAGTAGCGCCGCTTTATCAATAGAGATCCTCAACGCACTAGTGTTATGGCCGGAAGCTCCAGGCGCACTTGGAGCGTGATCCCTACGCGACTCTTGACCGTGGGCGGAAAAAGACCACTCACTGTTCACCAGTTGGTTAAACAAGGTCCTGTTTGGTCGTATGCGTCATTAAAATCCCTTATTATAATCCAAATTCACATATATAAACACTTTATCTATATACGTATTCTGCATATCTTCAAATACCAGCACTAACTCCACACTAGAGAAAGAGGAGAGAGAAAGAGACAGCGGAGGAGCACTTGTGGTGTGCGCTACTGCTCTTCCAAAGTCGAAAGCAGATACTCTGAACCCTGCTTTTTTCTTCTTCCCACAAATCTCTCTCTTAATTCTTCAATGATTCATTTGTGAAGGACGAAGAAAGCAGCTTAAAAGGAGGTGATTAAATGCTTTTTCTCCCTCTCTCTCTCTCTGTATGTATGTATGTATATGTATATATATATATATATACATATATATAATATATATTTTATATTTTATATACGGTAATTTGATTTTGTGTTTAGAAGGAGCTAAAGCTTAATTTGAATTCCGTAAATTCCTCTTCATATTTATGTTACAATCTCTTTGAATTCTTAAGAATATAATTCGGACTTAAAATTATAATTCTGCTATTTCTCTGATTTATTTCTGCATAATGTTCTGTTTTTTCTTGGATATATGAGTTATTCTCGGGAAAGGTGAAACATTTTACATCTGTTTAATTTCACTTTACTGCTTTCAGTTTAATTAGTTATCAAATGACCGTACATTATGCTGTAGTAACATTATCGCTTAAATCTGCCTTATCCTCTTCTTTTCTTTTTCTTTTTTTTTGTTAGTTCAAGAGAAATTCATGAATACCATGAAATGGGTATTACCTCAAGCACCATAAGATGAGGTAATATGCCCTATCCTTCGTGTGTCAGGACTTTTTTTTGTCTTTCCTAATCAGAATCTGTTGAAAGGTTCGTTGAATTAAGACCGTCTAAGGTACGAACTTGGCTTTAAGGAGATGTGATTGCGCGATTCTGTGGTGGTTGGTGGTAGTTAGTTAGTGTGTAAGAATCAAAAGTCTTTATGTCATGTCGATAATGTGTTTTAATTATTCTCTTTGCTTCTTTGTTTATGTTTAGATTACTCTACCACTAGGACCATACACCACTCATTTAAAAGATTAGCCGATTAGCTTCTCCGTCCTCCTTCTCCATCTTCCCAAGTCATTGTTTCAAGGCTGAAAAAACATGTTTAAGTTTGGAATGTTTTGGTCCAAGACTCACTTTGATTGCATTTGGATTCAGGGTTTTAATTAATGTTACCTAGATACATGGAATGATATCGGGGCGGAAAATATCACTTTTTGTGGTAGAGAGTACGGTAGGATCTGATAGCTTTCTTCAAATCGCTTGTTTGCAATTAATGAAATACGTTTATTCGGAATGTGCTACACTATTAATAGCTTTATAAAAAGATAAAGTTAAAACTAATTGAGAAATAGTTAAAATTAGTTAAGTTGATTATAAGCGCAGTGTCACAACAAGAGTATTTTCAACGAGATTATCATGTCATTGCTTACTTGAATCCTACAAGATGCTCATTTAGTTATATTAATTGACATTCTCTAAAATTTTCTTTTATATGTTAGGGTTCTAGTAGAGTATTTTGTATTTACTTGTATGATTATTATACTTTAAAAATATCTTTGATATTTTAGATGATAATTCTAGATATTTGATCATATCCGTCCATTAGATTTGATCTTAACCATGTTATATGGGATTTGATCTTAACCATGTTATATGGTCACCCAAGGGCTATATAAAAAGGTTACTCCTCATTTATAAATCATTAAGTGGAGTTGTAAAAATGTTTGTGCAATAAAAATTTAAATAAAAATTTAAGTAAATAATCTGTTCGATAATAGAAGTGCAACATTTTTTAGAACGCTCGTACTAAAGTATAAGACACATCTATAATTAAAGGATTATTTTGACAACATGAGACGGGACAATTATTTGTGATTTAACATAAATTTTGAAATTAAATAAAAGATGTAATGACAGTCAAATTTATTATATGAAATGTGATTGTAGCTATTGTTACAACTCAATAATGATTAATATAAGGGTTGTCTTTCTAGACATAAAATATTTATAAATTCCAAAATTCTCATGTCTAAAAGGTAGAATACTGAATTCTTATTTTATTGTTTTTTCTTTCCCACATCTTTATTTTTTTAATTTTATATATTACATGAAATGGAAAAATCTGAATTTTTAAATTCTTGTTCTCTCAACAACATTTAGTGCTTTTTTTGTTTATTAAAACATCATGCAAAAAATCATAAATTATCATTACTCTATCGTGAACCGATGCATACACAGCACGATTTAAGTAAGCCAATTATGAAACTTACCTCTTTTATATATCTCAAAAAATTATATATCTCAAAAAAAGAATAAGAAATTATTATTATTATTATTATTATTTTTGCTAAATAAAGAGGAAACTTTTCGTCTGGGACGACCTCTCAAATCCAATCCTGAATACCTGGTACAACTTTGCAGTTTTATTGTGTGGGTGAATGATTCCTGGTCAACTTCTTTGCTTGAAGACAAAAACCTCTCTGTCTTCTCGAAACATACTACGTTATTTTCTCGTCATAATTAACTGCTACCTTTTCTTAGTCGATGCTGGCCCAAGGAAATTTCAGAATGCTTGCTTAACATGTGTGGCTCTTATTCATGAACTTATTCATGTAATCGAGTCTGTAACGTCATCATGCCTTGCAGCTCCTTCATGGGGTAAACAACTCCTTATGAGAGAGCGACGACTTTTCTTGACCTACAAAGAGTCATTTTATTGGAAGTCAAAAAAGGGTCTTAAAATTAAACATTAATACTATGTTTGGATTAGAAGAATAAAGGTAATAATAGAAGGACTCATTTTTATAAAATAAAAAAATTGTATTTAGTTGTTCTATTAAAATAGAATGGATCATTTCATTCTCAAATTAAATTTATGAATTTTATTTTTTGAGAGAATATATAAAATGGCTCATTCTACTATTTATTTTTATTTTTCTATTTTATTCATTTATTTATTTTATTCTTTTAATCCAAACGTTGCTCAGAACATATATTTATCTCGTAAAATGTCTGCTTAATTTCACGTGTTCTTAAAATCATAGCGGTTGGCATACACAAATGGTTTGGCTCTCTATCTTCCGATGACTAATAATATTTGATTAGACATCTATGCACATATATTCTTAATATACAGTTTCGAGTCAATTAGGCTGGGTTATGTCTGTGGACTAAGTCAATGTACATTCAAACTGTTGTCAGGATAAATTGACTTGTTTATCTCTTCAATATTTAATGAGAAAAATTCCCTCCGTTTTCCATTTCATTTAAAGAGTGACGCATATCAAAATTCTATGTTAGTCTGACTGAAAATTTTAAAATTACCTGAAAAGGTAAAAAGAAGTATATCCTCTTTATGTGCTTCCAAATGTACAATAGCTTGTGTACCTTTTCCTTTCATTTATAAAGGCAAGCTTAACCTATGGGGCTATGACAATACTCAGAAGAGCTCAATTAATTGTAAACTACTTATGGAAAATGATTACCCCGGAAGTTTTTTACTGTGGTTAATTGTTGAATATGCGGTTTAATTAGTAAGACCTACATTTGGTGACAAATAGGCATATCATTTAATTTCTGGCATTTTTCTAACCATGCTGTGATGCAGATTCAAATAGAGCGCCATCTACAGTGGTTGGGCAGCACGGGATCTGATGGCTTCAGGCTTGCCTTACTTTGATCCTGAATACGAGAATTTAAGCTTCAGAATAAACCCTCCAAGGTTAACTCTCTATCTCAGTTTTCCCTCTGTTTGAATAAGCAAATGGATGCTTATCTATTAGCAAGTAAACTTGGTGCTTCCATCATTTCAGTACCCTTTATGCATCATTGGATTTGAAACTTTGCATTGGCATATCACATTATTGATCGGTTTTTCTGTGTTCCTGTCATCTGGGAACCCATGATGGACTTTTTTGTTAGTCAATATGGTGCAATTTTGTTGTTCTGATCTCTTGTAATTCTTGTTGTAGGGTTTCTGTGGACAATACTAGTTGCAAAAACTGTACTTTGGTCCAGGTAATTTCTATCTATCTTAATGATTTTTTCTAGTAGGAACATCTGGTTAACGTCATATGGAAAGAATTTAAGTGAGAGCTACATAAAGTTCATTCAAAGCATTTTGTTCTATTTTTCAAGCCCCTTCATATCACTTTTGTATTCAATTAAAGTAACTTTTTCTTTCTAGAAATCTACTCCTGCTGTGGTCCACTTTTATGAAATCTTACCTTTCTGCCAACATAATCCAGGTTTTGGATAATCCAAGTCAGTTAAACAAGATCTATGACATTGGGGGTTTGTGCAGTTAGTGGTAGCATTAAGTGCGTTTAGACTTCCAAATACATCATACCATTTTTGGTGCAATTGCGTGTAATGAGCCTTAAATTTGTGTTTATGAGTTAAATAAGTTCTATTTCAAATAAGTTACTTCTAGACAAACAAAATTTAGAGTGCGATTGAAATTCCAAATGTACCAAACATACTAACCAAGCAGTACTGGGTCTCTTTTGGAACTCACAGGGATAGCATTTAGTGTGTTTGGACTTCCAAACACACCGTACTATTTTTGGTGCATTGTGTTTAGTGAGCCCATAAACTTTGTGTTTGTGAGTTAAATAAGTTAATGCAACTGAACTTTCAAATGCACCAAACATACTAACCAAGCAGTGGGTTTCTTTTGGAACTCACAGGGTTCCCAGGTTTGTACTGGGACTCCTATTCAGAGTTCTAGTTAACCCACTCTAGTTTTTATATGGGATTCAGAATTAGATTGATTTTCCATAGAGAGAAGTAGCATATTTTTTTTCTTGAAACTTATTAAGAATGGTGCCTTACAAGCAATGCGACTCTTTTTCAAAAGTATTCGGTGGGAAAAAAACAAAATATTTCTAATGTCGAATCAAACATTGGGTCGAACTCTTTTGTGAAAAAATTATTGGCAAATAAAATTCATTTGTTGAGTTCTTTCTCATTTATAGTATAAGATCACTTATTATCTTTATATTTTACGAAAATAAATAATTTTATATTTTGAAATGGATGCGGTACTATACATATAAACATTTATTACGTACCCACCAAACTAAGTGCACGTTCCTCTTCATGCATCATAAATAGAAAATTGTTAAAAATTACCCTGGGGCTGGGACCCCACTGCCCCCACCCTGGGACCGTCCCTATTTTGGAACATACAGTATATATGTGTTGCAGTCTTCATTATTCTCTAAAGCTGTCCCCTATGAACAATTTTGTCTTTTGTTGCAAACAGCTTAATATTTCGAGGAACTTTACACACTTTGTGGAGAAACCTGTTTGCATATAGCCGCAACTCCACTTGACAGTGCTCAAGTGGCTTCAGTGTTGTGGCTTATATATCGTGCATTAGTTTTATGGTTACCAAGCAAGTTATATGTTAAAAGATATGAAGATAAAAGATAATATTCAATCCCACAAGGCGACTTAAAACTGATCTTTGGAATCTTTACTGAATACTACTGGAAAAAAAGCTTTAGTTTTCATGCTATGGTGAACTGACATCATTAGTTTCTTGTGCTCATTATTCTATCTAATATTCGAGTTAGAATTACCAATGAAGGTTGTGGAATGTTCTGGTTAGGTTGACAGTGTAAACAAACCTGGAATACTGCTGGAAGTGGTGCAAATTCTATCAGACCTTGACTTCATCATAACCAGAGCTTACGTCTGTTCTGACGGTGTATGGTTCATGGACGGTATGTCTTAATTAGTTGATAGTTTTTACGTTACGGAAATAAGTTCACGCTCATAAAGTCCCTATAACCTCGTCAATGGAACACTAAATATATGCAACTTAATCCTATCATTTATATGCCAAATCAATCATGATCGATTGTGTTGGTGATTTGTCTCCATTAGTATGTTGGGATCTAAATCAAAGTTTCAGTGGTAATGTTAATTCACTAATTTCGGGTGAATACAAATTTTAGCATTTTAGTGCAGTGTAGCACTAATGTTACGTTTGCATTGAAAGAATAAGATAAAAAATGAATAAAATGGAGAGTGAAATAATTCATTTCAATCCAGTTAAAATTAGTCATTTTATATTCTCCCTCAAAAAATAAATTTCATAAATTTGAAAGGGATATGAATGGTCTATTCTATTCTAATAGAACAACCAAACGTAATTTTGTTTCATTTCATAACAATGAATCATTCCACCAATCCAGATGCACATACATGTCTTGGCTCACACAAGGTGTAAAGAAGATTAGTAACCAACTTCGTTTACTCTACAGTTTTTCACGTCACTGATCAGCAAGGGAGCAAAATCACAGACAGTAAAACCATTGATTACTTAGAAAAGGTATGTTTGCTATCTGTTTCTACTCATCTATAGTTTGCCTGAACCAGGACGGGATGACCAACGACTCACTGCAGCCTCAATATGTTTTCAAAAAAGTAAATAAAACTGATGCCTTTACCTTCTTTTTTCCTTCCAAATGCGTTTTATCTTTAGATTTTTCATTAGCACTCCAATGTACTACCCTTTTCATGGTGATAAACTTTCAAGGTTGAGTGAACTGGAGAAAGGAGTTACCTTGGTAAGTTGGTAACCAAGGCTTATATATAAATTATAAGGGTAATTTCTTCTATGTTTTTCCGTTTGTATGTTTTAATAGGCTCTAGAACCTAAAGGCCGCAAAGCAGATGTGTCGAAGACTTGGTCGGGACAGAGAGTAGGGGTTCACTCTATGGGCGATCACACTGCAGTTGAGCTTATAGGTAAGGACCGCCCGGGTCTCTTATCGGAGATCTCCGCCATACTCAGCAACCTCCATATTAATGTGGTCGCTGCTGAAGTTTGGACGCACAACCGTCGAGTGGCGTGTGTTGTTTATGTCAATGATGACACAACTTGCCGTGCTGTGGATGACCCTACTCGATTATCTGCTATGAAAGAGCAGCTCAAGAACATTCTTGGTGGATGTGAGGATGATGAGAAAATCTCCCGTACTAGTTTCTCCAAAGGTTCCACACATATTGATCGGCGACTCCACCAGATGTTGTTTGCTGATAGGGATTATGAAGGTGGTGATTTGACAACCGAGGCAGATTATCCTCCCTCATTCCAACCTAAAATCACTATTGATCGCTGTGAGGAGAAAGGGTACTCAGTGGTCAGTGTCAGGTGCAAAGACCGAACAAAACTGATGTTTGACATTGTTTGCACTCTTACGGATATGCAATATGTTGTTTTTCATGCCACCATCTCTTCTGATGGTCCTTACGCGTCGCAGGTAGTTTAGGACACGTTTTTTCAAGAAAAAAGTTCAATTATGTAAATTTTTCTTTTACATTCAAGAAAATTACAAAAAGAAATGACTTCTCCTACCACTATTATGCATGGTAACTGATGCATTGTGTACATGTGCTTTGTACTTTGTGCCATGGCTAGGGTGGAAAGTTGCATTTGCATAACAAAAATGCTATGAGTAACGAAGAAGAATAGAAATGATTCATAAAATGACCTTTGTAAAAAATGGTGAGATCCACCGTATAAGTGGTGGGTTTCACTATATTTTATAAAGGTTATTACATGGATCATTGGCCAAATCATTATTCATAGCAAAGTTGTTTGCATAATTAGTGAATCCCGTTAGAGCAAGTGCTTGTAAAAGACTTATTTCGTGAATGATCTCTCTACTCTTCTGGTTATTAATTTAGACTTGTTTGTCTCTTTTATTTCTCAAAAGTTTAACTAGTTGTCTATTGCCAATACACTTGTTATCATTTAGGGCAGATATAGCTACTTCTTAGTTAAGTTGATTAATCAGTCAAATTATGTTCTCATAGGCCGCTTGGGTTTGCAATGGATTTGAGCTCATTCCAACTATAAAAACATAGTGAAACTTGTTACTATATTCCCAACGTTTGATTTGATTATGTTTCTGTTATGAATATGACTGTCATGTGGTATTGTTCGTTTGCTAATATTGCTTCTGTTTTGCATGTCTGCAATGTCACCACATTTTTTTCACCACCACCACATTTTTGTTATGAACTAGTTTTACTATATATAATGAGGTAGACTAATTTTATTTTTTTTCTTTCTTTCTTTATTATATTTTGATTTTATGTCCTTGCCTTCCGATTTTGACTATAGTGGCAAAATGGTTGTGTTGTACTTGCAGGAGTATTTTATTCGTCACATGGATGGTTGCACTCTGGATACTGATGGAGAGAAAGAAAGAGTCATCAAATGTCTTGAAGCAGCGATTCGACGTAGAGTGTGTGAGGTAAGGGAATTAAATTATTTGTCTAGGATTTTTGACTCATAATAAAATACTATCTTTTTAATTTAACTTAATTTCTAAGCAAGAAGACGTACATTTTGTTACTGCATAGTCTCGTATTATATGACACGCAATGCTCAATTTCCCGTTATATATATTGGATAACCAGCATAATTTTATTTGAAAGAAACTATATGATGATGAAGGCTAAAATATTAGCGAATTGTATTATGATATAACGTTCTAAAAAATGGCATATTTTTGTTTCAAAACATTAAATTTAGCGATCCAAATATTTTCTTTCCTATTTGTTAATAAGCGATTACTTCTATTCCACAAGAGACAAGATTGATTAAGGTTCTATGTTATAAGATTTTTTTTGCAAATGAGGGACATTTTTATAGTCACTAGGCCTCACTCACGAACAATGATTAAGCCTAAGTATATCATTTATATCTAAGCCCTCCATCGGAAACCCTAATATATATATATATATATATAAGAAAACTCTAAAAATATCATCTGGTGTCACTAAGTAAGTGTCTCATGGGAGTCCACTAAGCACTAACATGGTGTAGTCTCTTGAAATTGTGTATGTTGCGAACTTAACGAATTTACCATGTCATTTTAAACAATTATCCTAATGTACCATGTTTTTCGGGTAAACATATGTTGTACCAAAACCATCTGAAGAATCCTATTCCTACCGTAGTTCATACCACCATGAAGTGTGATGTTTTTTTGTTCTACATACCGTACGTCTTGAACTGTGATCTATGTAACATTGATCTTTTAGCAGTTTTCAAAGCAGCTACAACTTATTATTGCATCGAATTAGGTACAGTTGTGACGCAGAACGGAAGTACAAGAGTTTACTAACGTAAGCTCTTAGAACGCAAACTGAAATCCACCAGAGAATAAACTCAATTTTATCAATAGAAAAAATAAATTATCCCCTTAATTCAACCCATGAGCTGGGTTTTATAGTTACAGACTTCCTTTCCAATCTATGATAGGATTCTTAGAAATATGGAAACCAAATCCTACAGAATAACTAACTTCCTATTAAACTTCTACTACCATAAAATAATCTACTTCCTAATTAAACACTATTACCATGAAATAGATTTATTTTCTATTAATAATAATTAAATAATAATAATAATCCGACGTTTCTACCGAAGAGGCTGAACTCCCGAAGACGAAGCTTTCCCGAAGAGGTCTGACTCCCGAAGAGACTGAACTCCCGAAGACGAAGCTCATGTCCGAAGCCCTTTCTTTGACTTATTCTTTCCCAGACGTCTATCTATCTCTTCTTCAAATTCTAATGCCATTTGTCCTACATCAGTCCCTTCCACCTGCAAAGAACTCGACCACGAGTTACTTTCTGGATAAAGTGGCTCATCACCATGAAACCCGTAAAGATCAGCTACATTAAAAGTACGAGAGATGTTCATATTTGGCGGCAGATCGATCACGTAGGCATTATCATTGATCTTTTTGATTACTTTATACGGACCATATTTCCGTGGCTTCAACTTATTGTAAGACCCGATCGGAAACCTTTCCTTTCGCAGAAACACCATAACCTGATCCCCTTCGGCAAACACCTTCAAACGTCTCTTGGCATCACTAAGTTTTTCACTGAAAAACGCCACTGGCCTTTTTTCTTGGGACAAAACGGCCCCGATCCCGACTCCACTAGCATCACACTCCACCTCGAACAGTTTTTCAAAGCTGGGCAGAGCGAGCACAGGAGTAGTGCATAATTTTTCTTTAATGACTGCAAAAGCTGTTTCAGCTGCTTCTCCCCATTGAAATTTACCCCTTTTTAAACATTCTGTAATGGGTGCCACAATGCTACTGAAATCTCTGATAAATCGTCGATAAAATGTCGCCAACCCATGGAAACTCCTCACTTCCCCCACTGTCTTGGGAGTTGGCCATTCACGTATGGCTCTCACCTTTTCTTCGTCAACCAATATCCCCTCTGAACTGACCACATATCCAAGGAACACTAGGCGTTCGGTCATCCAATTGCACTTTTTAAGATTAATAAAAAGTTTATTTTCGGACAACACTTCTAGCACTGCCCGAAGATGCTCCATATGATCTTCTTCATTCCGACTATAGATTAGTATGTCATCAAAATAAACGACAACATATTTTCCAATGAAAGGTCGTAGTACCTGGTTCATAATCCTCATGAATGTACTAGGTGCATTGGATAATCCGAAGGGCATAACCACCCACTCGTAGAGCCCATCCTTTGTTTTGAAAGCCGTTTTCCATTCGTCTCCAGGCTTGATTCGAATCTGATGATATCCACTTCGCAAATCTATTTTGGAAAATAATTTTGACCCTTCCAACATATCCAGCATGTCATCCAATCTTGGGATCGGAAAACTGTATCTGACAGTTATCTTGTTAATTGCACGGCTATCAATGCACATTCTCCAACTACCATCTTTCTTTGGAACCAGTAATGCAGGGACCGCGCACGGACTCATGCTTTCTCGAATAAATCCCTTCTTTAATAATTCCTCCACTTTTTCCTGTAAAATCTTATTTTCCTTGGGACTCATCCGATAATGAGGCAAATTAGGTAAACGAGCTCCCGGAATTAAATCAATGTGGTGTTGAATATCCCTCAAAGGTGGAAGATCATCTGGTAAATCATCAGACACCAACTCACTGAATTCGGTCAAAAGGGACTGTACCTTCACGGATTCCACAATTCTTGGTTCCTTTTCTACCACCAGAGCTCGCACAACAATAACATGTACCTCCCGTGCTTCCTTAATCTCGGACTCGAGTTCAGTTGCTGAAGTGATTAGAGAAAGTAAGGGAGGATCTTCGGCTGCGGTTGTACTTGAGCCTCCATCGGGATTTCGTTTTGGAACCATTGCAATCTTCCTGCCATCCCATCCGAAGACAAAAACGTTGTCACGACCTCTATAGGTGACATCCATGTCAAACTGCCATGGTCGTCCTAATATCACGTGACTAGCATCCATGTCGACTACGTCACAGATCACTTCATCTCGGTAATGCTGACCGATCGAAATAGGTAGCCTGCAAACTTCGGTCACATTTACTTTCGGTCCCTTCTGAATCCATCCGATAGCATAAGGTTTCGGATGCTTTTCGACTTGGAGATTTAGATGTTCTACCAATCTTCTGGACACAAAATTCTCGCAACTTCCACTGTCAAGGATAACATCACAGACTTTACCCCGAACACTGCAGTATGTTTTAAAGATGTTGTTCCTTTGTGATGAGTCTCCTAACTTTGTTGAACACATCACCCGCTGAATCACGCAATTTACATGTTCCCCTTGTTCCTCAGCTATTTCTGCCTCACCCCAGAATTCGCCCCTGTCAATTCCTTCCTGAACCTCTTCTTCATCTTCTTCAATACCCACGAAGTTCACTGATTTCCTGGTCGGACACTCATTCGAACGATGCCCTGGTTGACCGCATCGGTAACACTTGAAACCTCCAGTTTTTGCATAGGGGTTTGGTGTTCGAGGAGTTTCTCTCGTGGGCACGCCTGTAGATTGTGTTCCTACAGGATTATTAGTGGGGCCCGAACCCCTTTGGGTCTGATCGATATTAACTTTAGGCTGATTCCTCCCATCGCTTGGTGAAAATCGGTTTCTGTTCGCAACTGTATTGGATGTCTCCGCCATATCCTTTTTATAGTAGGTCGTCCGATTGTAGGTTTTCTCCATCAACTCTGCTTTTAAGGCCATGTTATGTGCTTCGTCCACTGTCCAGACGACTTGTAGTCCAATCTTGTCGCGAATGTCTGGTTTCAATCCTTCCAAGTATCTGGCCACTTGTTGTCCTTCAGTCTCGTTTAAGTTGTTACGAACTGATAGCCTAGTCCACTCCTCAGTATAATCCGTGACAGTCCTGTTACCCTGTACACAATTCTGATAACTTCGAAAAATAAATTGTTCGTAATCTGGGGGTAAGAACCTGTTCATCATCAGTTGTTTCATTCGCCTCCAGGATCGTACAGGTACTTTGCCTTGTCGTCGCCGATCCATCTGCAGCTTCTCCCACCAAACAGCAGCCCCGCTTCTTAATTTGTATGCTACTAAATTAACTTGTCGCTCTGCCGTGACTTCGGTTAATTCGAAGAATCTCTCAACCTCAGAAATCCAATCTAAAAACTCTTCGATCTGTAGCTTACCTTGAAACAATGGTATATCCGCACGTATCCTATAGTCAGCTTGATTTGGGTTTCGGTTTCGCTAGGGATTTCTTTGGTTTCCTGCTAGTTCTTCCTCAGAGTCTTCATCACTCAAATCTTCAAACTGAACATATCCCACTGCTCCAGGCTGGCGTACTCTTCCAGGGCGGTCAAGGGCAAATCCCTCGTGTCCAACTCTGTTGCCACGACCAACACCGTTAGGATCGGGTTGTTGCACTAACAGTTGTTGCAATAAGGTTTCTAGCCTCGCAATCGACTGTCGTTGCTCATTGATTGCTGCCCATAATTCGGCATCCTTGCGACCAACGTCGTCAAGGTTATCTCTTCCATCTTCGTTGTTAGCCATCGCACCAGGAAAATCTGGGCTCTGATACCAATTGACGCAGAACGGAAGTACAAGAGTTTACTAACGTAAGCTCTTAGAACGCAAACTGGAATCCACCAGAGAATAAACTCAATTTTATCAATAGAAAAAATAAATTATCCCCTTAATTCAACCCATGAGCTGGGTTTTATAGTTACAGACTTCCTTTCCAATCTATGATAGGATTCTTAGAAATATGGAAACCAAATCCTACAGAATAACTAACTTCCTATTAAACTTCTACTACCATAAAATAATCTACTTCCTAATTAAACACTATTACCATGAAATAGATTTATTTTCTATTAATAATAATTAAATAATAATAATAATCCGACGTTTCTACCGAAGAGGCTGAACTCCCGAAGACGAAGCTTTCCCGAAGAGGTCTGACTCTCGAAGAGACTGAACTCCCGAAGACGAAGCTCATGTCCGAAGCCCTTTCTTTGACTTATTCTTTCCCAGACGTCTATCTATCTCTTCTTCAAATTCTAATGCCATTTGTCCTACATCAAGTTGGTGTATTTTAAATGTAACTGTTATTTAGGGATTGAGGCTAGAGCTGTGCGCAAAGGACCGGGTAGGGTTGCTATCTGAAGTAACAAGAGTTCTTCGTGAATATGGGCTGTCTGTTACAAGAGCGGGTGTGACAACAGTTGGGGAGCAAGCAATGAGTATATTCTACATAAGAGATGCTTCAGGAAATCCAGTGGACATGAAAACTATTGAAGAACTTAGGAAAGAAATTGGACAGAGGATGATGCTAAATGTGAAGAAAGCCCCAACAAGTGCAAAGGCACCTGAAGATAGTGGATGGACAAAGCCAAGCTTCTTCTTTGGAGGCTTAATGGGAAAGTTCCTGGCCTGAAACTGTTCATTTCTATGTGAAATTGTATAGAATAAAGATGTTCTGTATTGTCGTCCAGGTCTTTGTTGAATTCTATTTAATATGAAATGTAAAGTTGTGAACATTTTGCTTTTGCGTTGCCTTTTATACTTTATATATATATATATATATATATATATATATATATATATATATATTGCAAGTTTAGGGAATTTAACAATCTTAGCTTTGCCAAGATTGAATCCCGATCTCATGGTTCGCATAAAGTGGGCATTACCACCTAACCACCATGAGGCGGGGATTATACTCGTATATATTCCATTGTCCTTTCCCTCTTCCCGCAGCACGAATGAGGGTCCCAATCACTATTAACGTGAGACAGTGTCTTGTGTAATTATCAAATTTTGGTAATATTAATTCCCAACTTCAAAATAATTGCTTGAAAAAGAGTTGAGTCACTGTGGACTACAAACGTCCCTTACCTTTATTGTTTAAGGCATCCTCAACCCAGTTACTGCAGGCTACAAGTTCCATGTTTAGTAGAAGTCTACTCAGCAAAGTCCAACAATGGGATTTGGCATGCTGTTTTTCCTATCTTTTCTTTTTGTTTTTTCTTTTTCTAAAAGGCGAAAAAATAAATTTTATTGCTGAAAATTATTCCATAATCCAAAAGTTTTGGGTTAGGATATATATAAATTACAAATAATTTCCTGAGCATACTTGTTATAGTTGATACTTGCAAAGCCTATTCGTTAATATGTTCTGATATACTACAATAAAAAAGCATTTCAAACCCAAAAACATACTTGAATTACCTTTTTGATTCAAGGATGGGGTGATATAAAAATAAGGATTCCTTCCTTTGAATTTGAATATGATCCTATTTACGTTTGATAATTCTAAACATGTAATTAAATTATTCATTTTTAAAATAACAATTTTGTATTTGATAATACTTTTTTTAAATAGTTTAACACGTAATCGAATTGTAATTTTTTAACCAAAATATTTTGTTTATTCAGGTATTTTAAGTTATAACTCTTTAAATTTTCAGTATTTGCTTACAAATTAAATTTTGAAAATTACATAATTCGGGATCTGAATAACCGTATTAGGAATTTTAAAAAAATAATTAAATATTTGGAATTATGTGTTATGTATTGTTAATTTAAAATTATTAAACTAGACATCTAGATTTTGTTAAGCTTATAAATTATTATGGTTGTGAGTTATGGTAGATGATTGCTTGAAAACTCTACTATTGAAATTTTGAAATGTAATTTTTTATTTAATGAAGATGGGTTCTATTTTCGGTTATATACTGAAATAATCAAATAACAATTTTCAATAATTCAGTTATTCTATAATTTCATTTTTTGTTCGAATATCAAAAATATAATAATTTAATATTTAATTATAATTAAATAAATAATTTTAATTTTGTAAGTAAACCAAGCGCATACCCCCCAAGGGCCAAACCAATATTATTGAATACCCAATCCATAATCTAACTCTAGTTTTGTGGCTTATCAGTCGAACTCGACCCCATACGTATATTTATCTCCACATCGAATTAGTTTTTAGAAAATATGAAATTAAAAATATAAGACTCAATTATCTACACCTCAGCATTACATAACAAATAATAACCATATGTATGTAATAAGCCCCACCTCAACAATTTCTCTTCAAATCGTATTTCCATTCATACAATGATACAAACCAACCAAAGGATTAAAGGATGTTTTATCATTTTATGATGATGGTGGCATCCATTTTATATATTACTCTCTCTCCGTTTATAAAATATAAGATTAATATTTATTTTTTCAAATTTATCAAATATTTCTAAATTTATACAATACAATTTCAAAAAATTGCAAACTATTTATAGCGCACTATTAATTATACAAAAAAAAAAATATTCTTAAAAATTAAATGAATCTTACCAATATATGTTTAAAAACATTTTAGATATACTTTAAAAAATCGAAGGTGAGTGAGTATATGTTAACTAACTTTAGAAGTGCACCACTAATATAGGAGCATTTGGTAGCTAGCTAGCTCAACTGGGAAAAGGATAAAGAGTGATTGAATGTAGTATATATATATATATATATATATATATATATATATATATATATGAGTTAGGCCAATGTTGAAATTTTAAGTAAAAAAGCTAAGGTTCCTTTTACGAAAAATGTTTTCCAAATTTGTAAATGTTTGATAGGAGAATGAAAACCTAGTTAACCAAAAATTGTTTTACAAGGCAATATGCATTTAAACGTAGGTTTTCTCCAAACATGCAACTTTTTGAACCTATCATTTGTGAAAATATATAACACAACTTATTTCTCTGAAATCCTTTTTTGAAAAAAATATATTATTTTAAACAAATTGAGCATACGATTTCGACATTTATAAGTTATAAGACTTGCTATAGTATTGTAAAACAATATAGAAATTGATAAATGTATTCATTATTTGATCAATTATGCTCAATTGGTACAAATTAATCGAGTAAACTGATCACCTGGGAAAATTGAACCAAAGTGTATCTATTTTTTTATTTTTATTTTTTTTGTAAATTCTAATGATGGTGGAACCAGAATCAGATACTAGCTAGATAAGTAAATAAAAAATTATCTAATTTATTTAGAAAAAATATTAATGAATTATACAATACAATCACTTAATTCTTTATTTAAGTAAACTCTTTCTAATATTATATTTTTGAGCTGTCATACATTTAATCACGTACATCTGCTAAGTCCACAGTAACTAATGACTTTTAAAAAATCATTTATCACTTGATTTAGCCATGAAAATTTAATTATTTGTTATGCTCTTGCCAAGAAAAAGTTAAGTAACGCGTGACCAGTTCAAATCTGCAAACAGACAAATGAATACATATGCTTACGAGTTATACGTACGGTGGAAGTCAAGAGAAGAAGATAATATATATTTAGTTAGGTCAAATAAATGAGTAATTATTTAGTGATCTTAAGAATATTTTATATTATTTATATATTATTATTTTAATATTTAAAATAAATTATTTTATTTTAACAACATATAAATAATATAAAGTATGACGTGATAAGTGTTTTATGAGAATAAAGTGACGGACAGTAGAAGAAAATTTTAGGGTAAAATAATGAATATAACCTTTTTTAAATAAATTTTTTGTAAGAACTCTAGTTAAATTATAACATATATTTACTTAATATTGAAGGGAATTGAACTATTTATCCCACATTAATTTATTATTAATGCAGTATATATATATGTAGATTAGACTAATAAGTATGTTAGATCACCTGATTACTTAAAAAATTAACCTATTAGGTTGAGACTGTGACGCCCCCAAATCTAGGCCCACACAGCCCAAACTTGAGTCGTCAAAAGACTACAACAAAATTATTACAACAAAACACAACGTACAACAATACCGTGTATAATAATACACAACTAAGTCTTCACTATTATTGCCACACTATTTTACAACACGTGAAGACTATAATAGATATCCCTCGGACTCTCACTCCATTCCCCGGCTAGACCCAGCTACGTTCTCATATCCTGTTGAAAAATAATGGAACAAAAGGGTGAGCTCAAATAGCCCAGTAAGAAATATCATGACTAAGATAATGACGAATAAATTATCATTAGCCTTCAACAGGTGAGTTCTTGATAGAATACACCAGAATACAAGGTGTATATCAAAAACTGCAGTTAAATTCTTGAACAATGTTCAGATCAATAATAGCGGCGGAATGAGCAATCTATTAGAAGAATAATGTAGACTATAATGTCCACGCGCTTCTCTTTTTCGTAAAAACATCATCAACTTTTATCATCTGAAATACCATTAGTCAAGATAATACAAATTCACAGTTCCTGATCATAATCATGCAAATCAACAGTTCATCTATGCGTTACGGGCCAAAGAGAACATTCAATATAGCACCAGCGGTCATGATTATACCAGATTCAGCCTTTGGTCATAATCATACCAAACAACAGTTCATCTATGCACTACGGGCCAAAGAGAACTTTCAATATAACAACAACGGTCATGATTATACCAGATTCAGCCTTTGGTTATAATCATACCAAACAACAGTTCATCTATGCACTACGGGCCAAAGAGAACTTTCACCACGTGCCATAAAAGACACCGAACAGATGTATCGCCTTTAACCTAATATATCGCCTTTAACCTATCATCTGTTCAACAAATATATCACATCTGTGCCCCCGGCCACAGATATTCACAACAGCTTGATTCTTGATGATTAGTACAAATAATAGTGATACAATTGATGAACAGAAGAAACAGGATAAACAATAAGTATCGGAAGTTTACTTTGTGCAGATTCAAATAATGTCCAAATTGTTAACATGATGTGGAGTGAAATTTAAAAATGTTATTCAAGATTCTCAGTTCAGAATAACGGTTACAGTTCAATAGAAAGATTCAGAAAATAGGAAGGTTCAGTTGAAATAATGAAGTTCAACTATTATGGAACATATAATATTTTCAGGAATTATAGAAGCAATAGTTCCATAATAAGTTTCGATTCAGGAGTATGAAAGAAAATAATATCCCTTACCGTAGCAAGTTCAAGAGTGAAAAAAAAATGACATTTCTTACCTTAACACGTGACTGGATATTGATTTAAATGAGATTGATCAACTTGAAAAATTCTTGCACTCCTTTTGGCTTTCAAACACTCAAAATAACCTTATTATGCTCAAAATTCTCTCACAATAAACTTATAGAAATATTTATGTATTTTAGATATGATTTTCTTATTCAGCGAAGGGGCCTATTTATAGCAAATGAAGTTACTATGCGTAGCACGCCAAGGAAGGAAAAAAAATGAGGGCTGCGCCGCCTAAGGCTGCGCAAACGTTTTAAAAGAAATTTTCAATACTTGCACAGTAACTTTGCACAGTAACTTTAAAATTTTCAAAAAGTGAACAGTAATGAACAGTAACTTTTGTCGGCAGATGAACAGTGACTTTCCCGAGATGAACAGTAACTTCCGTCAGTGAATAGTAACTTTTTCGGGAATGAATAGTAAATTCCGAGAGTGAATAGTAACTTTTGAAAAATAAAATTTTTATTTTTCCTGTGGGTCCAACATATAAAATAAAATAATGCTACAACAATAATTCAACAATAATGTAATAAACACGTTACAGATTATTATAAATTACAGTATATTTGCAACTGTGACAATTATTAGGTTTAATAATTTTAAAAACAGTGCAGCAACAATTATTGAGTCGATGATATGAAATACAGTGTAATAACAATTATTGAATCAATAATGCAAAATACTGTGTAACAACAATTATTGAATTGATAATATAAAATATTATGCAGTGACAATTATTGATGAAATGATGCGCAACAGTTACGGTGTCAATTATCAGACCAATAATATGAGACACTGTGCAATACCGTGTGCTACTGTAGAGTACTGTGTGCTACAGAAAATACCATAAATTACCGTATGCTACTATTCTTTTATCACCGGTATTTTAACAGTTAATACCGTTGACTATTTTTATTTAAAAAGGTTACTTCTGTCGTTTTCTATATCCGACAAATATTCCGTTGTGGGGTCCACCAATAATTAGTTATTTCGGCGCCGTCGTACGGCCCGAATATTCCCCGACAAAACGAATATTGTCCGACAAAATAAAATTTGCACATAACATCCTTAACTTTCAATTTTATCAATTTAACCACTTACTGTTTCATGAAAAAATATACATGAAGAAAAATTAAATTTTATATTTCATAAAATTCGGGGTCTTACAGAGACTCCACTATACTTATTAATTCATCTACACTTTTGAATTTACCCGATGTGGGATTCATGTGAAATATTTCAACAATTTCCACTTTTCATTTTAATACTCATCATAAGTATTACACGCTAGAGTATTCACCATTGAGCACACCTTTGAATTCCTTTTAAGAGCCATGCTCGACTCTAACATTACTCCACCACGTCGGAGATAAACGTGAGAGTACAATATTGCTCATTGTGAACCCTTTACCCTAAGCCCGCTCCATTCTACTCAAATCATACTTTACCACGTAGTGACAAACGCGTGAATGATTCCCTTGTGCTCCACCACGCAACTCAACTATATTTGCTCTACCGCGCGGAGGGAGTACACGCGGCCTACGAATGCTCCACCTTGGAGAACCAATCTGATATTTAGGTCCATCGAACCATGAGCTCTGATACTACTTGAAGGAATTGAACGATCAATCCCGCATCACTTCATTATCAATGCAGCGCACATCTGTGTAAACTGGGCCAATAAGTATGTTAGATCACCTCCTTATCCAAAAAGGTTAACCTATTAGGTTGAGACTCCACCATACTTATTAATCCATCTATACTCTTGAATTTACCGGATGTAGGATTCATATAAAATATCACAACAAATATATTATCTCGATAATACATTATGTTTAAAAAAAAAAAACTTTAAGGTACACTTAAATATATTTGAAGTATTAATTAGGGTACAAAACTTACCAATCTTAAAAATTTTGAGGTTCAAAGTGTATTTTACTCATTATTAAATTAATACTGGATTTCTATATTCTTCTTTACTATGACTTATACTAAATTATATAAATTGTTTTGATATTCCATATGAACATTTTACATGTTTATGAGTTTTAAAGAGGAGAAAAAAAAATTAAGAAAGAGATTCAAAGTATCTTGTTTGTTTGTGAATTTTTTTAAAAGAGTAACAAAAATAGAAAATAAAAAGAAATGATTTTTTTTTATTAAAAACTAAAATGACATATTAAAATATTTATTAAAAACTAAATCGACATATTAAAATATTAAAATATTAAAATATTTTTTTTTATGATTTCTCAGTGTAATTTCATAAGAGTAAATTTATTATCTATTCTTTAAATTAAAATTTTATTTTAAAACTCAAAATTTATCTCTTTTTTTCTCGACTCACAAACACACTGTTAATTATTTATGTCGAAGTAGTCATACGCATTGGAATTTGGATGCCAAAGAAGTACATCAAATTGCTTAATTCAATTTCGATGTCAAAGAAGTCAACATGTAATTGCTTTATTCAATTAAAAGTTAACCAAATCATTCAATTTGTTAGCTTTTCATAATTCATATACATAATAATACATTTCGTACAAGTATTGTTTTCCATTATTTTTTTATATAACAGAATTTTGATACACGTACAAGTACTCCGAGTGTAGACTGTAGTTCTCCCATGTAACACGTTATAGAAATCTCTGGACTTGAGAGGTCTTGTAACGTTTGATAAGGGCTATTTAGTATTTTTATTATTATACCCAATGAAAGTATGTTTTTTTTATTTGTCAAAGATTTTTTTTCCAGGTTAATTTAGCATTTTATTTAGATAGTTGATAATATCAGAGTAATATTCATATTATCAGAATAAATATACATTTAGCGATATTTTTACACTTATTTTAACAATGTTTTGAACTTTCAAAGATACTCATTACTTTGGCACCATAATTATTATTTTGACATTATTAATAACTTTTTATTTTAAGTCTAAAAATTGAAGATTTTTAATTCTTGTTGTGTTTATGTTATGAATATTTTAAAGTGTGGTTTGTATGTTTCCAGTTTATATAACATAAGTTTGATAAACAAAAAATAAGTAGGGTTATTTTCTTAGAATGACTACCCAGTATGAATATACCTGTTCTTCCCGATTACATTCTCATAGGAAACAGAAGCAAAAAGCAAAAATTATTTTTCTTAAAACAAATAAAACTTCCAATGAACACCCCCGCACCCCTCCCCTCTGTTTTTTAATGGACATATAGGTATTAAATTATTAAGATTTTTTCACGAATATTTTGTTATTTAATTATAATTTAACAATGCACCAAACGATTTCCATAAGATTTTGTAGTTTTTTTTAATCGAATATGACAAAATCTGTCTATTCTGTTGTTATCCTCTAGTTAATTATCTCAGAAATTGATGGAATGGCTCCAAATTATTACATATTTATTTCATTCTAAAAATATACATTTTGCATGTCTAGGTCACATACGTAAACGCACATTAAATTGATGGATTGCTAACGCCCACAAACGCATCTACGGTTCCAAAAACCATGTGGGTGTGCATTAATTTGGCAGGGACCAACAATACACACACACACACACACACACTAATTTTGCATAAGTAAATATCAAAATTATTTTGTATTTTAAAAAAATGATCTTAAGTAAATTATTTAACATCGATCTTTGAAACTATATACCATAATTACTCTTCTCCATGGCACGCAAAGTTTATTTACATTTGTTGGACAGTGAAATTAAACATTCGGCTTACATGTCACAAAATGGTATTATCTGTTCGTAGGATAATTGTTATCCTAGAATAAATCTAACGAAACGTTAGTCAGAATTTCATTATGATATATAATACATGATGTGCCGTGTATTTTTCGTTGTCTTAATTAGCTTTGTTTTCAATCAGTACATTATTATTTATGCGTCTATAAAAGACTTTTAAGTCTAATAGACTTGAGTTACCGTCTTACAAAATAAAGTATCATGTAGTTACCATATTCAATACTAACTTATGTATGCTACTTACTTTTCTTAATAGGACCTCTTTATACAATTTCAACTAAGAATTACAATTCTATTGAGATGGGGACGTAATTGGTGCAGCTTTAATCCAAGAAGATTTTGAAAAACAAAAATCTATTTATTAAGTTCGCCATTATTTTCGGGACGCTGAGACCAAGTATTCAAATCTTGATAAATTAGCATATGCACTAGTCATAACAAACAGAAAGTTTAGTAGTTTTTTTAAGGGAGAACCATTATTATTCTGATAGATCAACCCCTCAAGAGAATTCTTTATCAACATGATCTGTCTAGGAGATGGCAGCACGGGCAATCGAACTCGCTAAATTTAGTTCGGAGTTTCGTCCTTGAATCGCCATCAAAGCACAAGCTTTTATTGACTTCAACACAAAATGCTCATTCCCTGAAGATATGGAAATAGATTAGCCGAAAGGTGAAGTTGCTACTCCGAAAGGAGGAGAATCATCAAAATATCTAGCTTGAACATTGTTTGTAGATGGGTCTTCCACCAGACTAAGGAGTGGAGTGGGCCTAATCTTAACTTCGCAAGAAGAATCCCAAGAGCAACAAGTTATATAGTTTAGCTTTATGGCTACAAACAGTATCTCATAATACGAAACCCTTCCAGCGGGACTCAAATTGGCCACAAGCCTTGGGGTACAGAACTTAATCATCTACAATGACTCTCAATTAGTTGTCAAACAAGTATTGGGGGAATATAAGGCCCGTGAAACTCATTTACAAGCCTATCTACAGCTCGTTCATTCTCTGTTTGGCGAATTCCCTAAGTATCAGCTCATCGGCGTAGCCCAAAGTAAGAATGTTATGTCTGATGTACTTTCTAAATTGGTAAGCACGGATCAAGGATCTCTGAAAGGATCATTCTATCTAGAAATCTTGGAAGAACTTAGTACTACAGTTTGAGAAGTCATGGATATTGATTAAGAAATCTCTTGAATGACCTCTATCATCAATTTCTTGAGAAATGATATGTTTTTCGAAGACAAAATGTGCGGGAAATAAAGCACAAGTCAACAAGATATTATATTATTAATGGTCAATTGTATAGATGATCATATTTCTCTCCTCTTATTCTCTGACTAGGGCAAAAAAAAAAGTTGATTATGCCCTTTAGGAGGTACACGAAGGAATCTGTGGAGATCACATCAAAGCTAAAACACTTGCAAACAAATTTTTTGGCAGGGTCATTACTGGCCCACAATGGTTCAAGATGCTAAGATTGTCAAAAGATGTCATAAATGCCAACTTTTTGCCCAATACCTCATCATCCTCCCAAGGAGTTCACCCCAGTTCTGTCCCCGATTCCTTTCGCCATTTGGGGGATCGATCTATTAGGACCACACCTACAAGGAAAAGGGCAACTAAAGTTTGTGATTGTGGCAATTGATTACTTGACTAAATGGTTCAAAGTTAAGCCTCTAACACAAATCATCGATGAGATTTGTCTTCAGTTCTTCAAACAGCATGTCGTATACCGCTTCGGTATCCCTATGGTCATAATTTCGGATAACAGGCTATAAAGGAGTTGAGCATATAATATCACCGAACTTCAGTTGGTCATCCTCAAGCCAATGGCTAGGTTGAAGTCACTAATCGAACACTCTTTAACAAAATCGAAATGAGGTTAGAAGATGTCAAAGGAATATAGTCCGAAGAGCTTTTACATGTCTTATGGGCTTATCATACAACACCTTGAATAACTACTGAAGATACTCCATTCAAATTAATGTGTTGATCTGAAGCTCTAAATTCAATTGAAATTAGGGTTCCCTTAGCCAGAGTTCAAAACTTTGATAAACTCCTTTGATAAGCTCTACTTTGATAAAGGGCTTCGGTTGAACCTTGACTAGCTTGAAGAAAGTCGTGATATGGTAGTCCTTAGACTCGCAACGTACCAATAACGAATGGCTCAACACTTCAACAAAAAGGTTTAAAATAGAACATTCCAAGTTGGCAACCTAGTTCTTCAGTAGACTGAAGCATTTACGCCTCATGACAGAAGAAAATTAATGCCTACATGGAAAGGTCCTTACATAATCAATACAGTATTGAAGCTTGGAACATACAAACTTCAGACTATGGACAGAAAGCCAATTCCAAATATCTGGCATGTTGTTTGGCTTTGTCGGTACTTTCAGTGATAGATTTCATCAATATTGAGTAATACTTGATATTGAATAATTCGATCCATACTATGGCGTTGAGTTTAACTTCATCAACAAAATTTGATATTGAATAATTCGATGAGAATATTAGTTTTAGTCTTTAGCAGGTACAGATGAAGGTTGTTCTTACACAGTAGGGTTTAAAGAAAGTCATTGTAGGGAAGCCAGTGAAACTTGTAGATATGTTTGATACGGATTGGGAGACGAAGAAAGCTAGTGAGATGTCTGAGTCAGAATGGAAAGCTATAGATGATAAAGCACTTTTGGCAATTCAATTGTGCCTTTCAAATGATGTGTTGTAGAAAGTGTTAGCGAAAACTACAGTTGTTATTTTGTGGAAGAAATTTGTAACCCCCCAAAATTCCAATACCTTTTACAGCGGACTTTGTGCGTTTAACTCCATAATATCTACCAATAACTTAACCAATGATCCCATAATCTTATTGGTTGTACTAATATATTACAGACAATTCTTTAAAAAATTCTTTTACTTAATCCATGGATCTTAACTTGGTCTCGATCTCATCATTTCTACAAATATCAACTTGTAGTTCATTCGTATATATGAATAACACCATATATACTAGTTAATTTTTTACCTTAAGATTTAGACATTCTATGCTTTTATATATCCAAGGTTCACAACATTAATAATATGATTGTTCTTAGAACAAAAGAATTTTGCGATAAATATTTGCATTTTTATCCGTGGTGAGATTCATTTTCTTACAGAACTCTCCTTATTATTCAATACTCTCACTTAGATACATATCTTCATAGAACTATCTCTTCATATAAATATTTTCTATTTATCTGAAATTCATACTATTAATAACACACTTATACTTGGAATAGAGGAACCTTGTTATGAATTTGATTTCTTCATCGGTACTAGATTTCTGTTCTTATAACACTCACAATGTTATTAATATTCTCATTCAAATATAGAGTTCTTTATCAACATTAGTTTAATGTTTAACAATTCTAAGTTATATCAAATTTAAAGATATAACACTCTTTGATAATAATATAATAATATCATTGAATAATATTCGGTTACATGTTTGCTTGTTCATATACAAAAGTCATCAAGACTTAAATAAAAGACAAGTAAATAATCTAGTCTACACATTCTTCTTTACGTCCATGAACTTCTTAGTATTCTTCTTAATTGCTAATAAAGGTTTATTCGCAATAATGAACACAACGGCTCAGCAAGTCTAACAAATAATACATACACAGTTTATACTTTCATATAAACTTTAACATGCTTTAACTCAATAATATAACATTTCATAGTCAATTATCATTCACAAATAACCACATGAAATTTCAAATCTCATTTAGCATTTAACAGATTAAAATACATGTATAGGACTTAACTCCATTTATCGTTTACGCAAAGTTTTACATCTTTCGTACGTCCTACATATATCATTCGATTTACCAATTAGTCGCTAATGGACCTCATATTTTGGTTTAATGAACTTACATAGTCATCTCATACAAAATCAAGCTTATTTTTGCAAGAAAAATTGACCGGATCCGACTCGACCCTACCCAATTGAACTGACTCGACCTGGGCAACATTTACACTTTCTGGACAGATTGTTCTAAAGCTGCGACGCTGCCCATGACCGCTGCGGCTCTAGGACAAATTTTAAAAACCCTAATTTTGGTTGCCCGAACCTCTTTTACTTAACTAGAATAACTTCTTTGTTTCTTAACATTTTTTAGAGATTCTTGAGTCTATTCTCATAAAAAATTCCCCCTCTACAACTTTGTTTTAGATTTGAAGTCAAGATTCCAACCGCAAGGGGTCGTAAAATTATAATCAATGTCAGAATGAAAACTAGGTTCATCTTTCTTTGATCCGATTGGTAAAACATAATACCTCAAGCATTAATTTGTTAAGATAATATGTTCTAACACTCAATAACACTTAATAACATAAAAATAACAAAATTATAAACCTAATTATATAGATATTTATGATTTTTACTCAAGAACACGAAGAATGAAAGACGAAATGAAAACTAGTTTCATACGTACTTGCTTTCGCTTACTAAAACTTGATGCAATTAACATTGTAAAGCTAAGACATCTTGTTTCATACGTACTTGCTTTCGCTTGCTAAAACTTGATGCAATTAACATTGTAAAGCTAAGACATCTTGTTTTACCACTCTATAACACTAAATTATAAAATCATAAACCTACTTATGTTAAAAATTATGACTTTCATTTAAAAACACGAAGAACGAATCAAACATCGTAAAAACTAAGGTTTTGATGATTTCGATTCGATACTTGAAATGAAATTAACATTATAACTACTTGTAAAAGTCATTTTTACTAGACATGAAATAAATTGAGTATTATACCTACGTATAATTATTCGATTTATCTAAACTATGAATGAAAAATCGACATAATAACAACTAGAGATTACCTCTGGGAATGCAAGCTTTGACAACAATTTGTGCAAGACTTCTTTACTCTTCAACAAGATTAATCTAACAATATTACTCTACAGCTTCTTTGCTCTCAATTTACTTATGAAATGGCGAAAAACTAATGAACTTAAGCTCTCTATTTATAGGTCCTTCAAGGTTAGGGTATAAAGGTAATAATAACAACTAAATTTTGGCTCCAAGTTTGGCTTGGCTCCGAGCTTTATATTTTGGCTCCAAGCCTTAAATATCTAAGACCCTAATGCCCTTCATCTTGCTTGCTAAATGACCTTCCATGTGCTTCCCTTACCAAATCTCATACTTTGACTTTTTACTATTTACAGTTGATGACTTTTCATATTTATACCGTATAATTTTCATATTAGTATCGTATAATTTTTGTATTATACGTGTATTTATGAATAATAAATTTTTTAGGATTTAGGTTATAACCCTTAGGGTTCAACCATAGTTTAGGTTATAACCCTAGTTTAGGGTTTAGGTTATAATATTTTTTTTAATTTAGGTTTTAATCTTAAAATAATTTCTTAATTTTAATATGTGTTAAGGTTGAATACTTGAACCAAAACACAAAATTCTACACATAGAAAAATCACATAACATTTTTGAAGCTTCATTCAAGCTTTACTAATCACATAACACATAGTTTAGGTTAAAAGTTTAACCTCTAATCTTATACGATCATAGTTTTGAGTCGTATTAAGTTTTTAAGATAACTCAATGTATACTTGAGCAATCGTTCTTAGATTTTGAATTGACAATCTTTATATAAATATTTTCAGATCATATTTAAAATATTAGGGATATTACAAAATTAGAGTCTCTCTATTTAACGAAATCTCTCACCAATAGATTAAGACTTAAACAGTATCTTTACACATTGTATGTGTCAAAAAGATGGTGACATTAAGATCTTGAAGGTTAGTACTACAAAAAAATCCAGCTGACATGTTAACGACGTCGTTATCACGTATCAAGTTCAAACATTGCTCGGACCTGGTTAGTGTTCGATGCACTTGAGTTGTGCATTTGAGAAAAGGAGAAAATTCACCATTTGCACTATATTTTGAGGATTCAAGTTATGGTGCATATTTGTTGGGCGTGACATAAATCCTTATTAGATTTGGATTTTAGTATCACCAAGAATTTGTTTTGGTTTAGGAAAGTTATCTTTCCTAGTCATATTCCCTATCCTATTTCATTATGAAATTTTGTATGGCTTATAAATAGGTCTTAAGTTTTTGGAGTAAAGACATTCAGATATTCATAAACATTCAAAAATAATTATCATAATTCTTTATTTATCTTGTATTCTTCATATTATTATTTAATGAACTTCTTTTCGGTGATTTTTTTCTAATTTAGATTTTCACGTAAAAGTTTTTGTTAGCATCTTTATTTTTTTGTGTTAATTTGTTGTGTTTGTCATAACATAAAATTTTATGTTACTTATGATTGTTGAGCATTATCAATATAACCTTGTAGAAATGTATCTTCTTTGGCTATTTAGAGTTTTTAAATTAATAAGTGACACACATTACAATTATTTAAAAAAAAATTATATACTCTCATATTTTTTTTATATTTATATGGTTAGAAATTTTTTTAAAATCTAATAGATATGATATTTTACCATTATAAGACAACAAACTTATATGTATAGGGGTTTATTATTTTCCTTCCCCACTTACAGATATAATATACTATTCTTTTTTTATATTATTATATAGGTTATTTTAAAAAAAATCAAAATATAAAATATTTTAGATAAGGATGAATAATTAATTTGTGTATGAGTAATAATAAAATTTTAATTCAACATTAATTATTTAATATTAATGAAATTTTTTAATATATATAATTATATCTTAAATGACCTATATAATAAAAATATGAGAGTATTTTTTTGATATTAATCGGCTAAATCATGCAAAATTTGTCAAGACCAGGCGAAGAATGTATCTAGACAATTAGCAACAAAATAAAAAATAATGTATCTAGACAGCAACCAAAACAAGATTCATAATTCGACAGCAATCCATCTCGTCATTTCTTTTTATATGTAAATGAGATAAAGATGAATTGTGTGTCGGAAAAAGATAAAAAGATACTCATTTCCACCCTTTATATGCAAACAATGCTGCAGACCAAGCACTAGGTAGCTAGCTACATTGATAAGCTGATTGAATCTAGCCATTTAATGGCATCAATCACTATGTTATTTAGTATTGGATCTCTCTATTTTAAAGTTAGGAATATAAAAAATATATTTTTTATATAAAAAATAAAATAATATTTTATTACACAAGTCTAAAAATGCGTTTAAGAACAAATTTATGAAAAATGTGTTTTGGTCACAAGTACTCTGTACCAATATCACTTGCTCTTAAACCTAGAATCTCTACATCTTTTGGGCCAAGGTTTCACCACAAGTTAATAAAAGTTGATTTTGCTAAAAAAAAATATACTTTCGCTAAAAAAATTATACTTTTGAATGGTCACCAACCAAACAATTTTATATTTAATTTAAAAATATTTTTATTTTATCGTATCGCTCCGTTCGTTGTGTGTTTTGAAATAAACTCTCAACCTATATTAAAAGAAAATTAAAATTTTTATCTTATTTTTATATAATGGGTCACTTTTACTAATCATGCGCTTAACATGATATTTGTGATGTATTTAGAACTTAATACAATGTGATATTAGGTGGGTGAGATTAAATGTTTATTTTAGTTATTTGCGATCAAATTTAATACACGAGATCATTGTTTTTGAATGTAATTAAAAATAAAATTTAACAATCACATATTTGAAAAGTAATTGAAACTCAATAAATCGACAAATTCAGTATTCTTCATCCCTTCGTTTTGTTAGTGTAGTTAATTTTTCTTAGTTCAAAAAAAAGATAGAAAGAAGGAAGAGGACCAGATACACATTACAAGTATAATTTATTTTTGATGTTAATCTCTATTTTAAAAAACAACCGGCGAAAAGTATCATAGTATCACGATGTCATCATCCAATCAAAATAAAAGAATAATTGCCTGAATACTTATGGATTGAATTGATTCCTATCATTAATAACATATATATATATATATATATATATATATATATATATATATATATATATGTGTGTGTGTGTGTGTGTGTGTGTGTGTGTGTGTGTGAAAAGTCAGATGGATGCTCATTATCTTCCGTCTCATCAAAAGAATTTAAAGTTTATAATATCATATTTTCGACGTATGGCCGGCCTTATCTGTCTATCCGATTTTTAAGTTTCTAGTGAATTGTCCCAACTTCCAAAAATGGATACCCTAATCAATGAGCAGTGTTATTTCTCTCATCAGCAAGGTCTTTCTCCATTTTATAAGACATGGGAAATTATCGTTTTAAATTCACTCTTTTAAAAGTATTTATATACACAATCTATATGTTCTCTCTATTTTATATAAAGAACAATATATGCAAATTTTTGTAAATATTAATTATGTATTTTGACTTTACTTTTACTCCTAAAAATAATAAGTTGTTAGTTTAGCAATGAGATTATAATGACAAATTTGATAATATTGTGTTATTTTATATTTATTACAAAGCTTATTTTTTAGTTAAGCAAAAAAATTGGCATTTGAAACATTTTTTGTGAAACAAAAGGAAGTATAATGGACCCAAATTATGTCTAATGTATACTTTATATAATACAACAATATGTTCTACAAGAATAGCTAGTCTCATTATATATTTGTTTTGTTTCACAAAAAAAATCTTCTTTTTATTGATAATTGTGTAAAATGACACAATATTCTTGAATTTATTGTCGTAGTTTCAGTATCACGTCATGCCTAATAAACTATCAATTTTATTATTTTCAGTGATAAAATAAATCATTACTAGTAATTTGTACAGTTTGTAAATATTAAACTTTTCTAACACAAAAAGTAAACCTATAAATGATTATCAACAAGCTTAAATTAAACAGTCATTCGTGATGTAAGTTTAAATTTACAAATAAATAACAAGTGAGATTACTCTATCCCCGACCCTTTGTTGCAGAGATACAGAATACTAGAATAGCATAATCATATAGGAATAACATTTTTTTAAGGGTAATCTCAGAAGGATAAGTTGTCCTTTATCAAAATTCGAAGTACCATCATAAGTTATCCTTTATCAAAATTAGATTTTTTTTTTATTTTCATTAATTCAATATTTAGTTAAAAATTATGCGTTATTATGCATATTTCTCATTACTCTGACATTATCGATTATTTTTATTTTAAATTATTTAGCACCTCCTTAAAAATTTAGTACCAACCGTACAATACATTTTTAAGGTTATAGTCATTTATTTCAACTTTCGTGGAATATAATTTTTTGACAATGTTTTCTACACCGTATGAAAAATAAGATTAATAAAAATTATTTTAAATGGTTACGTGCAAGAAATTATTGCATGAACTTGAGATCCCTTCCGTCCGACTTAGTATATTTGGTTACATAATGTTTGGAATGTTTAGTGTATTTGAAAGTTAAAATGTATTTAAAATTTTTATTTATTTAATACAACTTATTTTAAAAATAATTTTTTTAACTCACAAATAAAACATTTAAAGTTCAAATATTAATGTATCAAAAATAATATGTTACATTTAAAATCTAAAATTATAAATATTATTACCATAAATATTAATAACTAAACAAACTTTAATACTTTTGATTCTTGAACTCCATAAATAAATTTTCTAGAAAGCATTTTCTAGAAAAGTGAACTAGTGTCTAGTGGTATGTTGCGTGTAGGTTGATCCCTCTGGATAGTGGTACGTGATGTGCTAGGCGTTTACTTTTAAGGGAAGATGTGAAATTGGAAAATGGTTGTGACCTCTAATTTTTGAAATGTGAGAGTGATGCGTGTGACGTGTGTGATCATAAATTATCTAAATGGTGCATTGATCCCTTCT
This sequence comes from Hedera helix, assembly GCA_947179155.2. Classification (NCBI taxonomy): domain Eukaryota; kingdom Viridiplantae; phylum Streptophyta; class Magnoliopsida; order Apiales; family Araliaceae; genus Hedera; species Hedera helix. The sequence goes on along the minus strand of OX359267.1, from coordinate 37,697,984 downwards.
TCAGAAATGGTGATTCGAAGAAAAAATTATTTTATGATGATGAGATATGATAATGTGATATTTTAAGATTATTTATATATTATTATTTTAATATATACAATAAAAAGATTTATTATTATGGATAAATGATAATATGTTAATGGTTTGAGACACTATGTAACAGTGTTCTAAGATTACTAAATAACTTTTCGATTTGAAAACATCAAATTTCTTTGTTGCGGAAGGGTATAGACACTTTGGATTTAAAATTTATACATACATACATATATATAGATAGGGCTAGGCAAATTTTTTAATTTTTTTGGTATATAGGGTATATCGAATCAATCCGAAGTTTTGAGAAATCGGTATTAATCGGACCGAATTGGTTATACCGGTTCCTTATTTTTTTTATTTTTTTTTAATTATTATTATTAATATTATTATTTTTTTTATTAATTAATTATTAATAAAAATAATAAAATAACAATAATCATTTTTTTTAAATAAAAAGTAATATTAAACTAATTAACCGATTTAACTGATATCAAATTTTATACAATTTCGATACCAATTCGATTCGATATCAATTTAGTTGGATTCGGTTTTATATATAGGGTTTTATTAACATGTGCCCTTAGGGCACATGTTAAACACCAACTTCAAGAAATGGGACCCACTGAAATGCTATTTTGTAGTGCATTTGTATCAGCAGCAATTAATGAAAAAATTGAAGGACAAAATTACCCTTCAAAACTCATTTCCCTCCCTTACAACATTTTTTGCTCAAAAGCATCATATTTTCCCTCGCTCAAAAAGTTGATTGCGCATACGAAAATTGGGTTCCCTCACCTGCCAGCAATTTGTACAATAAACCAACACCATTATATAACAAAAAGGGAAATCAATAACCCTTTCACACAAAAAGCTAAAAAATTGAAACTTTAGTCGACCCATTTAACCAAAAATAAAGAACCGTAATTACCCAAACAGATCTGTAATTTGAAGAATTGGGTTCCCTCACCTGCCAAGGACCCACCGTTACTCAGAGGGTGGGATTTGTCGACCTTGGCTGCTAAGGGATTGCTAGAGTTGAGGCACACCTGGGAGAAGATCATTTGTCATAATTCTACTGTAAGTTAAACTTTTTTTTTTGCTTTGTGTTATTTTACACTCTGTTTCATTGCTGAGAAAATAGAGGGGAAGAAAGAAAAAGAGAATTGAAGTTTGTTGAGATTGCATTTTGACTTACTGAATATGTAAAATGCTACTACTTTGACTGACTAATTGAAATTAATTACTTCTGTCTACCCACCATTTTTCATCATTCTAATTACTTGACCTTAGATTTTTGACTTATTTACATTCTGTTCTATATGGCTTCTAGTTCCTCAAATTATTTTTATGTCAATATATATATATATATATATATAATTTTATTTTTTGCTTTTTGAGTTTGTAATTGAGGCTTGGTTCTTGGCAAAAAAAAATTATATAACTTAGGATGCAAGTAGAATTGCATAGATAAAGGGCTCTCCACAATGGAATCGGTTGGCATTTGTTTCATGCGCATGCAATGGGTTGATTGTCACAGTTTAAGAAGTGTTTGATTGTCAGAAATCTCCTTTAAGTATATAGTGTCATGTATTCTTTTGACTTGAATGAGTTTCCAAGTGATATGGATTCTGACAACATATTAGAAAGAGGACAAGAGGTGATTAATTTTGATGGTAATACACATGATGGCATGAATGATTTACTGAGTTTTGAGCCTTTTGTTGGACAATGTTTTCTAAGTGAAGAAGAAGCATATCAATTCTATAAAAATTATTCACAAAATCATGGATTCTCAATTCGAAAGGGTCGGTTTGTCACCAAAGATGGAGAAATTAAGAGACGTGATTTCTTTTGTCATCGTGAAGGGCATCAACCATTGGAAGTTGCTCAATCATCTATAAAGCAACGAAATACACCCTCTTCGAGATGTGGGTGTAACGCTCATATGCGAATTACACTACGAAAGTCCTTTGATATTTTTCCTATTGAGTGGCATGTGACAAAGTTTGTTGCGGAACATAATCATAAGCTTTTATCTCCATCTGAAGTATGTTTTCTTCCAGCCAATCGAAATATAGATCAGAAAGACCAAGATCGAATTCTTTTGTTGAAAGAAGGGGGTCTTTCTATTAGGCAAATTATACGAGTTATGGAGTTAGAGAAAAATTTTAAGCATGGAAGTCTTCCATTCCTTAGTCAAGATATATCTAACCTTTTTTATAAGGTTCGGAAAAGCAATTCAAATAATGATGCAATGAAACTTGTGGAGCATTGTAAAATGTCAAAAGAAGAAAACTCAAATTTTCAATATGCATATACCTTGATCAAGAAAGAAAGTTAGAACATATTTTTTGGGCTCATTCATCATGTTTTGATTGGTATCAAAAATATGGAGATGTCGTTGTCTTTGATACTACCTATAAGGTAAATTCGTATGACATGCCTTTTGGAATATTTGTCGGTATTAATAATCATGGCAAAACAATATTATTTGGTTGCGCACTGCTTCGAAATGAGACAAGGGAAGCTTTTCGATGGTTAATGAAGGTATATTAACTTTCTCGTTAGTAAATTATTTTTGGTTATCTAAATATTTAAATTGTTAGTAATTCTTTTTTGTTTAATTTTGTAGACATTTTTACTTTTGATGAAAAAGCCACCAAAGACAATACTTACTGATCAAGACCCATGGCTCACAGAATCTATTGCAAGAGAAATGCCTACAACAAAACATGGCTTTTGCATTTGGCATATTACCTCCAAATTTAGTGGTTGGTTTACTTCAATTCTTCGTACACAATATTACAAGTGGTGCAATGATTTCTACAAGTTATATCATATGGACACTGTGGAAGAATTTGAGAGTGGATGGGCGGATATGGTGCCAATGTATAATTTACAAAATAATAAGCATGTGATTGGGCTATATAAGATCAAAGAATTTTGGGTGCCTGCCTATTTGCGAGGATTCTTTTTTGGGGGAATGACGACAACTGGAAGATCTGAAAGTATAAATGCATTCATAAAGCGATTCATTGGTTCACGCACATGTTTAAGCCAATTTGTGCGACAGGTTTGTTTTCACTTATGTGATTTTTAGTTACTTTTATTTGTATATCTATAGGGCTAACTTTTTCATGTTTTTTGTCCCAGGTTGATCTTGCTATAGAAACTATTGCGCATACAGAAGTGCATGATTCAATGTTTAAAAAATTTAAGAATTCTTCGATGAAGACAATGTCACCATTGGAGGAACAAGTTCTAAATGTTTTGACACCATTTGCATTGAAAAAGTTCCAAGAGGAGCTTCGGAGAGCTAGCCAATATGCAGTTCATCAAAAATTAGACAATGAGTTTCTTTTGCAATATTACAAACATGATGGGCCAAACCACAGAGTAACTTGGATGGGTGAGACAATTATATGTAGTTGCAAACAGTTTGAATTTTCAGGAATTCTTTGTCGTCATATTTTAAGTGTGTTTATTCACAAAGGTTGCTTTGATATCCCGTATAAGTATCTACCTTCTCGTTGGCATATGGAAGAAGAGCATCTTAAAAGAGTTGATGTCCATCAAGCTACCGAAAACTTGTGCGTAAGTGAAGTTGCATTAGATGAAATTGACATAGCAAGTAGTAGTATGGTTATGTGTCCTTCAATTTCTAAATCAAAAGGACGTCCTAAACAAAAGCGAATGAAGGGTGGAAAAGAATTAGGGAAGCAAACAAAAACTTGTGGACTTTGCAAGGAAAGAGGACATAACATTACAACATGTTCTCAAAGGGAAAATACTGACATATCAAGTCGAAAGAAGAAGAAAGTAATGTCTCAAGATCTTGGCTTGAATCCTGTATTTTGTTTGAAATATTAGGTAATTATAATTTTAAATTTGTTCCTTTTATGTGTATATATTATTTTTTGGGTGGAACTCTTAGAATTATTGATCTCTTACATTTTTTTTTGTTGACAAATTCAATTCTAGAGTTTTGAAAAGTGCATTGGATTTTCAATGGCTCTATGGTCCTGTTCTCATAGTGGTGTTTTGCTTCCTGGGGAGTGATTTTGGTTTCATCTGACTAGCATATTTTGCAATATATTTTTAGTTTGTTTCTATTACTTCTTTGTTTGTAGCTTTTTTTTTTTTGTAAACCTTCTTGGTTTGTAGCTGCAGATATACTGTAATAACTTTAATTCTATCCACCTGGAGCCATATATTTTTAAATTTGCAAAAGTCAATGTTTCCTATAATTCATCCTTTGCTCAGCACCCAATGTTTCTTTATCACTAGCAGTGACGGTTACATTTAGCGACCTCCTAATTTCAATACTTGAAGTGTGTAGGAACGGATTACATAATTTCTCCATCTTCAGTGTTGTTGGAATCTAAAGCAGACCACAAAAATTTAAAGTAGCATAATTTAACAAAATATGGACAAAAAACAAAAAAGAAAAAGCAGTCAGAACTAGCAAAATCTATTTATCTTTTTAAATTTTTTTTGGAAATTGATATTTTCACATATATTTTTAATATTTTCGCATGATCTTTTCTTGCATGAGAAATAGTGCTCTTTTCACCTTCATGTAAGAGAATGTCATATAAAAATATCAAAAACTCATGTAAAAATAGTGCTCTTTTTATTTTCTTTTGGTTCAATGTGGGCCAAACTTATATGTTGGTATATTTGTTAGGAAATTTTATGTGTTAGTATATATTTGTTTTGACTTTCTTTTTTATTCATTTGATTGTCACCCAATCCCAATCAAATGGTTGTTCATAATTTTATTTTACTTGTTTGGCTGGATATAAACGTGAATATTTTGAATTTATTAAAAATCGCATATTTTGATAAAATATTTATTCATTAAAATTGAAACAATCTTTTCTCATTAACCGTCCTGCTAGAATTTTTGTCATTTCTTGATAAAATATGATGCTTTGGGGCAACAAAATTGTAGCGAAGGGAAATGAGTTTTCAATCTTTTTAGCTTTTTGTGTGAAAGAGTTATTGATTTCCCTTTTTGTTATATAATGGTGTTGGTTTATTGTACAAATTGCTGGCAGGTGAGGGAACCCAATTTTCGTATACGCAATCAACTTTTTGAGCGAGGGAAAATATGATGCTTTTGAGCAAAAAATGTTGTAAGGGAGGGAAATGAGTTTTGAAGGGTAATTTTGTCCTTCAATTTTTTCATTAATTGTTGCTGATACAAATGCACTACAAAATAGCATTTCAGTGGGTTCCATTTCTTGAAGTTGGTGTTTAACATGTGCTCTAAGGACACGTGTTAATAAAACCCTTATATATATTATGTAAAAGGCAAGACACAGTATACTCCACTGAGGTGAGTAGAAAATCGCCCGGTAAACATTGCGTGTGATGCGATTTTGCGGCGCCGTCTTTAAAATTAGGAACTACATATTTGTGATTGCAATTTGCGGTGGCATGTAGGACCACACCTCAGTCGCACATATATATATATATACCAACAAACTTGTTTACCAAATAAATACCAATATATGTTAATACAATAATTCTTTTTATACTTAAAACTCTAATAATTAATATTTTTTTGAGGATCAATTTTGCTCCAAAATTTATTAATATAATTCTTATTTTTCCTTCTAATTTTGATTAAAAGAAAAACAAATATAAAATTTATTAAATTGAAGTCTAAATTTTATTATTGTGTCATTCCTATTAAAGTATATGAACGTGAATTTTATATACTATTTTATTTATAAGAAAATAAACATGACGACTTTTTTTAGGTTTTTTTTTTTGAATTTTTTTTTTAAAATATCTAATAACCTTACTTCTTCTCGTCGCAACCTCTTTTGTTGGATATATATAAATTTTTATTCAAAAGTTAGAAAGCACGAAGGAAAGAGTACGAGGAAAGTTGAAACTGGAAAATAGAAATAACAAAAGACAGAGTCCTCAAAACTTTTTTCTTTTGCTTTGATGGTATATACTTTCCCCTCATATAAAATATTCTCTTCGTTTTAAATTATATAATTATTATTAATTTTTAAATATTAATTTAAATTATTTTTAAATTTAATATTAAAATAATTTATTAAAAATTATAAAATAATAATAAATTTAAAATAAATAATACTTTTGAAATAATTTAAAATATTAATTATTGTATTAATAAAAATTTAAAAAAATTATATTAATTTTAAGTTTAATTTTAATTTTAATTTTAATTTTTTTTAAATATTAATAATAATTAAATAATATATAACTAAAGGAGTATAAAATTATTTATTAATTGAAATCGAAGACATTTTATGAACGAATAATCGAAATGGCTGCTTTATTTGAGCACAAAAGCTTGTCATAAAAAGTACCAAACCTAATTTATTACACCCCACAATACTACATTTTGGCGCGGCTTCGTTTCTGCACAAATATTTACCGTATGGAACCTTCTTGATTTTGAACCCCTTCTCTCTTTCTGTCTCCCTCTCTCCAATTATTATTATTTTTTTATAAATATATTACTTACTTTGTTTTAAAGTAAATGATCCATTTTTAATTTATGTCTATTCAAAAATAAAGATGCGTTTTTATTTTTATACTATAAAATTAATGTTTTGAAACTCGATCTGAATCAGTCCATTGGAATTGTTGAATCGGGATTCGATTTACTTTCCGGTTCAGTTTGGACAAGTTTAACTAATTTGGTCAAAAATTGATTGACCCAATTGAACTCCGGTGGTTCAACTAGTAAAATCGGTTAGTTGGCCCGGTTGAATCAATTTTGAATTTTAATATTATAATATAATTTCATTATATTTTAGTTTACAAAAAATTAAATATTTTAAAATTTTATTAATTATTAATAATATATATTTTTATATATTTATGACGTCACTAATTCAATAACTGTTTGATCACTAGTTGAATCAGTGTTCCATCCACCCAGTACCATTTTCAATTTGATGACCGACCCGGTTCTAAAAATATTATATAAAATAATATAAATTTTTTAAACGTAATATTAATTTGACTTTTACTAAATTAAATATTATTATGTTATTATAATTATATTTTTAATTAATACTTGAGATATATTTAGAAAAATAATAATTTTTAAAAAAATCGTCGTTTTTATAAATTTATACTATCTAGATTTAAAATGAAGAGAGTACCACATTTCTTTGTAAGTGCTACTATATATGAAAATAAATTTTTTTCGATATTAAATATCGACGTGTATACATATAATAAAAAAAGATCTTACATTATTATTTTTTTATTATTTTCAATTCCATACAATCGCAATTTACGTATAAGTCATTTTCCTTTCTTGTTCTATTGTGCTTTTTTTTTTCCTTTCAGAAAACTGATATTTTAAAATAAAAAAATAATAATTTTACATAAATTTCTTTTATATAAATGTAAAATTTACTCATTATTTATATAAAAACATTATTTATATAAAAAAAGATGATATAAAAATATCAAATTTTCATATTTTTCCTTTTCTTTGCTATTTTTCTGTTGGTTGGCCGATTTATTTCGCTTTCCCTTGATAACACTATTGTTTTACTTATCGAATAAGTTCACGTACACGATATTTAAATATAAAATTAAATATTTTAATTATTAAAATATAAGATATAATATAAATTTTAATATTATATATTATTTTTAATAATTAAAATAAATTTAATATTTGAGTATTATATTTAGATGATTGCATTTATATTTTTTCTTACTTTAATATAATCACGCCACGTCTAAATCAAATCATCAAATCCCAACTTTACGTGGACCCCCTTTTCTCCTCGATCACTCTCCATACCGATTACTCTGTCCTCCCCTGACTCTATTTATAAAGGCCATTTCAGAGCCGCAACAAAAACTCTTACCAATCAATTTCAATTACTCCAATAAGAGGTAACCACACCTCAAAGTCTCCCCTAAATTCTCTTTTTCTATCTAATATATAAAACACAATTTTTTTTCTTCATGATTTAGGCTTTAAAAACTTGCTGATTATTGAGAATTTGTATGTACCCAGATGCTGAATTTCCTTTTTTTTTCTTGGAAAAAAACTTCTGATTGTTTAAAGCTTCTTAGCCCTCCACAGTATAATACGTGTATATATATTTATATATATATATGTATGTATGTATGTATATGTGTGTGTACGAGGGTAATTTGTATGTACCCAAATACTGAATTTCATTTTTTTTTCCTTGGAAAAAACTTAAAATTCACAGTCCTTGTCTAATTTTTTTATGTTTCAGCCGTGTAGCCCTCTGCAGTATAACACATGTATATAATATAAATATGTATATGTGTGTGTCTAAGGGTAATTATAACGGGATTTTGTATGTGATGACTCTCCGCTGCAACTCTCTGCAATGTTGACAGATGGAGGGTTATGGTTGTTCTTTGTTAATTTCTCCACTTTCAATGTCTTGGAAAAAGATACTACCCACATCCCTATTTCTTCTTCTCTCTATAACACACTCTTTCTTTTATATATAGGTAATAGAAAATTTGGGATCCAACACAGTGTCACGGACAAATTAGTGATAGAGCTGAAATGATTGGAGCTGAGGGCTTAAAGAGTGAAAGTTTGAACGTTTGTTTTGAGAGGATGGTGGTGGTCACCGGTGGTGGTTATGGTGGTGGGATGAAAATGGGTGGTGGTGTAGTGATCGCAGAATGGAAGGATATTCCGATGGAGCTTCTGTTGAGAATTGTATCTCTTGTGGATGATCGGGCGGTGGTGGTTGCTTCTGGGGTTTGTAGTGGCTGGAGAGATGCTATTTGCTGGGGACTTACAAATCTTAACCTTTCTTGGTGCGAATAAGTAACCCTTTATTCCTTTGTTCAGTTTTATGTGTATTGTTTTTCATTGCGTTGGGGTCTGAATAGTTTGTTCAGATTTTTGTTTTTTTTACGTATATGTATGTTCATTTGTTCTTTAGATTGCCCTTAAGTAGTTCATCATCAGTCTTTGAAATTTGCTGAAGTTACTGTACATTAATTTTTGGCATCTTAACAAGGGGATTTAGCATATGTACTTGTGTTTTCACTTTGTCATTCTTTTAAAGATTCTAGTTTTTCATTTTTAATTTTCAGCAACAGTGATTTGCAATCAACAATATCTAGAAGGATTTCGTGTATTTAGTATCACTAGTTTAGTTTGTATCTTGGTTTAATGGTAAAACTGGGTTTCCTTACATAGTTTAGAATATGATACATATAGAAAAACATATTCTCTATCATTGTTGCACTCCTTCGATTAACTTTAAGTGAAAGGAAAAAGCTCTTTACCTGTTGATCATCATGTTCAAATGGAATACTTTTCTCCATTTTATTCATCATACAATTTACACTCTTTTTGCACTTTGTGCTTTATGGGGAAGATGAAGGTAGTCCATTGCGTTTTCCGGTTATGGAGGTTTTGAAGACACGAGCGAGATCATTTATGAATTCTCATGTACTAAAGCAAATAAGTTTACTCTAGAATATTAATCAATTGTTTACTGTAGTTAATTTACTTGTAATGATGATGGTTCCCTCATTCTTCCCTAGCTTTTACATAAATTGCTCTTTTCTCCTTGCACCTTCTGCTTCCCATTTTTTTTAGGTTCTAAGAGAAAAGTTTAAACTTGATGCTGATGTTCTTGGTCTAGAATTAGTTTTGTGTTACCCAGAAATCTTTATGGAGTCTGTTTCCTTAACTTGTTAACTCAAGCATATAAATTGTAAGTTCTGTTTATCGGACATGCAACCGGCCTAGGTATATTAGTAGTAATCTATAGTTTTCATTGAAGATTTTTGTTCAGCAAAAGACTTACTACTATGTCTTTACTTCGTTCTATTTCATATTTTTTTTAATATAGTTTAATCCTTTGGGGCTATCAAGCTGTATAAAGATAAGCAGATGTATTTATAGGGTTAAGGAGACAACTGGCTTCTGTGATGAATTAGCGTTTAAAAACTTGTTAGTTTAGCTTATGATAACTGTTCCCCTGTTTGAACTTTGAAGCTTCTTATGTGTCCATTTTGTTCTGAATTTACTACTATTGCTCGTCTTAAGGTGCAAGAACAACATGAATAATTTGGTGTTATCTCTCACTCCCAAATTCACAAAACTGAGTGTTCTAGTTCTGCGCCACGACAAGTCACAACTGCAGGATAACGCGGTTGAGACTATATCAAACTATTGTCATGAACTGCAAGACCTCGACCTTAGCAAGAGCTTCAAGCTTACTGATCACTGCTTGTATGCGTTGGCTCATGGTTGCCCAAATCTTACCAAACTCAACATCAGTGGGTGCTCAGCATTCAGTGATACTGCTCTTTCATATTTGAGTAAGTTTTGCAGAAAATTAAAAAATTTAAATCTTTGTGGATGTGTGAAAGCTGCATCTGACACGGCACTGAAGGTAAGGAGAGTTGGGACTTATTCTTAATGTCAATCCATTATATGATTAGTGTTTTTAATTTCCTTGGCAACTGTCTGCAGGACATTGGCTATAACTGTAACCAACTGCAGTACCTGAATCTGGGATGGTGTGAGAATGTTGGCGATATAGGGGTGATGAGTTTAGCTTATGGATGTCCTGATCTAAGAGCCCTTGACTTGTGTGGTTGCATTCTCATAACAGGTAATCTATATAGGTTTAGAGTGGTTAATTGGTACCCGAACTTTCTTTCTTTATGTCACAGTATAAATATAAACAACAAAGTGGTTGAGGGAGTGCAAATATCAGTATTACCCAGAATTTCCTTTAGCTGTGTTTACTTTATTTGGCAGACTAATTTGAGTGTGTTTATAATCTATGGGTTGTGTGACATAGTCTAGTTTGTATTATGATTCTTTAGAGCTATGAAAGCCTCTAACATTATCTGCATATAGCAAAAAGATTTGACATAAACATTTTAAAATGTCATCATGAATTATCATCCCAGGATGAAACATGGCGAGGCAAGCCTAGACTTTTGTTTGTCTGTATACAATTGATGTGGATACCCGTCTGCGCTGAATTAGGCTGAGTATTCAATATTTGGAATGAGTTATAGTGTCTTGGTCAATTTTTTATTTTGTTACTATTGTTATAGCATTCATTTAGTATTGTGACGACTACAGGAGATTTGATTGTTTCACTTTGTACTATGTGAGGGTTTTCATAATCTAAGTCAATTGCTTATAACACCATATTGATCCATGCATATATCCATGCACATATATAGCTATATTATCATCTTGGTGCCATAATACCGAGTTCAACAAGAGCTCCAGTTGATGTATAGGAGAAAACTTTATAATATTGAAATGAACCTTTAAATGTAGTCCATAGTATTTCTAGACTCTAGCTGTTTGAAGTTTCAGTGACTCTAGAATCTGAGTTCCACAGTATAGTCATTCTGCCTGATTATTCTGGGTCATGGCTTGCTGGAAATTATACCTAGTCGGGCCTCGTTGCATCTCTACTTGGGATTTCTTGTCGTCAACTTTGCACATGGGCAAATATCTATTGTAATGTATCACTTGATTTGGCCTAATGGGCAAATATCTATTGTAATGTATCACTTGATTTGGCCTAATGGGCAAATATCTATTGTAATGTATCACTTGATTTGGCCTAATCTTTTTGTGACTGGGTAGTTGTCTACCCAGCCGTATTTCCACTTAGTTGGGCTGTCTTGTCTCTATTGACTGTCAACCCAACTTAACATTGTGTTTTGTACATTCTTGCAGATGTGAGTGTAATAGCTTTGGCAAACAATTGCCTTCACCTAAGGTCCCTAGGTCTCTACTACTGCCAGAATATCACAGATACAGCAATGTATGCTTTGGCTCACAGTCGAGTAAAGAATAAACATGAAGTGTGGGAATCTGTGAGAAACAGGTACGAGGAAGAAGGGCTTAGGAATCTGAACATCAGTCAATGCACAGCTCTTACTCCTCCTGCTGTTCAAGCCTTATGCGACTCATTTCCAGCACTTCACACATGCCCAGGAAGGCATTCACTGATCATAAGTGGCTGTTTGAACTTAACATCTGTGCATTGTGCCTGTGCTGTTCAAGCTCATCGTACTGCCAACGCTCTTTCCCATCCTGCTCACTAAGCGAGTTCTGAGGTAAAAGTCTCGAGTTCATTAAAAGGGGAAGAGTCGTATGGTTGCCTACCATGGGGGGAGACTATGTACATGTAAATTTGTATTTAAGACTATGAACAATGTGATGGCTGTGAGCACCAGCCTTACTATGATGCGGACTTTTATAGTATATGCTAATTAATGTTCAACGGGCTGAGAACCTTGTTTAATTTCTAAATTGGGTGCATATTAAGGTAGTAGTACATACTAGCACATAATTATTGAAGATTTTTTTTCTTCAAAATTAAATTCAAAAAAAGAAAAAAAAATGTGGGAGGAAATTATAAATAACAGACTTCCTGGGGAGAGAATTTGTTGGTTACTGCCTACTACCACCTGGTCCTTGACACTTCGTACTTTGCCAAGTGAAGCTTGGTTGTTGAGGCCTAGTCTTGCTGGGTTTGGTGCTGAAAGGCTTCAAGATCACAGGTCAACTAGACTTGTGGCTTGCGGCTCTTTTCACTATGTCCTTGGTGGTAGGATTGTGCTTAAATTATGGCTCAAGTTTTAGGAAGATTGCAGCTCTCTGGATATACAATTGTTTTAAGCGTAACGCTGATGAAGTAGCCAACTTTAGATTTTTAGTTTTTGAATTTAAAAATTGAATTAGAATGGAAGGAGTATTAAATAATGCCAAGTTGCATTTGTTGTAATGCAACAATGCAAGTGCAAAAATAATAAATTATATTAAAATTTTAAAATCAAAATTTCAATTTCACAGAATTTGGATCCTAGTATCTATTGTAAATAAATTCTAACTGGGTTGCATCATTTATGTATAAACAAGTTAAAGTTCGCCAACAGGCTTATCAATTCAAGGCTAAGCAAGGAAAGCTTGATTTATTATACACATTAAAATGAGGAAAAGTTGGCAGAAGTTGAGTTCCTTGTATATGGGCTGCTGGTCAGGAAATGAATATCCTAACATTATGTCTTAATTTCAAGTATATTTTGGTACATTAATTCTGCACAAAATTACACAACACCATAAATCAATGGCTTGCACCTTTATGTTGCCTTTAAACATAAGATATATATGGCTTCTGGTACTTGCAATCTCCCAGCAATGACATGTTCATCAATCATGATATGAATGCGTCGCACTGCAAATTTATGCAGGGGCCGTAGTGATGCATCATCAGTTGCTTCAATTCTGTACACAATTTCTTCATCATCCACATCGAAAGCTGGATTACATAGGCACCTGAAGAGTCTTCTGATGCCCTGTTTACTACAAGCAAAACATCATGTCATAATGCAAAAAATTATCCCAATGAAGATGTATATCTTATATATCTATACTAGTAAATCTAATATTAGGAGCAATGCAATAATATTAGAATATCGTGTAGAAAATGAATTAAAATTCTCCAATAAAGTTTTACCTACTTGCATTGATATGTAAATCCTCGTGCTCTTTTTTTGTAGTTTGTTTTAGTATTGGGACTACGACAGTCGTCCATGAGATTTGATTGTTTCATAATCTAATTCAATTGCTTCGAATAAGTGGAGTCGTCATAAAAAACTACATTATCATCTTGTAGGCATATTGAGTGTAACAAGAGCTTCATTTGATGTATAGGAGAAAACTTTATACTATTGACATGAATCTCTTCAAGATAGTCCAAAGTGTATTTAGCAGATTGAAGTTTTAGTAACTGTAGAATCCGAGTTGTGCAGCATAGTCATTCAGCTGATTATTCTGGGTTATGGTTTAACTTGGTTTGACATCAAAACTATTCCAAGTCGATATCTGCTTGGGATTTCTTCTTGTTAGCTTAGAACTTGGGCATATATCTACTGTCATGTTATTTACCCAATTGCATAGCTGCTTAGTTGTGTTGTGCTGTCTACTTAGTTGCCTTCACCTGAGGTCCCTCGGCCTCTACTACTTCCAGAACATCACAGATACAGCGATGTATATATGCATTGGCTCACGGTCGAGTAAAGAACAAACATGAAGTGTGGGAATCTGTGAGAAACGAATCTGTGAGGAACAGGTACGAGGAAGAAGGGCTTAGGAATCTGAACATCAGCCAATGCACAGCTCTTACTCCTCCGGTTGTTTAAGCCTTGTGCAACTCATTTCCAGCACTTCACACATGCCCAGGAAGGCATTCGCTGATTATAAGTGGCTGTTTGAACTTAACATCTGTGCATTGTGCCCGTGCTGTTCAAGCTCACCGTACATCCAATGCTCTTTCCCATCCTGCTCACCATGCGAGTTCTGAGGTAAAACTATTGAGTTTATAGGAGGGGGTGCAGACTATGTACATGTAAATAAGTTTGTGTGACTATGAACAATGTGGTGGATGTGAGCACCAGCCTAAACTATTATAAGGACTTTTATATTGTGCAAATGTCTTCGACCCTGTTTAATTTCTATTGAGAAATGTTTTCTCTAAATTACCTATCTTAAATACTCTATTATTATCTTTTTTTGTTTTATTTAATCTTCCAACTCATTCTTAGAACAATAAAATAGAGAGAGAAAAACATAGTGTAATTGTATTTTCAATGTCAAAGTTAATAATGCTACTTTTTTCGATGTATGACATCTTGTTTCCAATGAATTTTTTTAAAAGTTCAATGAGAGTATTCTTGAAAAAGTAAGGTCAAAAATAGTATTAAAAAAGAAATAGGACAAATAGATTTGGATAAATCAAAAAGAAAATTAGAACAAGTAAACATGGGCGGAGGGAGCACCATATTGTCCTTTTTATATTAATTTTTTTATCTTTCTATTTAGTTTTTCAAATTTTATAAATATTTTATTTTATCTCACATAATTTATACACGAAATGCGTGTGTCACTAGGGTGCTAATATATATAAATCTCCCATTCTGTTGGGATCATGTTCCACAAAAAGAGTTTTATTTGCAAAATTTATATCTATATTTTTAAAATTTTATAATTTTTAGGTATAATGAATATTGTTTAGTAACGGTGATTATATTATGATGTTAACTTGTATCTTATTATAGTAGCATAAATAAAAATGAGATTATATTGATTTTACAAATGAGACTTTTTCAGTGGGATGGAAGGAGTGCTAAGTTGAATCTGAGAACATCTTGGACTCAATTCTGTAGTTAAACCCCTTCTAGGATTTGGATTGGGTGGGTGAAGTTGACATTTTTGAGAAGTAGGGGAAGTTCAATTTAGAAAAAAATTGCCTATATGCAGCATATGCTTGTATTGTAATTTTAGTAATATTATTTTGTTTCAAGATTAATATTGACTTTTTAAAAGTCAATTTTTAACTTTCAAACTAAAAATTCACATAAATTTATTTAGTTTATGTTAATACAAATATGAATATCATAGACTACATAAAAATTATTTCTAATTATAAGATTTCTTGTTTTCAAAATTTAAATGAATCATGTCAATTTTAAATTTATTTAAATTTAAAAATGTCTCAAATTGACTACTTAAAAAGTCAATAATTATGTTATAATTCGGAACGGAGAGAGTATTAAATAACGCAGCAATCTTGACTATAAAAATGTAAATTTTGTTTATATTATTAAACTTATCAAAATCTCAACCTCATTGAATTCAGAACCCAAGATTTAATGTAAATAAATTCTAATCAGGTAATCATTTCTGTATAAACAAGTTAAATTTGAACACAATTTTAAACAAACTGGCTGATGAATTCAAGGCTAAGCAAGGCTTGAATGCTTCGATTCCTTGGACATATTTCAATGAGGAAAAAATGACAGAATTTCAGTTTATATATTGGTTGATATTGAGGAAATGGACATCCAATCTTTCAAGTATATCATGGTACATTTATTCTGCACAAAATTACACAAACACACTCCATAAACCAATTGCTTGCACCTTTCTGTTCCCTTGATAAACATGAGATATATGACTTCTGGTACGTTCAATCTCGAGGAAATTAAGATGACTGCAAACTTATGCTGGGGTTGAAGTGATGCATCATCATTTGCTTCTGTACACAATCTCTTCATCATCCACATCAAATGCTGGATTACATAGGCACCTGAAGAGTCTGCCGATGCCCTGTGCAAAGACAAGCAAAACATTCAACTGCATTCATTGCTGTTGACATAAAACTATGGAATAGAAATAAAGTTGTGAAATTTGATTCATGTATGTAATTCCATTTTGTGTTCTAATCCGGAAGTGGGTTATTGCTTGTGAAAGTGCTCGATATGTCTTTAGTGTTTTTAGCAGCGAAACAACTGTAACACTAAAGGGATTATATAACGGATAACAAAATGAAAAGAAGAAAGATTGAAGAAAAGATAATGCAGAAACTGTTATTGGTGAAGCTTGATCCGACTTCAAAGGTGTCGTAAGGCTAAGCATAATCTACGTTTGTTTGCTACCATGAATAACTAGGCAGGGTCCAAGGGCATCTGGGGTGAGTTAGGGTTATTATATTGCATTATACAAGGAGGAGATCCTGCGCTTTATTATATACTTTATTATTTACCTAGTTGTACAAACAGTATTTATTTTATTGTCAAACCTTAATCGTATTGTGGAGATTATAAAATACATCTAATGTATAAATACGGCTATAACATAGCTTCCCTAATTGTATTAGCAACTTGGAAAAATGATTTTATGCTCTGTTATCATTTATATCATTGAGTAGGAATGGAGTGTTTCATTTTATGCTCCTACTAATTACCCGATATTTGATAAATATAAGAAAATAAAAGGTACTTGCCACAATGTTGTTGAGAAATTCTCTGAGGAGAATGTTTAATAATATGTGCATGTGTATCAAGAGCTAAAAACAACAAAATTCTTCAAAATTTTACAGTTGGAGAACGAAGGAACATACCTGTGTGACTAGAGGAGCTCTGTAATTGAGTGGTCTTGGTGAATCCTCTTCATCGTCACTGCTATCGTCACTGCTTTCATCTACACTTATATCAGAAGCTATTTTCTTCTTTGATGTTCCACCACTTCGATTATTTTTTTCCCTCTAAAAGAAACAAACCTCTAATTAAAAGACAAAAAGGCAATTGAATTTAATTGATGACCCAATGGTTTGTCTTCTTCACTTTTTATTTTATTATTTTTTTAAAATTTTCATATCCCAAAATGAATCACAAAGTTTCTAGTCAAATTTGATCCTAGCTTAGAAGGAACACTAGCTATATGCTTATCGCATACAAGTATGATACATGGAATGGTGGAACTCTTAACTTGTCTGATAAAAACTAATTACCCTTGTGTATTGACAAACTTATAAGATGGGATTGCTTATTTTTCCTTATCAATAAATATAAAGTTAAAACAGCAATAAGACTGAACAAAGTATTCATAAGTTATAAGAGTATAAGCATGATTAAGAAATTTGGTATTAAAGATGTTCTTCAAGAAGTTGTTACACTTGCAAACCTGAAAAATTTTCCCAAGTAATTTAAGAGCAGAAGCACATGATTTCAGTTCTTCCTTCTTGACACTTGTTTCATGTAGAACCTGCAAACATGTCAAAGATTGTGAACTCTTTTTTACAGTTCTTTTGTCTTCAATGTAGAAGTTATTAAAGTCATTGTACGATTCTTTTGCCTAAAATGATAAAGCAACTGTAAATTGTCAATCCTTTTCATCATGGTCTACTTATGGAGAGAAAACAGAGAGTTCTCACCATTTGGCACACATGTAAAAGGGTTACTTCGATATCCACTACATTCAATTTCCAGAGTGAGTTCATGAGTGTGTCCTTGTTTAATCTTAGATGCGATTCCACATCATTTTCAGGGCCACTACCGTCCATTTTAAACTGGTGACGTATGTCTTCCTGAAGTTGCAGCAACTGAAATGCACCTGGAATGATCTCGCCAACATATTTCATTAGATTAAATGTTGTAATCTCGAAGCAGGAAAAAGTAAAAGGGTCATTATGTATTCATGATACTACACTATACCTTTTGCTGCAGTAATTTGGGACTTCCAGAAATGTCCTTTGTTGCGAACCCACTCAGCCATAAATGGAACCCCTAGATAAATGGCTTTCTTTCCAAGCTCTTGTGCAGCCTGCCTTTTGTATATGTAGCCAATAGTGTGTAAAATATTTACCCCAAAAGCTGTAAACGAAACATGAAAGGATTTATTCGAGAGAAAATCTATAAATCCAATGATCCTGTTATCCTATAGAAAAAGATACACTTCGGAAAAAAACATTCTCAGCGTGAAAATCAAACTTAGCCAAGAATACAAAAAGTAAATTTTATAAAACATGGAGAAGCTAAACTACTAGTAAGTGTCTAACAAATTAATCAGAAATTCAGGCAGAAAAGTGACTTGTACGAGTTGATTCTTTCATAAGTATAATGAAAGAATCTAGCTTCACAAAGTTTAAGCTTTGTTCAAAGTAAATATTATGCATGGATCTATAAAAGTGATCAAATGTAACTTTATAAATAAAAGTAATTTTTATATCCAATCATTCTGTCACACGAATGACAAATTGATGGTACCAAAAAACTGTCAATTAGCTAACAGTTATTGCAGTAGTGCTAGAAGACTTCAAATCAACATTTTAATAGATAGTGCTATATCAAAAGTAATGATATTAGTTTACTTAGGAAGTTAGGATGAGAAACATTCAGGAGTTAAAGGTTGGCGTTTAACCTGTATGTGAAAGCCGCCTTGCCTCAGTTTCAGCATGGTGCAAGAATCCTTCTTTGTCACCTCGAACATATTGGTGAAGAATGTTCTTCAGTGTTCTAGCTAGCTTTTCTTCTCTCTCTTTCTGGACAGCCTTCAGTAGATAGTATTTATAAAAAGTGGATGAAAAAGGTTAAATAAATAGAAATAAATGCTTTGAAAGAAACAAAAAGAGTTTAGAAGGGCGTGAATGATAAGAATCTTCATGAAGAGAAGCATTTTTATCCAAGGGAATCCGAATTTGTTGCTAGATGTATAAACAAACAGGGTGCAACTACACTATATATTCTATTTGGTTTTGATGCAGAATCTTGAAAATGTTACATAACAACTTGAAGTAAAGATATTCTCTGGTTGATGATCTAAGCAGGCCTCAAATATAAGAAAATTAAAGCAGCACATTTTACATTTTAAAAGCACTACCACCTTAATTAGTAACCCCATAAGTATCAAAAATGTATGATGACTTAAAAACTCCATGTAATACATATCAGTCCTGTGTAGATTTGAATTTGGTTACTGGATAGTTGGTAATACTAAACACTTTATGAGTACTTCAACACTTCCTATTAAATAACAAAACCCGAGGTTCTGATCTTCTGGCTTTCTAGGTCGCTAATGTTCTCAACAGAGCACAGACAGACAGATGATCATTTTCAGCATCATAACTCTTCTGCAGGGATGATGTTTTTTTGGTCTATTTCTAGATATTTGGGACATTATTCGAAAAATCATTTAACAGATATGTGCTGTGTACTTCATGTATCAAAAATATCAGCAGTAACTGAAAAATGAAGTACTATGTGGGAGAAAAGAATGTGGAAGTTGATGTTCAAGTTATGCCTAAAAGGAAGCCAAATGGAAAACCTACTAATCGAAATGGAAGCGTTTTTAGTAAAACTGATGATATATTTTATCAACATAGTTGGAAGTTCACTAATTTTCTGGATGAGTTTTATAACCTTTCTCTGCCATCCACACCTGGTTTCATGGATAGATTAGCTTACCAGTAAAAATTTTGGTTTCTTATGAGGTTGCTACGAGTGTACCTAATAGTAAATTTTAGGATAAACTTGAAGCTATATGTTGATTTGAGTTTGATTCACTAATCTGCAGGAGTACACTGAATAGACTATGTACGTATAAAAGGCAAAATCTCAGAATATGCTGATTTTCGGAACATACTTGCCTTTAATCTGTCATTCAATCTTTCAGGGTTATCACATTCACCAGTTAACTCAGAGGAAGCCATTGATGCCACAGCTAGATGTCCAATATAGTCTTCAAAAAGTTCACTTCCAAAAAGAAGAGCAAAGACTGCGGTTGAATCAAGCATGCTTTCCCTGGGATATTAAACATCAAATGTGACATGAGAAAAACACTACCAAGGAAAAAGAATCCATGAATGTAAAATTCATCATATAAAAGTACAGATCAATAGATATGCAGAAAATTGTAACAAAGTTGAGAGAGTAATCAGAAATGATTAAAAGCATTTGGCATTTAGTAAAAATAAAAATACACTTAGCCCACAATAGAGTGATGATAAAGCATATATTCACTAGTACAAACTCTTTGATAGTGTATATATATATATATATATATATAATTAGTTAGGGGATTATGTTCTTTATCCACTTCTCTAGTTCTTAACTGAATTTAGGGATAACTCCCTTAAAACTATTCCCTCCATTCCATAATAATATTCACTTTAGAAAAGAAAATGTGTTCCAATTTATTTGTTGTTTGCAACTTTCTAGGAGAATAAATTATTTAGTTTTCTATAGTACCCCTAAATTCTCTTTTTTCAAGAAATTATTACTGTTGTGTTATTATGTACATGAAACTAAAACGACTAATATTTTGGAATGGAGGGAGTATTAAATTAAACATCCTTAACACGTGCACGCACACACACATGTACAACTGCAAAAAGCCTACCTAGATATGCAGTATCCATTTCGATCGTATGCATCTCTTTGCACTGGATCACTCAAAACCTGATAAGCTTCACCTAATACCTGTTGACATTGAAATTACTTCTTAACAAAAGTGAATCACATAACACAATGTATGAGTTATGAAGGCAGACAATTATTGATTAATGCAAATGTCATGTAAGGGAAGTTGCTGAATATCCATTTGGAATGGGAAAAAAAGGGATTCTAGCTAACTGAAATGATCTTCTGATAAATCCAGATATCCTTGAGATTTCATTAGTAATGAGGATTCGGAATATAACACATTGAGCGATCAAAGAGAGATTCAACAACTAAAAGAAAGATAGATTCTTTCCATTTGACCACCAAGGCATCTTCAAAGTGAATTGCCTGAAAAAAAGAATAGACATGAAAGGATATGGACTTGCCTGAAATCTCTCAGCAGCCTGAGGGTCATTTGGATTTTTATCAGGATGAACCTGCCTTGCCTGTGCCAGCAAAAAATAAAATCTTTTCTTGACATTCTTGGACAATGTCACAAATAAATAAACTTCAAGATTATATGCTGGTAAGCATATAACATATTTCTTAAAACTACCAAACAATGACATGATTTTATATTAAGCAGATTGGGAGAGTAAAGCAAAGATCTTATTATATTTCCTTAAATTCTTTAGATTTTCTATTTACAAACTATTACAATAAGAGAGCTTAATAGCAAAGATAATTTATTTCAGCCTAGTTTAAGAAATTTTTAAGAGAAAGGGGAAGGAAAATGTGAATGACCCATTATAGTTAAAAATGGAAGTTATTTGAAAAGGAAAAAGAAAGGGAGGAAATTTTACTTCTTAGTTAGGATGGAACTAATTAAAGAGAGAAAAAGGTGAAGGAAACCACATATCCTGTTAATATTAATTTTCCCCATCAAATCCACAAACAAAAAATACAGCTAAATTCACCTTCTTGCCGCACGAAAATGGAAAAATAATGATAACCCAGATCAAACAGACATAATTTATTTCAAAGAAGGA
Source organism: Hedera helix (assembly GCA_947179155.2). Lineage (NCBI taxonomy): Eukaryota > Viridiplantae > Streptophyta > Magnoliopsida > Apiales > Araliaceae > Hedera > Hedera helix. The sequence continues at coordinate 37,676,178 of OX359267.1, read as the reverse complement.
TTTTTACAAACACGTAATGTGCTGATAATAACCCCTCTATAATCATATACAAAAACTTATAATAAGCCTGACATTCTAGTTTTCAAGCCACTTAAAAAAACCCAATAATAGTTCTTATAGTAAATCCTTCACATCTAGCTCCAAAGAAATAAAACATAGACACTTAAAACAGTAAATACACTCCTACAAAACCAGATCAAACACATTCACTTTATATTTCAGCAAATTTAATGAATTTTTTTAAATAACTCATCACATGCATGTACTAAATTCATCAAAATCCTATACATGACTTAAATTTATTCTTGTGTGTATCATCATCAAACATTTAAACCACTGCAATCTATGGATAACATTGGATCGAAGAAAATGTATGGGGTCCATAACAAAGAAGATGCATAAACTGAAAATGTACAATTATATAAACAAACACAAAAAATATAGTTCACCCAGTTATGAAAACAAAGAAACAAACATATGTCAACAAACTATATATGATCACATATAATTTCATTTTTGGGGGAAAATTTTATCAAGTACCTTTAGATAATAAGCTTTTCGAATCTCCTCCTCAGAAGCTGCAGGATAAACTCCCAGAACATCATAGTACTCTGATTCTTTCACCATTGGTTGTTGTTAAACCTTAACCCAAATCCCGAAAAATCCGAAATCTAAAGTAATCTGACTGAGGAACAGAAAAGTATAATCTGGAGAGAGAAAGATGGGGAAAAAGTTGAGAGAAAAAACCCACGAGGCCAAGTTGGCTTTCCAGTTCTTTAGAAGCAATAAATAAATAATTTATGAAAACTTTTTCGCGGGAGAAGGCAGTATTTTAACATTCACTTTGTGGCGCTGGTGGGTACATATCAACAGTCGTTATAATTGCCTTTTTTGTGCTGTCGATGGGACTTTGGGATTTCGATTGGTATGGGCTATTTTAGAGGAGTGGGGCTATGTTCTGTAGACTAAAGAACTTACTCTTTATATTCAGGGGTTTAAGTTAAAATTATATTCCTTCTGTTTTGGTTTGAAAAAAAAAATGATTTCAAGAAAGAGTAATACAATGGTAATAAAAGATGGATATATTAGCAACATAGATTTACAGATATCTGTGTGTGTGAGAGAGAGAGAGAGAGAGAATTGTAGAAAGACAAGGAATTTTCTTTAATCAGTTCAACGAACTCTCCGGATTCGGTTAGCATGAAGTATGATAAGTTGGACAATAGATTAGTACAGTGCTAACACGTAGGTCGAGGGTCTTCTCACTCTACATTTCAGTATTGTATTAGTTTATTGTCTAACTTATCATGAAATTAATTCCATGCTAACGAGATCCGAATTCCCATTACACTCCCGCTCCCTATAATAACAATTAACCAACTGAAAGACTAGAATACTCAGCTAAATACAAGGTCTATTGCCAGACTACTCAAGACTGCTCCTAACATAAAATTATGAATTATTTTCCTTCTCTCCAAAATCTTCTCTAGTAAAATCCTCAGTTCTCCCTCATCACCAACCAATGGTAGCTTTGTTTGCATAACTGCTTGAGTTCCCAGCTGTTTCTTAAGTAATGATACGTGAAATACTAGATGTATCTTCTAGTCTAAAGGTAGTTGCAACCTGTACACTGCTTTTTGAAAGATAGTTTCAATGGTTTTCTTCCCGCATCAATACTGATTTAAGCATTTTGTCTTGTTTCAAACTGAACAAAATGGAACAAGTATAAGTGTACAACATTCAAACACAATATTCAAACACTACATCCATCTTAATCATTAAAAAGTGGGACTTGACATTGAAATTCGTGTAATATCCTATTATTTAATGGTTGAGTTGGATGTAATGTTTGATTTTGTATTCCTAAACTTATCCACCAAAATGATCATTAATCTGCCTACCATAAGATAAGCTAGTTTTGGGGTTTTGGGGCTTTGGACTATCTGGCTTGGCTTCGCTATCGCTCTTGACTAGTGTTGTAGTCGTAGTCTTGTAGTCGGCCCGGAATGCCTATGTAGTCTTTCTAATGTTAATGCCTTCTTCCTTAATTCATTTTATTCTAGTTGTGACAGCTTCTGCGCCAACAAGATACGACGAAGCCAAAACAATACTAAGCGAGAAAAACCCTTTCTATCTTATTAGTCAAGCCTAAACAAGTGTATTTATGTTTGCATTCAGTTTCAAATCAAAATACACACACAAATGTTAAATAATAGTAGTAAAAATATTTATGTTTTATCTCTGTAAAACACTTTCTCCCTCATCTCTCCATTAGTACTTTTTTTTTTTGTGCAAAAAATCCCCTCTTTATTATTATTTTACATTTGTGTGCATCTTTAAATGTAAAATTAAATGTTCATATAGATGTATTCTTTCACAAGTCCCTTTTCAAACTCTGTATGACCATAAGCAATGAGGAAAGAAACCAACTCAATTTCCTTAACAAACCACAAGTACTAATGAAATTAAAGTTAAACTTTACTCTAATATATATATAATAAAACAGAATCATTTTTGAATTTTAAATTTGACAAAGCACAACAACATCTCAGATTGATTTACCCAAATTTAATGGCCTAGATTGATTCCTTCTTACCAAATTCCCCCCCATAACTCATACTAAATTTCCCCCTAAAACTCATACTAAATAATAATAGTAATAATATTAATAATAATAACACTAATAATAATAATTAATATAATAATATTATTATTAATAATAATACTAATAAAAATAGTAATAATAATAATTATTATAATTAAAATAATAATAATAATGATAATAATAATAATAATAATATCCATAATAATAATAATAATAATAATAATAATAATAATTAATATTATAATAGTAATAATAATAATAATAAACTATATAATAATAGTAATAATAATTATTATTATTATTGTAATAATTATTATATTAATAATAATAAAAAAATAACAATAATAACACAGACAATAATAATAATAATAATAATAATAATAGCAATAATAATTAATATGATAATAGTAATTGCAATGACCACAAATTTCATTAGACATTGTAAATATACTTAATAAATATTTAACAATGAATTTAAACTTTTTGTACTAACTAATTGTACTTTAGATAATTAAATAAATATACTTGTGTATGCGTATATTTATTTAAAGAATTAAAGCAAGGTGTATAATTAATTAAAGCAAATCTAATTGGATTATATTTTAAATCCAAATGAGTTGATAAACTAGGTCAAAGATATTAACCTAGTAGCTCATGTAATTAATTTAATTACTAGTCCATGTAATTAATTAAACAAGCCCAATGCTTGATTTAATTAAATGTAATCTAGAATATTTAATGTGAGCCCAATGTGTTATTTAAATTGAGCCCAAACAATCTAATTGAATGAACCCAATATATTTAATTCCTAAGTCCAACATGGAGCCCAATATATATATATATATATATATATATATATATATATATATATATATATATATATATATATATGCACATTAAAGCTAGCAAAAATAAATAAAAAACATGGCCAAAAATGGCCATGTTGGCCGGCCAAAGTGGGCCCCACAAGGGGGTGGTGTGTTGCTTCATGTTGCTTTTAATTCACTCCATGTCATAGTAGCTCACCAAACCTTGTCAATCACATTGTCATTCACCTAGTCAATCCATGCAATAGTAAACCCAATTAAGCCTTAATTTCACCAACATTGGTGAATTAGCAAGATAATGAAGTGTTAGTGGATGACTATAAATAAGACACTCCACACACTTGGATTGGTTTGTTAGTTCATTTGTTAGAGAATTCAAGAGAGAAAGTGAGAACATTTCTCTAGAGAAAAGGAAGATACACTTATGTATTGTGTGAGAAAGCTAGAGGAAGGCCTTGGTGAATGTCCACTAGCTACACAACATACTTTGGTAGAAGGAGAAGAAGAGCAAACAAAACTTAAAGGTTTAAAAGTGCTCTATCTCTTCTTAAAATTCATTTTTGTAGTCTAGAACGATTTTGAACGGTTAAAATCTATTTTTAACCGATCAAAACTTGTTTTAATGGTCTAGAAGTATTTAACTATGTAATATATGTATATTCATAGATATATGTGTTTTTAACATGATTTGGTATGTGAGAAATGCATAAAAGTTGTAGAAATATTTATAACACGTTTTACCGGCAAAACCCTAACAATACATGTTATGTTTAACGTTGTATTTTGAAATGTACAAATTGGAAATTGGATTTTTATGGCTAGAAAGCTAGATCTATGAGTTTTAAAGGAAAACCCTTTTTGAACCTTTCAAAAATATTGAATAACAAAGAAGTTATAGCTTTTACCATAAAAGATGTCGTTTTTAAATCCTAAGTGGTTAGATCCGTAAATTTCATGTAAAACGTTTTCAAAAAGACGATCGAACCATGGAATATTGTAAAACAAGAAGTTAGGAACACATCAACACTGATTTGGTGTTATTTGGATGTGTAGATTTCATTTTATCAATGCTTGATCAAAGAGTATCAAAACCGTCAAAAAAATCAAAAAAGTGGGCACAGTCTGCAGTACAGCGTCGGGGCACCGTGTTGCAGTGTTAATCACTGCGCCACGACGCAGTGCACTGTTCTCAGAAAAATAATAAAATCCGAACCGGGTCGGGTCGGTCGGGTTTGGTTCGGGTCAGAAAATGAAAAACGTTCCAAAAATCATTTTAGTATTTTTGAACTTAATAAATATATTTTTAAATATATATATAATTGATTTAATGATTTAAAGGTGTATAAATATTATTATTGAAATAATAATATAATAAAGGTAATAAAATATTATTAAATAAATAATAATATATTGGAAAATTATTAAAATATTATTAAGTGTATAATAATATTATAAAGTTAATAAAATATTACTAAATAATTAATAATATTAGACACTTAATAAAATATTATTAAATGATTAATAATATTAGTTAATCTTAAAAGATTTATAAGATATTATTAAATGATGAATAATACTACAATGTTAATAAAATATTATTAAATTGTTAATAATATTAGACAATTGCATGAACTATATTAAATAGTTAATATAGGTTCTTTGTGTTTGAAATATTATTAAGAAGTGATAATATTTACTAAGTGTTTAATTACCCATAATTAATAAATTATGTGGTTCGTAAGGTTATAAAGATCATTGTACTTACAAGTATATGATACTAATTTAAAATCAAACTGATTTAATTGTTAGGTCCGTTCAAGGATTGTTAAATTAAGTTGGTTAGCCGTAGACGACGCACAAGACAAATTTTCTTAACTTAACTTGTAATTTACGTTGCAAGTTTTCTACACCTTAACTTGTATTTATTGTTGCAGTTATTCTTCAACCGTATTTACATTGAGTAGTTCAATTATTGTTGAGCAAGTATCTACACTCGTAGTTATTTGACAGACCTTTGAGTGAATTAATTATCCAAAAAAATTACTTCACATCGTTATTCGCACATAGTGCTTTTGCAACTGTTTAAGAATATCTAAGTTAATTGTTTCGTCTAGACAAATGCATGTTTAAATTCATTTAATTGAATATTATAAAAGCTTATCCAAACCATTGGCTGGTGCAGATTCTTACAGTAAAATTGAGAAAGAACAACCCTAGTTAAAGGGAATTTTTATTTGTCGGGAAACCGAATGCGCACAAGAAATCTAAATGTTATGCATATACATAGGACATGAGAGGACTGATCCCCTCAAGTGTCCCGTTATTTTTTTAACAAGGTATTAGACATTGTATGTCCGTTCTACCTTAGTAGCAGTTCATAGTCATTAAAGGTCACTCAGCAGTAACGAGTCCATCCATTCTCTTATTGAACATTGATTCTTGATATATTTCATAATTGTTATTGTTGAAAACCTTGAAGTTATTTTCCTTCATCATGATATATCTTATGTTATTGTTTATAAACTTGCTGAGTCATTTAGTTGCTCATTCTTGCTATATCATGACTATATTTCAGTTAAGCCCGACTGCACTAAGTCAGACAAAGGCAAAGGGAGAGCGAATGCGTAGTTTAGTAGATGCATGTTATTTTAAATTACTGTTATGTAATTACTTTGTAAATCTTTTGTATTTCCCTTAAGATATGTAATGTTACGATTTAGGTTAATAGACCTTGGGAAGTGTAGCCTTTTGATAAGGAACATTTTGTATTATTCCGCGAAGTTTGAATACAATTTATGTATTTCAGTGTTGTTAAATATTACAGTGAGAACTAAACCCGAGGTTAAAGAACCAGGATTTAGGATCGTCACAGTAGTAATATTATTAATAATAATAGTACTAATAATAATAATTATAATTAATATTATTATTATAATTATAACAATAACAATAATAAACTATATAATAATAGAAATAATAAATTTATTATTATAATAATTATAATAATAATTATTATTACTATAATAATAATTATATTAATAATAATAATAATAATAACAGTAACAATAATAATAATAATAATAATAATAATAATAATAATAATAATAATAATAATAATAATAATAATAATAATAATAATAATAATAATAATTACTATAATAATATTTATACTAAAAATAATAATAGTAATAGTAATAGTAATAGTAATAATAATAATAATATTAATAATAATAATGATACTAATAATACTAATAATAGTAATAGTAACAGTAACAGCAATAGTAATAGTAATAGTAATAGTAATAGTAATAGTAATAGTAATAGTAATAATAATATTAATACTAATAATAATAATAGTAATAGGAATAATATTAATTATTATAGTAATAATAGTAATAATAATAATAATAACAATAATAATAATAATAATAATAATAATAATAATAATAGTAATAGTAATAGTAAAAGTAATAGTAATAGTAATAGTAATAGTAATAGTAATAATAATAATAATACTAATAATAATAATAATAATAATAGTAATAGGAATAATATTAATTATTATACTAATAATAATAATAATAATAATAGTAATAGGAATAATTTTAATTATTATAGTAATAATAATAATAATAATAGGAATAATATTAATTATAATAATAATAATAATAATAATAATAATAATAATAATAATAATAATAATAATAATAATAATAATAATAATAATAATAATAATAATAATAATAATAATAATAATAATAATAATAATAATAGTAATAGTAATAATAATAATAATAATAGTAATAATAGTAATAATAGTAATAATAATAATAATAATAATAATAGTAATAATAATAATTGTAATATCCCAGATAATTTCAAGATTTTAAATAATATCTTAATTGATTTTATTAAAGGTTAAGGTTTAAACCTAGAAGGTGAGAAGGAAGATGTGTTGAAAATGGGTAAACATTTTTTTTTAACATAAATTATTTGTTAGAAATTAAATGTGAGAATATTTTAATGATGCAGGTAGATAATTTATTTAAGAAAGAAATTCAATTGAGAAGTGAAGGTGAATATATTAATATTTATATATATACACCTATAGTTGAGTTTGTTAGTCAAACAAGATGATGTGTGAAGTAAATTAAATACTTAATAAAACTAATAAATTAATTAGTTTTAGTATGGATTAAAAAGAAAAGTCATGTAATATAATTAATTGAATTAATTATATAAGTTATGAATTAAGGTTATGAGTAACAAGTAGGGAAGTGGAATATTGCCTAGAAGGACAATATTAAGAAGTTAATTAATTAAGTAATTTACTTAATTAATAAGTTGTTATAGATGTAAGCCCAATATGGAGATATTTGCATGAAATGAGTAATTAAATAAGAGAGCCAATAAAAAATAAGTTATGTAGCACAAACCATTAAAAATCAAATGATGGTCAATGGTTGGGAGAAGCATTTCAAGTATTGATTGAGTGTAGAGAATTAACTAGTGTCTAGTTAATTGAATAACCCTAGTTGGTTGACAAGAGAGATAGCATTAACCAATCATTGGTTAATTGCTAGATAAATAAATGTGGGGTTAAGAATTAACCGTGGATGGGTTAATTAAGTAACCCAATGTGGTAGAATTAATTATAGCAAATCTAATTGGATTATATTATAAGTCCAATTGAGGTATTAAACTAGGTCAAATTAATTTAACCTAGTAGTCCATATAATTTAATTTGAACATGGATTTATGTAATAATTAACCAAGCCCAAATGCTTGTTTAATTAAATGTAACATAGGGTATTTAATATTAGCCCAATGTAGTAAATAAATTGAGCCCAAATCAATTAGTTGAATGAGCCAAATATATTAAATCCTAGGGTCCAATGTGGAGCCCAAATGGTAGTCAAAGTGGTGGTCAATATATATACATTGGTGTATATATATATGGATACTTATATAATGATATATGATATAAAAATAAAGCTAAAATGGTGTAGTAAATTGATAAATCCCGAATTTTGGGGGGGCCCCACATGTGGATGTTGTGTGTGGCTTTATTTTTGCTTATTTTACACTCCAAAAGTTGCTTACAAGCAACCTTGATGGATGTCAATCAAGTTGTCAATCAATCCATGCTATAGTAATCTCAATTAAGCTCTAAATTGACTATGTTGGTGAATTAGGAGAGTTAATAAAGTATTAGCATTTGGCTATATATAGAGTGCTTCCCACACTTGTGATATGGTTGTTAGTCTTTTTACTAGAAAAGCTAGAGAGAAAGAAAATAGAGAAAAGCTCTAGAGAAAAAGAAAAAGAAAGTTAGATCTTGTGAGCATTGATGGTTGGATGATCTTGGAGCAAGATTTAAAGATGGAGGTCTCCTCAAGAGGAAGTTATCTATGTAAGAAAATTGATCATCCAAGTCTTTTCAAAGTTCTAACAAAGAGGATAATCAACAAAAGGTATAAAACCTTCTAGCTTGATATTGTTCTTTGGGTATTATGTAATTTCTATGGTAGAAATATAATTTTCAAAGTCTAAATGGATAGATCCATGCTATATTGGTATATCTAGGGTTACATGGGTTTAACATGGGTTTTTATATGTGTTTATGATGAAAAATTTCATCAAACTCGTTGAATAAATTTTTACCGACGAAAACAAATTAATCTAATACGTAGCAGCCCATTCACGAAATTACTGTTCATGATCCGTAAGTTGGATTTATGATCCGTCAATTTTGGGTGATAGATCCATGAAATATGAAGATTCTCCAAGTTGAATGACTAAAATCCGATTTAAAATGAGCAAGATATGGATTTTCTACCAAAACACTCCATTGTTTTAGGGCTGTGCACAACAGTCCGGTTTGGAGCCAATTTCCGTGACCAAAACAAATCCAAATTTGATGTTTGATGACAGAAAAATGTAGTTCGGGAAGTTACGAATCCATCGATACCAAATAGGCCTCAATCGGACTTGTGGATTTCATTTTATTCAAGTTCCCGTCGAAGACCCCAAGTCTGAAAAAGCATAAAAGTAATCTGCCTATTTTTTTAAAAAAACCGGCCGGTTCGGTTTTTTTCGGTTTTTCATGATTTCTAGGTCGGGCCGGTTCGGGCATTTGTAGGCCGGTTCTTGGGTTGGTTCCAAAAGAGAAAATGCTTATAATTTTATAAAGAAAATTATAAAAATTTAAAATCCGAATTTTTTTGTAATTTGGTATTTATTAGAATTAATAGTGGATTAAAGCTTACTAAATGGCTAATAATTATGGGAAAATTATTTTTAATTTCAGAAAAATAATATTTGACCTATTGGCATGCTAGTTAAGTGTTATAAAATAAAATTTGAAATTATTGGAGTGATTCACTATATATTAGCTATTTATTAGTGTATAAATAGGCTAATAATCTAATTAAATATTATTTAATAAATATTAAATAATATATGAAGTTATGTAATTAATTAATTATGATTTAATGAATATTAAATAATAATTAAAGGATGTTAAGATGAATAAGTTAGTTATTTATTATTTAATTGCACTTAAATAATAAGTAAAGTTAAATAAATAATTAATTATTATTTAAATTAATATTAAATAATAATTAAAGAATATTAAAGTTAGAAAGCTAATTATTTATTATTTAATTAATATTAAATAATAAGTAAGGTTAATTAAGTAATTAATTATTATTTAATTAATATTAAATAATAATTAAAGGATAATTAAGGTTAATAAACTAATTATTTATTATTTAATTAATATTAAATAATAAGTAAGGTTAATTAATTAATTAATTATTATTTAATTAATATTAAATAATGAGTTCGGATAATTAGTTAATTAATTATTATTTAATTCATATTAAATAATAATTAAATGGTAATTAAGTGGAATAAATTATTACTTAATCGAAAGAAGATTATTAAGTAATTAAAATATATTGATAATATTATTGACTAACTATTAAATGATAATAGTTAAAAATTAAATCATTATTCAATAATTAATAATGATATGTAATTAATTTAAAATATTATTAAAGGATTAATAATATTATTTAGCATTTAATTAACTATTAAATATTAATAGTTAAGAGTTAAATCATTATTAAATAAATAATAATGATAAATAAAGATTTAGAATATTATTAAAGAATTAATAATATTGTTTAACAAGTAATTAACTATTGGGTAATAATAGTTAAGGGTTGAATCGTTATTAAATAATTACTAATGATAAGTGAGGATTTCAAATATTATTAAATGATTGATAATATTGATGAACAATTAAATTATTATTAAAATAATTGATAATAATGAGAAGTCAATTAAAATATTATTAAAGGGTAATAATATTAGCAAACAATTAAATTATTATTAAAAGATTAATAATAATGATTAAGGTAAACTATTATTAAAAATAAATTAATAATAGTAATGATTATTTAAAGTGTTATTTAACAATTAAATAACATTATAAGTTATTACTAATTGATAGTAAAATTTAAAATATTATCCAAGGTGGGTAATATTATGATAAGTATCGAGATAAATGATGTGATTAAGTTAAACCAAGGGTATGGTCCATTAGTGATTAATTGGTGGATCGACCTAAATAAATATAGGGTCCAAGTTTTAATGCAGTGACATTAATAAATGTCAGAATTGCATAGTTTCGAACAAAAGATTTATGGTGTTGAATATGAAACACTGAGTCAAGTCAAAGAGAGACTAAAATATGAAATTAACCTTATTAAATAAAGGGGATGATAAGAAGAAATAAATATCTTTAAAATAAGATTTAGTATTGAGTCAAACTTTGACTGATATTGTGCACCGTTGATCTCACGTACCGTGTAGGTGGTGCAAGGAACGTCAAAGATTAACGTAAGCTGGTTATACAAGTCCAGGCAAGTTTTTCAGAACGTGTTGCATTATGTGCATAATTTATAAGTTTGTTATTAAACTGTGATGTGCTCATACGTGGTTATGTGCAAAGATGTGTTAATGTGCTTTTGTGAAATAAGTTGATTTGAACTATTGATATGCGGTAGTTGATTTAAGACAATTGTTCTGCATTGAACTATATGTCATGATAGAGGCTAGGCATGAAACATAGATTAAATGCGAGGCATGATATGCATGAGAAATGTATGTACTGCAAAGCATAAGATGCATGAAGCACGAAGCATGATTGAACTGTTTTTACGTGTTATGTGAAACTGTTAGACTTGCTGAGCCATCGTGCTCACCCTTGCTTAAAACAAAACATTACAGAGTAGCTTGAGGAAGCCGATTACTCCGGTAGAGGCAAAGATGAAGATTGACTAACGAGTCATCAAGATTGAAGCATAGGTGCTTTTGTAGTAAAACCTTGGGGTAGACTAATTCATTCACTTGTGTAAGTAGATATGAAGAGTTTATGTTTTGTTGTGCTATAGATTAGCAAACTTAAATTATTAAGAGAACATTTACAGATTATTTGAATATCATTTTTCAGACGTTGTCCTTTATGAATAAGGATAATAGGATGGTGTGATTGAGTCATTATACATATGATCTCAAATTGATTGTAATAGAATGTCGTATCATGTATGATATGAAGACATACTAGGAATGTATAAAGATTGCGATTCTGGAATAGAAAGAGATGTTATATAATTGTAAATAAATGATTATTTAGCAATTATAATATTGTTGTAATTCATGAACAATAAGGAAAAGTAGTACTAGTGTTGAACCGGATCCGAGGTTAAAGGAACCCGGATTTGGGGTCGTCACAAGTTGGTATCAGAGCTGATAGGTTATAAACCTTAGGTAAGAGTACCTTAGGCTATAACCGTAGTAGAAGATAAGTAAAATGATAAATGAATAAACTCCGGAAGAGTTTAAGTAATAAAAGATGAATTTGAAAAATTCATATATAGAAGATTATCCAAAGATGGATTTAAGAAAATATAAGAGAGATGAAAAAGGTCATGTTGTACCTAATTTGAAGAAGTGATAGAAAATATCTTATGATAAGATTTTGAGAAGCATAAAGAAAATGCTAATAAGGTCATGAAATGATCTAGAGAAATGAACTCGTAATGAGACAGATGTGCTAAAATATGAATGGAGAGAATTCGTATTCAGTTAAGAAAATTAGAAGGTTTGTGGGTTTTAATTGAGAACTCATATTAGTGGCTAAGTTGTATGATTCCTTGTATGGATTTGTGCTTGGTTTTAGAACCACTTAGCTTCCTATATTAATATAGTAGTTGAGTTTAACAGTTCTTTGTATGGGCAGAGGATTTGTTCTTGGTTTAACGGCCGCTTAACTTTCTATATTGATTAGTGGCCGAGTTGACCAATTTCTTGTATGGGCAGGAGATTGCGTTTGGTTTGACAACCACTTAGCTTCCTATAGTGATAATCAATTTGAACCTAATGTCACGCTATTCGATGTATATATGGTGAGAAGGTGATTCTTTTCTCATTATATATTGGATATGTAGAGAATATTAAGATAAGTACGTGTTCTTAAAACTCATACTGATGGTAAGTTCGTGACTCATAATCGTATGGTGGAACCCCTCAGCGAATGGACGATTTTGGTCTGACTAGGATAAGTTCTCCAACCCATATGATTGTGGCAAGTACCTGAACTCCTAATGTGTGGTAAGTTTGATGAACAGTAAGTATTGGTAGAGTTAAGTAGTAAGAATGGAGCTTTACCAGATATAGTTATTAAGCTGAAAAAGAATGCGGAGGAGAAATTTGAGGTATTTTGAGGTTTTAGGATATTCTAAATCTTCTAGCTATGCTAGACTTTGAAATTCTTAAAATCGTGCTAAATTCGCACTTTTGTGCTTTTGAAAAGACAAATGTATTTTAGAAATCATTAATGCATATAGTGCAGAGATGATAAACGATGGAGTCATCAATGCAGAGTAACCTAGTGTTGGATGTTTAAAGCCCACTATGGTATGATGTAGTATGACAAAGTCATAAAATAATTTTCAGTATTTTAAAACGTTTAAAGAAGAGTCTATGCTAATTGTTTCAGCTAGACAAATTGATTTTAAAATATCAAAATGTATTTATAAAATCATCACACGCCATTAAAGCCATGGTGTGGGGATGAAGAGGACGGAATCCTCAACGTACTATCAAGATGTGCGGTATCATGAAGTCATGAATTAATGACGGAATCATCAACGTACTATCAAGATTATGCGGTATCATGAAGTCCTATAAATGAATTTTAGTTATTTTAACTAATCTGAAATGATTTTTGAATCGTAATATACGAACAGTTCAATGATGGGAGTCTTTGTCATTTATTTTGACTGAACACTTTTGGTCAGAATTGACTCAAGTTTATTATCCAATCCAAATTATTTTGGAACGGAATTTTGTAGTAAGTCTGAGGTGAACAAGTGCAAAAACAAATATATTCTGTCGGCTAAAGCAGATATATTTTTGTCGGCATATAACTCCGACTGGCGCCTAACAACTAAGACGTTCTGCACGACGTATGGTACAATAGGCTGATCACCTAGCGTACACCTATGGAATGTTTTCAGTCCTTGTGATTGATAAACACTCTTTTTATAAGTATTTACAGGGATAAATACTATTTATTCGGAATTCAGTTAATTCCATTCGGATGTTCACAGTCTTGATGACCCCTCAGCATATTATGAAAGTTTTAATGAATATTTTGATTTTCAATTTATTCTTTTATAAGATATTGATTTTCAATTTATTCTTCTGCAAGATATTCCATTGTTCTGGAATTATGAGTTTAGAAGTATAAACTTCCTAGAAAAGGGTGGTCATAGAATTTGATGAGTAAAGAGATATTCTCAGTGATGAAAATTGGTAGAATTGTGTATGAGATAATTTCGGGGACGAAATTCTTATAAGAAGGGGTGAATGTAATATCCCAGATAATTTCAAGATTTTAAATAATATCTTAATTGATTTTATTAAAGGTTAAGGTTTAAACCTAGAAGGTGAGAAGGAAGATGTGTTGAAAATGGGTAAACATTTTTTTTTAACATAAATTATTTGTTAGAAATTAAATGTGAGAATATTTTAATGATGCAGGTAGATAATTTATTTAAGAAAGAAATTCAATTGAGAAGTGAAGGTGAATATATTAATATTTATATATATACACCTATAGTTGAGTTTGTTAGTCAAACAAGATGATGTGTGAAGTAAATTAAATACTTAATAAAACTAATAAATTAATTAGTTTTAGTATGGATTAAAAAGAAAAGTCATGTAATATAATTAATTGAATTAATTATATAAGTTATGAATTAAGGTTATGAGTAACAAGTAGGGAAGTGGAATATTGCCTAGAAGGACAATATTAAGAAGTTAATTAATTAAGTAATTTACTTAATTAATAAGTTGTTATAGATGTAAGCCCAATATGGAGATATTTGCATGAAATGAGTAATTAAATAAGAGAGCCAATAAAAAATAAGTTATGTAGCACAAACCATTAAAAATCAAATGATGGTCAATGGTTGGGAGAAGCATTTCAAGTATTGATTGAGTGTAGAGAATTAACTAGTGTCTAGTTAATTGAATAACCCTAGTTGGTTGACAAGAGAGATAGCATTAACCAATCATTGGTTAATTGCTAGATAAATAAATGTGGGGTTAAGAATTAACCGTGGATGGGTTAATTAAGTAACCCAATGTGGTAGAATTAATTATAGCAAATCTAATTGGATTATATTATAAGTCCAATTGAGGTATTAAACTAGGTCAAATTAATTTAACCTAGTAGTCCATATAATTTAATTTGAACATGGATTTATGTAATAATTAACCAAGCCCAAATGCTTGTTTAATTAAATGTAACATAGGGTATTTAATATTAGCCCAATGTAGTAAATAAATTGAGCCCAAATCAATTAGTTGAATGAGCCAAATATATTAAATCCTAGGGTCCAATGTGGAGCCCAAATGGTAGTCAAAGTGGTGGTCAATATATATACATTGGTGTATATATATATGGATACTTATATAATGATATATGATATAAAAATAAAGCTAAAATGGTGTAGTAAATTGATAAATCCCGAATTTTGGGGGGGCCCCACATGTGGATGTTGTGTGTGGCTTTATTTTTGCTTATTTTACACTCCAAAAGTTGCTTACAAGCAACCTTGATGGATGTCAATCAAGTTGTCAATCAATCCATGCTATAGTAATCTCAATTAAGCTCTAAATTGACTATGTTGGTGAATTAGGAGAGTTAATAAAGTATTAGCATTTGGCTATATATAGAGTGCTTCCCACACTTGTGATATGGTTGTTAGTCTTTTTACTAGAAAAGCTAGAGAGAAAGAAAATAGAGAAAAGCTCTAGAGAAAAAGAAAAAGAAAGTTAGATCTTGTGAGCATTGATGGTTGGATGATCTTGGAGCAAGATTTAAAGATGGAGGTCTCCTCAAGAGGAAGTTATCTATGTAAGAAAATTGATCATCCAAGTCTTTTCAAAGTTCTAACAAAGAGGATAATCAACAAAAGGTATAAAACCTTCTAGCTTGATATTGTTCTTTGGGTATTATGTAATTTCTATGGTAGAAATATAATTTTCAAAGTCTAAATGGATAGATCCATGCTATATTGGTATATCTAGGGTTACATGGGTTTAACATGGGTTTTTATATGTGTTTATGATGAAAAATTTCATCAAACTCGTTGAATAAATTTTTACCGACGAAAACAAATTAATCTAATACGTAGCAGCCCATTCACGAAATTACTGTTCATGATCCGTAAGTTGGATTTATGATCCGTCAATTTTGGGTGATAGATCCATGAAATATGAAGATTCTCCAAGTTGAATGACTAAAATCCGATTTAAAATGAGCAAGATATGGATTTTCTACCAAAACACTCCATTGTTTTAGGGCTGTGCACAACAGTCCGGTTTGGAGCCAATTTCCGTGACCAAAACAAATCCAAATTTGATGTTTGATGACAGAAAAATGTAGTTCGGGAAGTTACGAATCCATCGATACCAAATAGGCCTCAATCGGACTTGTGGATTTCATTTTATTCAAGTTCCCGTCGAAGACCCCAAGTCTGAAAAAGCATAAAAGTAATCTGCCTATTTTTTTAAAAAAACCGGCCGGTTCGGTTTTTTTCGGTTTTTCATGATTTCTAGGTCGGGCCGGTTCGGGCATTTGTAGGCCGGTTCTTGGGTTGGTTCCAAAAGAGAAAATGCTTATAATTTTATAAAGAAAATTATAAAAATTTAAAATCCGAATTGTTTTGTAATTTGGTATTTATTAGAATTAATAGTGGATTAAAGCTTACTAAATGGCTAATAATTATGGGAAAATTATTTTTAATTTCAGAAAAATAATATTTGACCTATTGGCATGCTAGTTAAGTGTTATAAAATAAAATTTGAAATTATTGGAGTGATTCACTATATATTAGCTATTTATTAGTGTATAAATAGGCTAATAATCTAATTAAATATTATTTAATAAATATTAAATAATATATGAAGTTATGTAATTAATTAATTATGATTTAATGAATATTAAATAATAATTAAAGGATGTTAAGATGAATAAGTTAGTTATTTATTATTTAATTGCACTTAAATAATAAGTAAAGTTAAATAAATAATTAATTATTATTTAAATTAATATTAAATAATAATTAAAGAATATTAAAGTTAGAAAGCTAATTATTTATTATTTAATTAATATTAAATAATAAGTAAGGTTAATTAAGTAATTAATTATTATTTAATTAATATTAAATAATAATTAAAGGATAATTAAGGTTAATAAACTAATTATTTATTATTTAATTAATATTAAATAATAAGTAAGGTTAATTAATTAATTAATTATTATTTAATTAATATTAAATAATGAGTTCGGATAATTAGTTAATTAATTATTATTTAATTCATATTAAATAATAATTAAATGGTAATTAAGTGGAATAAATTATTACTTAATCGAAAGAAGATTATTAAGTAATTAAAATATATTGATAATATTATTGACTAACTATTAAATGATAATAGTTAAAAATTAAATCATTATTCAATAATTAATAATGATATGTAATTAATTTAAAATATTATTAAAGGATTAATAATATTATTTAGCATTTAATTAACTATTAAATAATAATAGTTAAGAGTTAAATCATTATTAAATAAATAATAATGATAAATAAAGATTTAGAATATTATTAAAGAATTAATAATATTGTTTAACAAGTAATTAACTATTGGGTAATAATAGTTAAGGGTTGAATCGTTATTAAATAATTACTAATGATAAGTGAGGATTTCAAATATTATTAAATGATTGATAATATTGATGAACAATTAAATTATTATTAAAATGATTGATAATAATGAGAAGTCAATTAAAATATTATTAAAGGGTAATAATATTAGCAAACAATTAAATTATTATTAAAAGATTAATAATAATGATTAAGGTAAACTATTATTAAAAATAAATTAATAATAGTAATGATTATTTAAAGTGTTATTTAACAATTAAATAACATTATAAGTTATTACTAATTGATAGTAAAATTTAAAATATTATCCAAGGTGGGTAATATTATGATAAGTATCGAGATAAATGATGTGATTAAGTTAAACCAAGGGTATGGTCCATTAGTGATTAATTGGTGGATCGACCTAAATAAATATAGGGTCCAAGTTTTAATGCAGTGACATTAATAAATGTCAGAATTGCATAGTTTCGAACAAAAGATTTATGGTGTTGAATATGAAACACTGAGTCAAGTCAAAGAGAGACTAAAATATGAAATTAACCTTATTAAATAAAGGGGATGATAAGAAGAAATAAATATCTTTAAAATAAGATTTAGTATTGAGTCAAACTTTGACTGATATTGTGCACCGTTGATCTCACGTACCGTGTAGGTGGTGCAAGGAACGTCAAAGATTAACGTAAGCTGGTTATACAAGTCCAGGCAAGTTTTTCAGAACGTGTTGCATTATGTGCATAATTTATAAGTTTGTTATTAAACTGTGATGTGCTCATACGTGGTTATGTGCAAAGATGTGTTAATGTGCTTTTGTGAAATAAGTTGATTTGAACTATTGATATGCGGTAGTTGATTTAAGACAATTGTTCTGCATTGAACTATATGTCATGATAGAGGCTAGGCATGAAACATAGATTAAATGCGAGGCATGATATGCATGAGAAATGTATGTACTGCAAAGCATAAGATGCATGAAGCACGAAGCATGATTGAACTGTTTTTACGTGTTATGTGAAACTGTTAGACTTGCTGAGCCATCGTGCTCACCCTTGCTTAAAACAAAACATTACAGAGTAGCTTGAGGAAGCCGATTACTCCGGTAGAGGCAAAGATGAAGATTGACTAACGAGTCATCAAGATTGAAGCATAGGTGCTTTTGTAGTAAAACCTTGGGGTAGACTAATTCATTCACTTGTGTAAGTAGATATGAAGAGTTTATGTTTTGTTGTGCTATAGATTAGCAAACTTAAATTATTAAGAGAACATTTACAGATTATTTGAATATCATTTTTCAGACGTTGTCCTTTATGAATAAGGATAATAGGATGGTGTGATTGAGTCATTATACATATGATCTCAAATTGATTGTAATAGAATGTCGTATCATGTATGATATGAAGACATACTAGGAATGTATAAAGATTGCGATTCTGGAATAGAAAGAGATGTTATATAATTGTAAATAAATGATTATTTAGCAATTATAATATTGTTGTAATTCATGAACAATAAGGAAAAGTAGTACTAGTGTTGAACCGGATCCGAGGTTAAAGGAACCCGGATTTGGGGTCGTCACAATAATAATAATAATAATAGTAATAATAATAATTATAGTAATAATAGTAGTAGTATAATAATAGTAATAATAATAATAGTAATAATAATAGTAGTAATAATAATAGCAATAATAGTAGTAATAATAATAATAGTAGTAATAATAATAATAGTAATAATAATAATACTAATAATAGTAATAATAATAGTAATAACAATAATAATAATAGTAATAGTAATAATAATAGTAATAATAATAGTAATAATGATAATAGTAATAATAATAATAGTAATAATAATAGTAATAATAATAGTAATAATAATTATAATAATAGTAATAATAATAATAATAATAATAGTAATAATAGTAATAATAATAGTAATAATAGTAATAATATAGTAATAATAATAGTAATAATAATAGTAATAATAATAATAGTAATAATAATAGTAGTAATAATAGTAATAATAATAGTAATAGTAATAATAGTAATAATAATAATAATAATAGTAATAATAATAATAATAGTAATAATAATAGTAATAATAATAATAGTAGTAATAATAGTAATAATAATAGTAATAATAAGTAATAGTAATAATAATAATAATAATAGTAATAATAATAATAGTAATAATAATAATAATAATAATAATAGTAGTAATAGTAATAATAATAATAATACTAATAATAATAATAATAATAATAATAATAGTAATAATAGTAATAGTAATAGTAATAATAATAATAATAGTAATAGTAATAGTAATAGTAATAGTAATAATAATAATAGTAATAGTAATAGTAATAGTAATAGTAATAGTGTAGTAGTAGTAATAGTAATAGTAATAGTAATAGTAATAGTAATAGTAATAGTAATAATAATAATAATAGTAATAGTAATAGTAATAATGTGACGCCCCCAAATCCGAGTTCCTTGAACCTCGAGTTCGGTGCTCACTATTCATCACTCAACAAACATTCATAATCTAAAACTTTAATAACTCGCGGAAACATACATAATTTCAATACAAAACGTACCTTCAATCCCAGGTTCCACTAACCTTAATAAATCATCATTACCTTATAATATAACAGGTTTACACATATAGTACGACTAATTACGTCTACTCGTTCATCCTTCATTTGCCGTGGTACTCCTTAGATTACTCGACTTAACTGAAAATAGTTCATGATATAGCAAGGATGAGCAACTACTTTGCCCAGCAAGTTTAAATAAACGAGAATTGATATATCATGAATGAAAAGGATTTATCCTCAAGGGTTTCAACAATAGATAACAATTGTAAAATAACAAGAATCAATGTTCAATAAAAGAATGAATTGACTCTTTACTGCTGAGGGGTCTCAAAAGACCATGAACTGCTGCTAAGGTAGAACAGACATACAATGTCTGACACCTTGTAAAAATAACGGGACACTCGAGGGGATCAGTCCTCTCATGTCCTATGTATATGCATCACATTTAGTTTTCTTGTGCGCAGTCGGGTCTCCGACGAATAAAAATCCCCCTTTAACTAGGGGTTGTTCTTTCTCAGTCTTACTGTAAGAATCTGCACCAGCCAATGGTTTGGATAAACTTTTATAATATTCAATTAAATGAATTTAAACATGCATTTGTCTAGCCGAAACAATTAGCTTAGACGTCCTTAAACAGTTCGTAAATTTCTGAACTATAACATTTGCAAAGGCACTATGTGCGAATACAATAACCAACAATGAGGTGGAATAATTTTAGATAATTAGTCCACTTTAAGTTCAGTCAAATAACTACGAGTGTAGAATTTGCTCAACAATAATTTGAATAGCTCAATGTACATAAAGTTAAAGGAAACTTGCAACAATAAATACAAGTTAGGGTTAAGAAGAACTTGCCTGTTCCGCTGACTACTGCTATTCAACTTAAAAATACTTCCTTTGGGTGACCTAATATTCAATAACATTGATCTTCCAATTAGCATAACACATATAGGTTTATTTAACATTAATAACCTTAACATATATGTCTTAAATCATCTATCACTTAATCATAACCTTAAAACTCTTAATAATATTATCAATCCCTTGATAATATTTCGACTCACATAACCATCACTTCATTGTTTTATAATATTATCTCATTTGATAATATATAATTACTACATATAATATTATTAATCGTATAATAATATTTTAACCATTTATTATTTCAATAATAAATCACTTAGCTCCTCAATATTATTAACCATCTGATAATTCTCTTAACCTCTTTATTATCTCAAACACTTATTAACATTATTAATAATTAAATAATGCTTTACACTATCCCCAATGATATTAATCATCAAATAATGTCTTAATCATTTATAAATATTATTAACCATTTAATAATATTTTATCCTCTCAATAATATTATTAATCCTTTAATAATATCCTTATCCTTAGTTAATATTATTAATCATTTAATAATATTTCACTCATAGGTTAACATTATTAATAATGTCTTACTCTTCAAACAATATTATTCATCAAATAATATCTTCAATAACTTATAAATATTATTATCCATTTAATAATATTTTATAATCAAAATAATATCATTTAATACTATTTTCTTCTCTTATTAATATTATTATCCATTTAATAATATTTTACTCATAATCTAATATTATTAACTATTTAATAATATTTTATTCGTATACTAATATTATTAACCATTTAATAATATTTAAATCCTTTATTAACTTACTAATATTATTAATCATTTAATAATATTTTATTAACTTACTAATATTATTAACCATTTAATAATATTTTATTCATTATCTAATATTATTAACTATTCAATAATATTTTATTCATATACTAATATTATTAACCATTTAATAATATTTTATTCATTATCTAATATTATTAACTATTTAATAATATTTTATTAACTTTCTAATATTATTAACCATTTAATAATATTTTAATCCTTATTAATATTATTAATCATTTAATAATATTTTAATCATTTACAAATATTATTCACCATTTGATAATATTTTAATCACTTATTAATATTATTAACCATTTAATAATATTTTAATCACTTATTAATATTATTAACCATTTAATAATATTTTAATCATTTATTAATATTATTAACCATTTAATAATATTTTAATCACTTATTAATATTATTCATCATTTAATAATATTTTAATCATTTACTAATATTATTAACCATTTAATAATATTTTAATCATTAACTATCATTATTAATCATTTAATAACTTTTTAATTATATACTAATATTATTAATCATTTAATAATATTTTAATAAAAATCTTTAAACAATACCAATAGTTAACTTTTTAATGGTGTTAACATTAATCTTTATTTTAAACATTTTGCTACCCATTAATTACAAATAAATTCTATATATTGGTTCAATACACAAATACCTTCATTTTACACTTAGTTATACTTAAATTTTCCAATAAAACCCGACCCGGACCGACCCGGACCAACCCGGACCGACCCGACCCTACCCGACCCAACAACTTGAACTTTCTGGCCTTGAAAGCCCCGGCGCTCAAATGAATGCCCCGGCGTCCAAAACAGAAGCCAAAACCCTATAATGGGCTGTTCGACCTCCAGTCACTCCGACAGCCATAACTTCTTCATACGGAAATATTTTGAGGTGATTTTTTAGTCTAAATTCATTAGAATTTCATGATCTACAATTTCACTTTATATTAAAAATCCAAATTCCAAACGGATCTAAGATTAAAATCGCTCACAAAGTCAAAGTGAAAACTAACTTCACAAATCCTTGATTTTAATGGTTCAAACTTGAATAAAATAAACTCTATACATCCAAATAACACCAACTTAGTGTTGTTGTGTTCCTAACCTCTTGTTTTACAATATTCCATGGCTCGATCCTCTTTTTGAAAACGTTTTACATGAAAATTACGGATCGAACCATCTAGGGTCTAAAAACGACATCCTTTCCGATAAAAGCTATAACTTCTTCGTTATTCAATATTTTTGAAAACTTCAAGTTGGACTTTCCTTTAAGACTCATAGATATAACTTTCTAACCATAGAAATTAATTTTCCAACTTGTATATTTCAAACTACGACCTTAAACACAACATGTATCGTTAGGGTTTTACCGGTAAAATATGTTATGAACATTTCTACAACTTTTATACATTTCTCACATACCAAATCATGATTTAAGCATATCAAACCATGTATCTACCAATTTATCATAGCTTAAGACTTCTAGACCATCAAAACCACTTTTGATCGGTTAAAAATATATTTTGACCATATAAAACATATATAGCCTACAAAAATGAAATAAAGATGAGATAGAACACTTTTGAACCTTATGTTCTTTTTCTCTTGGCTAGAGGCTTTGTTGGTGACTCCTCCTTGATAAGTCTCTAGCAATCTCCTTGGTGAAAAACCAACTCTCAAGAGTTCTCTCTATTTTCTCTAGAATGCTCTCTCTATTCTCTCTTGGAGTTCTTACAAAATGACTAATAAACCTAGCAAGTCTTTGCTCCTTCTTATTTATAGAAGTCTAGGATTTTACCATTAACTTTCCTAATCAATTAACATTAGTTGATTAAGGCCCTAATCTTGCTTACTATGCATGGAATGACCACTTGATGGACATTTTGATTGACCCTTTGATTGACTAGGGTGGTTGGATGTTACTTGAACCAATTTACACTCCAAAATCATCCAACAAGCTAGCTTTATATCCATATGGGCCCCAAAATTCGGGATTTACCAATATTTATCCAATTTGACTTTATTTTTAAGTCTTATATAATTATATAAGTATCCATATATATATACACCAATATATGTATACATATTTACCTATACAAGCTTATTGGGCTCCACTTTGGATCTTAGAATTAAGTTCTATTGGACTCATTCAATTAAATTGTTTGGGCTCAATTTATATCACACATTGGGCTAGCATTTACATAACTATGCTATCTTTAATTAAAATAAGCATTGGGCTTATTTAATAATTTACATGGACTAGTAATTAAATTAATTACTTGGGCTACTAGGTAAACTTAATTGTCCTAGTTTAACCACTCATTTGGATTTAAAATATAATCCAATTAGATTTGCTATTTATAAGTCCATCGGACTCCTTAATTAAATTAGCTTACATAACACCATCACTTACAAACTCTTGGGTTTATTTTAATAAAACCCTAACACTTAATAATACAAGCAAATTGACTTGATTAAATTAATTCATTCACTAACCCTTATCATCAAATTGGGCTTATAATATCATTACTCATACACGTACAATTATTTCCACAATGGGGTTATCTTTAATAATTCACTTGCTTCTTCTTTCTCATTATTCATACAAGTAATTAACTTGTTCATTATAAAACTTCTTAATTGTCATACAAGGCCAACATTCAAGCTTTGTGATTTTATCACAAAAGCTTCTCTTGATATCTTTTTCCTTCTTTAGTTAATTAATTTAATTAACTAATTTAATACCTCTCATCATACAACTTATCACATACACATATACTTCATACCTCATATATTATTATTGTGACGACCCCAAATCCGGGTTCCATAACCTCGAGTTTGGTTCTCACTATTCAACACATTACTAACAATTAAATACATACATTGCATTTAAACATCGCGGAATAATACATATTGGTTCCCTTCAAAAGGTTACAATACCAGGGTCTATCAACCTTAACATAAACAGTTCCTATCATAAGGAATTACAAAAGGTTTAACAACAGTAAACACAAATTTAAGCTTCTAATTAGCATGCATAAACTAACTTAAGCTCTGGCCTTTCCTTTTCCCTTATCCTTCTTTGAGCAATCAGGATTATCTGAAAAATGGTTCATGATATAGCAAGAATGAGCAACTAGTTTGCTCAGCAAGTTTAGAACAATCATATAGATTTAATATATCATGAATGAATGGAAAATATCATCAATGATTCAACAATAGATATAACAATTGTGAATGAAACAGGATTCAAATTTTAATAAACAGAATATTTGAATCTTAAAATGCTGAGTGGTCACTAAGGACCCTGAACTAACGAGGGTATAATAGAGTTTCCTCTGACCATTTGAGTTGTTTGGTTTTCAAGGGGATCAGCCTATTCAACCCGCTGTATATGCATTACATTTAGTCACTGGCGCCCAAAGTCGGTTTCCCGACACAAAATCCCCTAATTTAGGGTTGTTCAATTCTCAGACTTAATATAAGAAATCCGCACCCAACAATGGTTTGGATAAGCTTTTAAAAGTATTCAAGTATTGAATTTATAAACGAAATGTCTAGCTGAACTATTAGCTTTTGACATTTTTAATACAGTTCATGAATCAAGAACTAATAAGCTTCAAGTGCACTAAGTGCGATTTTATAAACAGTATGGATGTGGGATAATTTTAAATAATTAAACCACTTCAAGCTTTGACAATAAATACAAGTATAGAAACTTGTTCAACAATAAATGAGTAGGGTTAGAGAACTTGCCTGTTTGCTCAGCTACAATAATTGTCTAGCTTTAACTAACTTGCTTTGAAAGACCTAACATTAATAAAGTCGGTCTAATAATTAGTACGACGTATTTGCATAACTATACGCTTAATAACGAACTTATTTACCACATAAGTACTAACACATAAATTACATTAGTCAAAACAATATTATTAACCTTATAGACCCTCAATCATATTAGGTTAATAATTTAATAAGTTAGAAAATATTTTTCTTAAGTGTTGGACACTTATTAAACCTTTAAACAACTTATTATAATTGTTTAATTAAATTCAATTTATTTTATTAACTCAATCTCTTTTTAATTACTATTTAATATTGATTAAATAGAAATTAATTAATTAACTCTAGTTATTATTTAAAATAAATAATAACTAATTGTACTTACTTATTATTTAATTATAATTAAATAATAAATAATTATTAACTTAGTTTTAACCTTCTTTAATTTAATGTTAATCAACCAATAATTAACCAAGTAATTAACCTTACTTATTATTTAATTAAGGAAATTAAATAATAGTTTACTAATCTTAATCCTCTTTAATTATTATTTAATGTCAATTAAATAGTAATTAATTATTTAATTAATTTTAATTATTATTTAAGGTTAAATAATAATCAAATCATTCTTATTTATTATTTAAATTAAATAATAAATTATTACTCTAATAACTTAATTTCCATTAATCGTTATTTAATGCTAATTAAATAATAATTAATTACCTAATTATCCTTATTTATTATTTAATAATATTTAAATAATAAATAATAAATTTATAAATTTTATCTCTCTTTAAGTATTATTTAATAGGCATTAAATAATAAATGCTAATTTATCATCTTTATTTATTATTAACATTTAAAATAATAAATAAATAATAAATTTATTTAACTTAACCATGGTTTAGCTAACTAGATTAATATTTAAAATATTTAAATATTAAACTTAATGAAAAATATCCTCCCCAATATTATTTTTGTATTATTATTATTTTTGTTATAATTTTAAATTAATTTTTAAATATTTAAATTAATTAAAATTAACCCGAATGGCATTTTCGTAATTAAGTTGAAAAACCGGACCGATGGCAGTTTCGTAAATAATTCGAAAACTGAACCGAGGGCAGAATGGTAATTCTGCCAAGAAAAACACGGAGGGGCATTATGGTAATTTCCGCCAAAATCCTTTACCGCGCATTGCGCGTGCACCACTGCTACGGCTCCAAAACGACACCGTTTCGAGAGGCCGGAAGCGGTTTCCGCGCGTACGCGCGGAGTGATTTCCCGCAGAAGTCAAACGACGTCGTTTGGCTCCGCGTTTTTTTCCAGCAAAAGCTTCCGCGCATTGCGCGGACTGTTCCTAATATTTTTCTTTTTAGCAGACCGTGAACAGTGCTCCGACATACACATTTTAAATAAAAATATACCTTCAATAAATCTTTAACTCTTCAATAAAAATCCAAAAAAATTACCAATCACCTTATATTAATTTATAACATGAAAAAAATAATTTTTCATGATTTAATATCATTATTTTTTATAAAAAATTTTACATCACATTAACTACCATAAATCATATCTTTTTGTATAAAACTCCATTTTGAGTGATTCAAATTTTGTTTTTCTCATGATTTAATGTTCTATAATATTAGAACATCAAACCTAAGTTTTATAAAAAATATTTTTGGTCATGAATTCCAAAACTTGTTTACACACTATTAAACACATATTTTAGCATATAAAATATACCAAAATACAAACCAAACATATTAAACTCAAGCATGACATAAATATTACCACTACACATTAATAACCATATTAACATGTTTATACTAACATGATGATTTATTTAATTTAAAAACAAAACTTCATTTAAAATAACCATTACCTTGATTTAATGGCTATTCTTCTTTTTCTCCCAAAATATGTTGTGAATCTTGAAGACATAAACTAGCTTAGCACTCCTTCTCCTTCTCTTGCTCTCTCTCAAAATATTTTGCTCTCAAACTCTCTCTTTTGATTTTTGGAGCAAAATGAAATAACATCTATCAACTTTTCAAGTATACTTGAAAAATTAGTAGATACACATAATGTATCTAATAATTTTGACCATTACAAGCTAGCTATTGGATACTTACACAAGTTAACAAGCCATGACTTGGTTGGTGAAAAGAAGCATGGTTCATGTACTTAAAAAAATAAAACAAGCAATCATTTTTAATTAAATGAAAAATAATAAAAATAAAACATCATTTTCTCTCTCCTCACCACATGATGGTCGGCTGATGGACTTCAAAATGTCCCAAAAATGGAGTCACTTTGCATACTTTAATTATTAAATAGTTTAATTAAGTATTTTTCAAGTGGGCCAATCATTGGGCTTTAATTTAAAATACCAATTGGGCTTCTATTAAATTGTTTGGGCTACTAAATTGTCAAATTTTATTATTCTACACTTGGGCTACTAATTGACCCATGTTGGGCTAATTTAATAATTTACACATTAATTATTCAATCCATGGTTAAATAAATAATTAGATTGAATAAATAATTAAATATTCTAACCCTTAAGTATTAAATTACTAAATTGACTAATAAATATTATTATTAATATTTCACATTATTTACATTAATTAATAATCATATTAATTAATTTATTATATTTAATTAACTCATTATATTCAATTTAATTGAATATTTAATTAATAGGAAACTTATTAATTATTTTGATATTAAAACTTTAGGGTTTGTTCACTAATTTAATAACATATTAGTGACCTCCTTTAATTAATTTTAGTAATTAATTACATAATTATTTAATCACATAATTAATTGATCACATAAAAAGATTTAAATAATCTCGTAAAACTAACTCGTTGGAAATTAAATTAATAAAGACGTGGAAATTCTAGGACATTACATTCTCTCCTCCTTATAAAAATTCCGTCCTCGGAATTGTAAAAATAAGGTTACTCAAATAAAAACGGGTAATTTGCCCTCATTTCCTCCTCTAATTCCCACGTAGCTTCTTCAATGGCGTGATTCCTCCAAAGTACTTTGACAGAATGAATTATCTTATTCCTCAGTTTCTGTTCCTTCCTATCGAGTATCTGAACAGGAACTTCTTCATATGATAAATCCTTCCCGACTTGAATTGGTTCATAGGAGATAACGTGTTTGTAGTCTGATTTGTATGGCCGCAATACCGACACGTGAAACACATTGTGAATATGTTCCAATTCAGGAGGTAAAGCTACCTCGTATGCTACTTCACCCACTCTTCTCAATATTTCGAACGGTCCTATGAACCTTGGACTCAATTTCCCTTTCTTTCCAAACCTGATCTTCCCTTTCCAGGGAGATACCTTAATGAACACAAAACTCCCCACCTCGAAGTCTCGTTTCTGTCGATGTAAATCGGCGTATTTCTTTTGACGGTCTTGGGCTGCTACTAGCCGAGCTCTTATTACCTTGATAATTTCTACCGTCTGTTGCACCAATTCTGGCCCCAACAGTCGGCGTTCTCCTACCTCATCCCAACATAGAGGTGTTCTGCATTTTCTGCCATATAAAGCTTCGTAAGGCAGCATACCTATGCTCGCATGATAACTGTTGTTATATGCAAACTCAACTAGTGGTAGATGGATTTCCCAACTGCCCTTGAAATCCATTACGCAGGCCCTGAGCATATCTTCCAATGTCTGAATTGTTCTCTCACTTTGCCCATCAGTCTGCGGATGATACGCTGTACTCATTCTCAACTATGTCCCCAATCTCTCCTGAAGACTTCTCCAAAATTTTGACGTGAAGCGCGGATCTCTGTCTGACATAATCGATACCGGCACCCCATGTCTTGAAACTATCTCTTTGATGTACGATTTGGCCA
Organism: Hedera helix; assembly: GCA_947179155.2. Lineage (NCBI taxonomy): Eukaryota > Viridiplantae > Streptophyta > Magnoliopsida > Apiales > Araliaceae > Hedera > Hedera helix. The sequence continues at coordinate 37,646,417 of OX359267.1, read as the reverse complement.
ACTGATCCAAACTGAACCTAATCTTGATCGGCAAAAAGTGCGCTGACTTGGTTAGCCGATCCACAATCACCCAAATTGCGTCATATCCCTTCTGTGTTGCTGGAAGTCCTACCACAAAATCCATTGTGATATGCTCCCATTTCCACTCAGGAATTTCTAACGGCTGTAACAATCCACTTGGTCTCTGATGTTCGGCCTTTACCCTTTGACAAGTTAGGCATCGGCTGACACATTCTGCAACCTCCCTCTTTAAATTCGGCCACCAAAAATGCTGACGTAGATCTTGATACATTTTCGTACTCCCCGGATGTATCGAGTATCTCGTACTGTGGGCCTCTTGCAAAATTTCCTCTCGTAATTCAGGCACTAGCGGTACCCAAACCCGATTTTCAAATCTCAGCAATCCCATGCTATCAATTTTAAACTTGACCTCTTCTCCATCGGTCATCCTCTTCCGAATTTTGTCACATTCCTCATCTTTGTCTCGAGCCTCTTTCACCTTATCTAACAAGGTTGGGCTCGCCTCGACTTCTATTGACTCGTTTGGACTTCTCACTTCCAACTCCATTCGAGCCATCTCTTGAACCAATTGTTCTTGATCTGTCAATATGAACAATTTCTCCCTGCTCTTTCTACTCAGACCATCTGCTACTACGTTGGCCTTGCCGGGATGATATAGAATTTCACACTCATAATCTTTGATCAATTCCAACCATCTCCGTTGCCTCATATTCAGCTCCTTCTGTGTGAAGATATACTTCAGACTCTTATGGTCTGTGAATATCTCACATTTTTCTCCGTACAGATAATGTCTCCAAATTTTAAGGGCAAACACTACCGCTGCCAATTCCAAGTCGTGGGTAGGATATCCTTTCTCATAATCTTTTAATTGTCTGGACGCATACGCAACGACTTTGCCGTTTTGCATAAGCACACAGCCAAGCCCCTTGTGCGATGCATCACTGTAGACCGTAAAACCTCCTGTATTGTCTGGTAAGGTCAATACAGGTGCTTCACTAAGTCTTTTCTTTAACTCCTGAAAACTTTCCTCACACTTCTCCGTCCACACGTATTTTACCGTCTTTCTTGTTAAGTTGGTCAACGGTGTTGCTATCTTTGAGAAGTCTTGAATGAACCTCCGATAGTAACCCGCTAACCCTAAGAAACTTCTTACTTCTGTCGGCGTCCTTGGTTGTTCCCAATTCATTACCGATTCAACCTTCGCCGGATCAACCGAAACTCCCTCCTTGTCAATAACATGACCTAAAAATTGAACTCTTTCCAACCAGAATTCACACTTTGAAAACTTAGCGTACAGCCGCTCCTTCCGTAAAATCTCCAACACCAATCTTAGGTGTTCAGCATGCTCTTCCTCCGTTTTGGAATACACCAAAATATCGTCAATGAACACGACTACAAATTTATCCAAGTATTGCTTGAATATTCTGTTCATCATGTCCATAAATGCGGCTGGCGCATTCGTTAGTCCAAACGACATCACCAGAAACTCATAATGCCCATATCGAGTTCTGAATGCCGTCTTGGGTATATCCTCCTTCCTGACTTTCAACTGATGATAACCAGTCCTTAAGTCAATCTTTGAAAAGTACTTCGCTCCTTTCAATTGATCGAAAAGATCGTCAATTAGTGGTAACGGGTACTTGTTTTTAATTATTACTTTATTCAGCTCCCTATAATCCATACACAGTCTCATCGATCCATCCTTCTTCTTTACAAACAGCACCGGTGCTCCCCATGGAGAAACACTTGGCTGAATGTACTTATTATCTAACAACTCCTGCAATTGCACCATCAATTCCTTCAGTTCTACCGGAGCCATCCTATATGGTGCTTTCGATATCGGTGCTGTCCCCGGTACTAAATCAATCACAAATTCTATCTCCCTGTCCGGCGGTAAACCCGGCAGTACATCTGAAAAAACATCCATAAATTCCCTAACTACTGGTATTTGCTCCATCCCGGGACTCACCACTTGTGTGTCAACCACATGAGCCAAATACCCTACACATCATTTCTTTAATAATTTCTTGGCTTGCATCATCGTCAGACAAGAAGACTGTCTTGACGACTTGCTGCCATAAAATACAACCTTAGACTTATTTGGTGTCTTAAGGTGTATGCACTTCTTCTGACAATCAATTATCGCCCCATGGTTAAACAACCAATCCATCCCAAGTATTACATCAAATTCCCCCAAACGTATTGGAATTAGATTCACATTTAATTTCTGACCCCTGATTTCAGCACAACAATTTCTATGTATGTACTCTACCGGAATCACTTCTTTATTAGAAACTTCTATGTTCATTGAGTTTTCTAGTTTGTCCCTAGGCAACTCTAATCGTCTAGCGAAATCATCAGACACAAATGAACAGGTAGCACCCGAATCAAACAATACATATGCATTTATATTATTGATCGGAATAATACCTGACACCACGTCTTTTGACCCCACGGCATCCTGTACCGTCATATTGAAAGTCTGGGCTGTCGGCTTGTTCTGTGGTACCGGTCCCCCGATAGCCAATTTGCTGTTATTGCCATTGTAGCCGCTACCCCCGTCATTCTTCTTCTTAGGGCAATCCTTTATCAGGTGGTCAGATGCTCCGCAAGAAAAGCATCTCACTTTCTTTGGGAGGGGACAATTTGGAGAAATATGTCCCACCTGACCGCAATTATAGCACGTGTTCTTGCCTTTCCTGCACTCCCCGAAATGATTCTTTCCACAAATATTGCATGCTGGCTTTTTCTGAACACTTCCTTGTTGATTCCCCGAGCTCTTGTCGTTGTTGCTGTTGTCCCATTTACGCTTGTTGCTATTATTATTGCCTCCATTGTTGCTGTTCTTGCTTCCCCCTTCATTTTTCTTCTTGTTTCTCTCCTGGTTGTACTTGGTTAACGCGTCGCTTCCTCCTTCAGCAATGATTGACTTCTCTAGCAAAGTTGCGAACAAGTAAATCTGCAGTATTGCTACCTTGTTGAATATCCAAGGTCTCAATCCATTCTCGAACCTCCTGGCCTTGCGTTCCTCCGTGTCTACCTGATGTGGAGCGAACCTGGCCAGCTCATTAAATTTTGCCGCGTACTCCGGTACCGACATGTTCTCCTGTTTCAGTTCTAGAAACCTTACCTCCATCCTACTTTTCATACTTTTTGGGAAATAATTCTCGTCGAATATTTCCTTAAATTTTGTCCAGGGCACCACACCATCCCCAGCCCTATTCTGATTGGCTTCCCACTGTTGAGCGGAATCGGCACCTATAAAAAGCGCGCGATTTCGAGTTCGTTTGAATGAATGTACGCGCAAGTATACGCGGTCAACAAGTAATATAATGAAAGTAAGTTATCGATCCCACGAGGAGTTATGAATAATATATTCGAAGTAACTAATGTAAATCAACTTAGTTTTAATTAACGAAGAGGTTTTTGGGTTTTTGGTATGAAGAAATTTAATTAACAATTAATTAACTAATAACGACTGAAAATCAATAGGACACAAGCTAGGATTGCAATTTCCCCCAAAGTAAGCTCAATCATATAAATCTCTTGAATTACATGGACACAGTGAATAGCTAACCGAGAATTCATTATAGCGTTTATATGTCTCTTTCGATAACATATAAACATATCCTTTCTAAATCTGTCGATTCAAACAGGAACATCCAAGCAAAGTAATTCACTATATGTCTATGAGAATTAACAATAGCTAGGATTTCAAGCACAGATTCTCCCATTGGCTACACATGGCACAAAGGTATATGTCTATCCTTTATACAAATTATGCATTCAATCCTAAGAGCAAAAACATAACATATGTCATCATATCTTTGGCCATTCCACTATACTCCATTTGTCAATATCATATAGGGTACCAAATCAATTACTATGTCTAGCAATTAATACATGAATAACTAGATATGACAACCCATTCACAAATGCCAAACAATCATCCAAGAGAGATATAATCAATCAAAACCACACAATGGGTTCCATTACAATCCTAGAATGGAAATCTAGTTCATTACAAGGAAACTAAATCCCACCAACAAGATATTCATCAAAACATAGAGAACAAAATCAAAGGAAAAGGAAGGAAAGAGAAAACCAAATGGGGATCCAATCTCCAAGCTCAATCCATCAATCCAAGCTCTCCAATCCTTGATTCAAGCCTTGCTCTTGTGGTTCCAAGCATGTTTCCAGCCGCCTCCCTCTCTCTCTTGAAGAGAAAATTAGAAGATTCTGGTATTAGGGCTCCAAAAAATGACTTTAAAAGGCTGAAATCGCGATCTGGAACAGTGCACCGCCGCGGCGGTCAAAGTCAGCGCCGCGGCGGTCAAACGTTCTGTTAATTTCTGAGTTTGAACCACCGCTGCGGCGGTGGAAACCACCGCTGCGGCGCTAGTGCATTCTGCCCAGAAATGTTGGTTTTTGGACTGCTGCAGCCTCCCTTCATGTTTTGGACATATCTTCTTCATACGAGCTCCGATTGAGGTGATTCAAGATGTTCTGGAAAGGAGACTCGTAGACCTACAACTTTCGTACAAAATTGAAGATTCGGAAATGATCAAGGCCAAAATTGGACGTTTCTTGGCTGCTGCGTAAACGGAGCTCAGAAAATGCGAACCGGGCAATTCCAAGCCTTGATTCACCAAGCCCTTATTATAATTCCTACAAAATAAGATAGAAACACATAAAAACAATATAACACCACATCCTATACAATGTGGTACAAAAACACATACAACTAAGCAAACCATTAACATATATAATACGAATAAATTACACAAAACGACATAGAATACATAAAATACATAAACATGATATAAAACACCATATTATACAATAACATAAAAACACATATAAAATCACATAAAACACTTAAAGATCCACAAATTATCAAGCTTAAATGTATTCAATTCATAGGTATAAAACCCACTCATCACCCACCAGAAATTGGCTTCGCCCTTCATCATGTAGGTAGCAAAGACGGTCTTTTGCTCCTCAGCTACTCTTGCGATAACGAACGCTTTCTCTATCTCCTTTATCCAAGACTGGGCCTCTATCGGGTCCGACGTTCCCCTAAACTCTGGCGGTCCCACAGCTTTAAAATCTTTGAAATTTGCCAACTGAGTTGGTGGTGGTGGTGGTGGATTTGCTACAACAGGGTGTCTGTGTTGCATTGCCTCAGCTAGCATGTCGACGAAGTTTTGCATAGGGTCTACGTTGTGTCCCCCTTGGTCATTGTTAACTGACTATTCTACCCCCTGGTTCCTTGGTGGTTGTCTACGTGGCGGCATTTTCTGTTATAAACAAAAATTATACTTATTTCATATTTTTCATCTCATTACTTTGTATCTTAGGTAATATTTAGCTAAAATACAAATAATTATTTCAACACACATATAAACATAAATTTGACTGCATTTATATTCATATGCTAAAACAGTAGTGCATAGCACTTTACATCGACAGCATACTGCTATAAATGCTTCTATCCCTGAGAAGCTACAAAAGATGGGATCTGACATATCCTACAACTTCCTAGAGTTGGGATTTAGTGACATATTAACCCTCTAATAAAACAAAAGTTGGGTTTTACTGCATCTATTTACATACGAAATTAGAAAACAACAACTACTACTACTGAATGCGCATCCCCCTACGGATCGCGTCGTTATACTCCTCATCCCCGATGGCCATCACCACGCTCCTGCTGATGGTGTGCATAGACTGGCCCTCCTCAGCTGGGTAGTAGTGCACCCTGCTCTAAAGTCTACCATATGAAGATCGGTAGACGTAGCTAAGTCTATCCGTCCTCACCCGCTTCTCGCGGACCTCCTCCTCTAGCTCAATCATCTGACCATAAGCGGCATCCCGCTGTCTTTCCATCTCCATTCGGTCCTCTATCGCCTCCTGCCAGTGTGCACGGATGGCGGCCTTCTCTGCCTGTACTTGCTGAACCTTCAGCTCAGCCTCGGCCAACCTAGTCTCAGCCACTGCCAATTTGGCCTGCAGCTCTACATCCTGCTCTACCAGCTGATGAGTTAGCACCGCAAAGTGCTCTACTGAATCCTCGTACTCCTGTACCTGATCCTCAAGTCCTACAATCCTCTCCTTCAGCTCTGTGTTCTCGCCAGAGAACTGATAAGCCGCATCCCTATACTGATCCTCCATGTGCTGGTGGGTCAGATTCTGCTCCTCTAGATGCTGGACCCTTGCCTCCAGCCCCTCGTTCCTATCGGTCAGTCCCTCGATGATGTCAGCGGCAGTGGTGCCCATGCCATCAGCTGACTCCTCCTCCTCAGACTCCTCTGACTCTGCCTCATCCTCACTGTAAGGCCTCATGACTCCGCCCCAGACGGGCTCCACATGATCCCCCTCCTCAGGATCCGACTCTGGCTCCTCTACGGGTGCAGCCACCAGCGGCTGTGCAGTATCCATATGGATATCAATATAGTCCTCCTCAGCAGTGCGACTCGACTGTCCGATCTCTGCCATCCTATATCATAAAACAATAACACACGTTAGTACAGCAATAAAATATATTCATTGATGAAATGAAATGATATTTTATCATGTATATCTCGGCTCGATGGATTTTCTCAATCCATCTCCAAAAATACACAACATGATGAATCTCCCCGATTCATCTCCTAATACACTCGATATGAGTTTAATACTAAGGTTATAACTTAGGTTTCGCAAATCCTAACGTTTCTAATCTACAGCTCTGATACCAACCTGTGACGACCCCAAATCCGGGTTCCATAACCTCGAGTTTGGTTCTCACTATTCAACACATTACTAACAATTAAATACATACATTGCATTTAAACATCGTGGAATAATACATATTGGTTCCCTTCAAAAGGTTACAATACCAGGGTCTATCAACCTTAACATAAACAGTTCCTATCATAAGGAATTACAAAAGGTTTAACAACAGTAAACACAAATTTAAGCTTCTAATTAGCATGCATAAACTAACTTAAGCTCTGGCCTTTCCTTTTCCCTTATCCTTCTTTGAGCAATCAGGATTATCTGAAAAATGGTTCATGATATAGCAAGAATGAGCAACTAGTTTGCTCAGCAAGTTTAGAACAATCATATAGATTTAATATATCATGAATGAATGGGAAATATCATCAATGATTCAACAATAGATATAACAATTGTGAATGAAACAGGATTCAAATTTTAATAAACAGAATATTTGAATCTTAAAATGCTGAGTGGTCACTAAGGACCCTGAACTAACGAGGGTATAATAGAGTTTCCTCTGACCATTTGAGTTGTTTGGTTTTCAAGGGGATCAACCTATTCAACCCGCTGTATATGCATTACATTTAGTCACTGGCGCCCAAAGTCGGTTTCCCGACACAAAATCCCCTAATTTAGGGTTGTTCAATTCTCAGACTTAATATAAGAAATCCGCACCCAACAATGGTTTGGATAAGCTTTTAAAAGTATTCAAGTATTGAATTTATAAACGAAATGTCTAGCTGAACTATTAGCTTTTGACATTTTTAATACAGTTCATGAATCAAGAACTAATAAGCTTCAAGTGCACTAAGTGCGATTTTATAAACAGTATGAATGTGGGATAATTTTAAATAATTAAACCACTTCAAGCTTTGACAATAAATACAAGTATAAAAACTTGTTCAACAATAAATGAGTAGGGTTAGAGAACTTGCCTGTTTGCTCAGTTACAATAATTGTCTAGCTTTAACTAACTTGCTTTGAAAGACCTAACATTAATAAAGTCGGTCTAATAATTAGTACGACGTATTTGCATAACTATACGCTTAATAACGAACTTATTTACCACATAAGTACTAACACATAAATTACATTAGTCAAAACAATATTATTAACCTTATAGACCCTCAATCATATTAGGTTAATAATTTAATAAGTTAGAAAATATTTTTCTTAAGTGTTGGACACTTATTAAACCTTTAAACAACTTATTATAATTGTTTAATTAAATTTAATTTATTTTATTAACTCAATCTCTTTTTAATTACTATTTAATATTGATTAAATAGAAATTAATTAATTAACTCTAGTTATTATTTAAAATAAATAATAACTAATTGTACTTACTTATTATTTAATTATAATTAAATAATAAATAATTATTAACTTAGTTTTAACCTTCTTTAATTTAATGTTAATCAACCAATAATTAACCAAGTAATTAACCTTACTTATTATTTAATTAAGGAAATTAAATAATAGTTTACTAATCTTAATCCTCTTTAATTATTATTTAATGTCAATTAAATAATAATTAATTATTTAATTAATTTTAATTATTATTTAAGGTTAAATAATAATCAAATCATTCTTATTTATTATTTAAATTAAATAATAAATTATTACTCTAATAACTTAATTTCCATTAATCGTTATTTAATGCTAATTAAATAATAATTAATTACCTAATTATCCTTATTTATTATTTAATAATATTTAAATAATAAATAATAAATTTATAAATTTTATCTCTCTTTAAGTATTATTTAATAGGCATTAAATAATAAATGCTAATTTAAATAGAAATTAATTAATTAACTCTAGTTATTATTTAAAATAAATAATAACTAATTGTACTTACTTATTATTTAATTATAATTAAATAATAAATAATTATTAACTTAGTTTTAACCTTCTTTAATTTAATGTTAATCAACCAATAATTAACCAAGTAATTAACCTTACTTATTATTTAATTAAGGAAATTAAATAATAGTTTACTAATCTTAATCCTCTTTAATTATTATTTAATGTCAATTAAATAGTAATTAATTATTTAATTAATTTTAATTATTATTTAAGGTTAAATAATAATCAAATCATTCTTATTTATTATTTAAATTAAATAATAAATTATTACTCTAATAACTTAATTTCCATTAATCGTTATTTAATGCTAATTAAATAATAATTAATTACCTAATTATCCTTATTTATTATTTAATAATATTTAAATAATAAATAATAAATTTATAAATTTTATCTCTCTTTAAGTATTATTTAATAGGCATTAAATAATAAATGCTAATTTATCATCTTTATTTATTATTAACATTTAAAATAATAAATAAATAATAAATTTATTTAACTTAACCATGGTTTAGCTAACTAGATTAATATTTAAAATATTTAAATATTAAACTTAATGAAAAATATCCTCCCCAATATTATTTTTGTATTATTATTATTTTTGTTATAATTTTAAATTAATTTTTAAATATTTAAATTAATTAAAATTAACCCGAATGGCATTTTCGTAATTAAGTTGAAAAACCGGACCGATGGCAGTTTCGTAAATAATTCGAAAACTGAACCGAGGGCAGAATGGTAATTCTGCCAAGAAAAACACGGAGGGGCATTATGGTAATTTCCGCCAAAATCCTTTACCGCGCATTGCGCGTGCACCACTGCTACGGCTCCAAAACGACACCGTTTCGAGAGGCCGGAAGCGGTTTCCGCGCGTACGCGCGGAGTGATTTCCCGCAGAAGTCAAACGACGTCGTTTGGCTCCGCGTTTTTTTCCAGCAAAAGCTTCCGCGCATTGCGCGGACTGTTCCTAATATTTTTCTTTTTAGCAGACCGTGAACAGTGCTCCGACATACACATTTTAAATAAAAATATACCTTCAATAAATCTTTAACTCTTCAATAAAAATCCAAAAAAATTACCAATCACCTTATATTAATTTATAACATGAAAAAAATAATTTTTCATGATTTAATATCATTATTTTTTATAAAAAATTTTACATCACATTAACTACCATAAATCATATCTTTTTGTATAAAACTCCATTTTGAGTGATTCAAACTTTGTTTTTCTCATGATTTAATGTTCTATAATATTAGAACATCAAACCTAAGTTTTATAAAAAATATTTTTGGTCATGAATTCCAAAACTTGTTTACACACTATTAAACACATATTTTAGCATATAAAATATACCAAAATACAAACCAAACATATTAAACTCAAGCATGACATAAATATTACCACTACACATTAATAACCATATTAACATGTTTATACTAACATGATGATTTATTTAATTTAAAAACAAAACTTCATTTAAAATAACCATTACCTTGATTTAATGGCTATTCTTCTTTTTCTCCCAAAATATGTTGTGAATCTTGAAGACATAAACTAGCTTAGCACTCCTTCTCCTTCTCTTGCTCTCTCTCAAAATATTTTGCTCTCAAACTCTCTCTTTTGATTTTTGGAGCAAAATGAAATAACATCTATCAACTTTTCAAGTATACTTGAAAAATTAGTAGATACACATAATGTATCTAATAATTTTGACCATTACAAGCTAGCTATTGGATACTTACACAAGTTAACAAGCCATGACTTGGTTGGTGAAAAGAAGCATGGTTCATGTACTTAAAAAAATAAAACAAGCAATCATTTTTAATTAAATGAAAAATAATAAAAATAAAACATCATTTTCTCTCTCCTCACCACATGATGGTCGGCTGATGGACTTCAAAATGTCCCAAAAATGGAGTCACTTTGCATACTTTAATTATTAAATAGTTTAATTAAGTATTTTTCAAGTGGGCCAATCATTGGGCTTTAATTTAAAATACCAATTGGGCTTCTATTAAATTGTTTGGGCTACTAAATTGTCAAATTTTATTATTCTACACTTGGGCTACTAATTGACCCATGTTGGGCTAATTTAATAATTTACACATTAATTATTCAATCCATGGTTAAATAAATAATTAGATTGAATAAATAATTAAATATTCTAACCCTTAAGTATTAAATTACTAAATGGACTAATAAATATTATTATTAATATTTCACATTATTTACATTAATTAATAATCATATTAATTAATTTATTATATTTAATTAACTCATTATATTCAATTTAATTGAATATTTAATTAATAGGAAACTTATTAATTATTTTGATATTAAAACTTTAGGGTTTGTTCACTAATTTAATAACATATTAGTGACCTCCTTTAATTAATTTTAGTAATTAATTACATAATTATTTAATCACATAATTAATTGATCACATAAAAAGATTTAAATAATCTCGTAAAACTAACTCGTTGGAAATTAAATTAATAATTTAATTAATAAAGACGTGGAAATTCTAGGACATTACAATTATGGATATAATTAAATAAAAAAAAAATTAGGTTCGTAATTTTTTCGGTCATTACAAATAATAATAATAATAATAATAATAATAATAGTAATAGTAATAGTAATAGTAATAATAATAATAATAATAATTATTATAATAATAATAGTAATAATAATAATAGTAATAATAATAGTAATAGGAATAGTAATAATAATAATAATAATAATAATAGTAATAGTAATAGTAATAATAATAATAGTAATAATAATAATAGTAATAGTAATAATAATAATAATAATAGTAATAACTATAATAATAATTATAGTAATAATAATAATAATAATAACTATAATAATAATTATAGTAATAATAATAAAATAATAATAATAATAATAATAATAATAATAATAATAATAATAATAATAAGAGGAATAATAATAATAATAATTGTTATTATAATAATAATAATAATATCGATAATTATAATAATAATGATAATAATAGTATCGATAATAGTAATATTTATAATTTTTATATTTTATAATTTCCTTAATATTAATACTGATAATAATAATAATTCCGATAATAATAATATTTATAATTTTTATTTTTTAAATTTTAATTTAATTTTTTATTATGTCGTGCTTTCAGACACGGACAATTACTAATATATATATATACATATATATATATATATATATATATATGCAAGGACGGATCTAATATACAGCCGGTGTAAGTATAATGTGTGATTGAAATTTAGTGGCTTTAATAAAGTGATTCTAGAAAATAAACAACGGATTCTCAAAGGTAAAATTTAATTCATCTCTCTCCCTAAAAATAAAACTAAGTAATTTAAGGCATGTTTTTCACATTAAAGGCATGTTCGGCTGTTCGCACAAGCTGAGGGTCCCTTAAATCCGCTTTGGCAAATTCAACAAGGGAAAGTTGCACTAACTCCCACCCAGCATGCTATTGAAAATTGGATGCAATCCTTCACCAAGAGGCAATTTCTTTGCTCTTTTAACCGACTCCTTTGAAGGTTTTGCCTTTGTCTTTGAATATAAACGCAATGCTTTAGCACAGGGTCTCTCCAATGAACTCAATTCAGTAGATGAGTCTGAAATTTCGCGAACCCTATCTGCAAAAAGATCAATTACTGTTTGTGGGAAACGCCCATAAACAGTTTCTCCATTTGCAATCGCTTGATCAATTTTCAACATAACTTCATCCATGTTTTGCAACACCTCTTCCTCAGGGGGAGCAGCACTAATTGGTTTTGAGAGGAAGAGATGAAGATCCAAAACATGAGGCATATCCTCAGATGTGACGAAAGAAAAAGCAGTGCCAGTCTGACCAGCCCTTGCAGCTCGTCCTACTCGATGGATAAAAAGCTTATGATTAGGAGGGAAATCCCAGTTGATAACATTATCGAGCAATGGGATGTCAATTCCCCTAGCTGCAACATCCGTCACGATCAGCAGCATAGTTTTTCTTGCCCTAAATCTGGATACATGAATCTTGCGAGCATCTTGGTCCATATCACCATAACAAACAGAAGGTTCAATGCCCTCTTCTCTAAACAGAGCATTAAGGAACTCAACATGATATTTTGTGGAAACAAAGATCAATGTCTGCTGATCAGAACTAATTTGTTCCCTAGTCAAATACAGCAATGCCGCATGTTTTTCTTCATGCCTTAAAGTGAAAAACATAAGCTTCAAATCAGGGCTAATCTTAGTCTCTAAATCAAGTCTCACAAGCTGAGGGTCCCTTAAACCCGCTTTGGCAAATTCAGCAAGGGCACTTGGTAAAGTTGCACTGAAAAGCAAGGTTTGACGATTATCATTTAGTTGTGCAAGGATTTGATGCAGTTGCTCCGCAAAGCCCATGCTAAAGAGACTATCAGCTTCATCAAAAACCACATACTCCACACTACGCAATGACATATCTTCAACTTCAGACAAATGATGCATGAGCCTAACAGGGGTTGCAATTATGATATCAGGGATCTGTGCCAATTCTTCAAATTGACTTTCCATGCTATCACCACCAACCAGTAAACTAATACGAAGATCTGCATGGAATACAAGGATCTTCAAATACAATTTAAGGGAAGGGAAAAAAAAACCCACTACAATCATTATGCTAGCAAACTTCTTCGACTAAATAAAAACATAAACATGCATTAAGCAAAAGCAAACAAAATACAAGGAACAAAAGCGAACAAAATAAGGAACTCCACAAAAGTTTAGACACCCTGTAACATCTATTGTTTTTTTTTTTTGAGAGGGGGGGGGGGGGGGGGGGGGGTGGTTAATCAAATAGATTTCCCAAAGTTTCACGTATGCATAAAGGAACAACTGACTTACTTATCCACACGGTAATGAAGTTTTTTCTATCATTTTAATCACAAATAAGTCAGTCTACAATAAGGATTCCTATGCAGGTGCAAACCATAAGTCAGTCTACAATAAGGATTCCTATGCAGGTGCAAACCATGAAGACTCAAAGTACAGAAGAGCAAGCAAACAACTAGGGTCCTTCCAACAAACTTAAGTTCCAGATAAATGCAAGATGGAAAAGCAAAGAATCAGGAAACTTAAAACAGTAAAGCCTTAAGGTGATTGTAAAGCCTTGAGGTGATTTTCTTCGGATTGAGAATGGCTTTTTCAACCTTCACAAACCTCAAACTAGGTCCTATGGATCTGTTCCATAAACTTTTAAGGAACAGTAAAACATAAAGGTTCTGCGATCAACTGACTACATCTACTGCTGGAAAGAGTCCTTCGGTAACTCTCAACCTCAGAAAGAAAGATCAAACATGCTTGAAAAATAAAAGAGCAAGACGCTAAAATTTTCAACAATCAAATTATAGTGTCCATTATTTCCATGCAAAGTCGCACAAGCTTGATTTTGGCTTTCTCCTTTTAATTCATCTAATTTTTGGACGTATATATAACTAGATTTGAGAATGGGTAGAAACTCAAGGGTCATTTCTTCACTACACTAGATGCCCTTCAAAAGTAAACACATTCCCAATCAAATTATATAAAATAATTTCACTCCAAATGTCTCTTCAACTGCACTTCGAACAAAAACCTTCATGCTTATTTCTACAAAATAAGGACACATTTACTGACTCCAACTCCAATTCAACTTAAACCTTGGGGAATGACTCACCTACTACTATGTGAATGCTTTGTAAACCAGGATACTACTGCAGAGGTCCACAAAAGTGTTTTCAAGGAAACAATCCATATCAGACATAGTGCTAGTTATGCAACCACTGAAAATTCCCTACAATACCCCAATACTTGAGGAAACTCCTCCATATTATTCTATTATTCTCATGGTCATGTATATGGCCTTCCTTAACCCTTTAAGGTCCAAACCTTCTACGTATCAGTGCCTCCTTTCACATGCACTCTTACCTTTATGGAGTACTAAAGAATATATAAGCTACTCAAAGCTAATCCATTATACTTTTTAAAGTCAAGACACCATTCTTTACAATGTAAACATGAACCCAATCTATGATTTTTTTTATTGAACTGGTCATCCACAGAAGTCTTTTAAGCAGGAAGTATCTCTGCATCAGTGCATTGAGTTCAGTTAAGAGACTAGAAAGTAGAGATGGTGCTTTTACATATGGACCCCTTTTAATAGAAATATCATTCTAATCCAGCCAAATCCTTCTCTACAGGCTCGGCTGACTGAAGATAACAGGGTCATTTTAAAACAAAAAAAATTCTTCATATTTTTACTAAAACAAATCGTATTGCATGTATTAAACTACAAACACATATAAAAACTAAAATGAAAATTCCCAAGTAAGCAAATAAAAGGGCTTGAGAAATTAAGGCTACGTTTAGCACTTTAGCTGCTATGAGGGAAATAAAAACTTCAAAATTTTAATCAAATACTCCCTCCATCTTAAGAAAAGAGTACTCCCTTTCTAGTTATGACTATTTTTTTTTTCAAATATTAATATTTCATATGAGACATCTATTTATTTCTATGATCCACAGTAAGTATTTGATACGACAAATAGTAAGTATTTGATATGACAAATAGCATCAGTACTATCTATTAAGATCAATCATAGTCGTCCGCAGGACTAATTATTATAAGGATCAACAACCCAAATTAAAAAAATTTACTTGTAATATCAATCGTTTATGCTTATGATTAAAAAATAATACTTTTAATCTCGATTATTTGGATGAATAGAGACGGTGTTTGCC